>JARBWK010000001.1:62305647-62880647 GCA_030556195.1 Anolis apletophallus | reverse complement strand
AAACAAGAGGAAAGAACAGACTGCAGAAACTATCAAAGTATCTCCCTTCTAAACTCCGCTGGGAAAATCCTTGCAAACCACATTCTACCCCTCTCAGAAGACACCCTCCCAGAAGCCCAGAATGGCTTCCAGTCCTCCAGAGGAACAGTGGACATGAGAGAAACGTGCAAAGAGGAAGGTGCATCAAGCCAACCGTGGCCGGGACCGCCAGGATATGGACCAAGAATAGGGCTCCACAGCCACCTATGGACCCACCATCAAGACACCACATCTGGAAGACAATCATCCTGGAGCTATAAGGGATCGCCTAAGTAAGTAAAGTAAGTATACCCTCTGGCTACATCTCTGTTTACAAACAAGTATTCTGAATTTTAGCATAGGATGATCAGTGTAAACAACAAATGTGGAGCTATAAGGGATCGCCTAAGTAAGTAAAGTAAGTATACCCTCTGGCTACACCTCTGTTTACAAACAAGTATTCTGAATTTTAGCATAGGATGATCAGTGTAAACAACAATTGTGTTATCCTTTTAATCCTCAAATTTGATAATTATGTACCCCTGCTGTATCTCCAAACATTTTAAACTTTAAAATACCACTAGATATGGCCCCATGAACCATGGCTGACAAGCAGCGGGAGGGAAGGAGAAGCAGTACAAATGACTAGGGCATGGCAGTACAGAGGTGGGCTCAGGGCATGACTAGACTGCGTATGTATTTGTCTTTCTCAGTATTTGTTGATTGTTTTTTTTCATCCATTGTAAAACCACTGAATTTCAAAGACTATAATAATGTATAAAATCAGTTAGCAGCCAATTATAGACCCCAATCAACTGGAAAACTACTAATTATATATCAAGTGCAGAATGTTGTTATATTTAATGTAATCCTTATCAAAATATATATTTCATGTTCATTGTGTGCACAGCCCTTGCAAATGTGAAACTGCCAACAAAGCACATTTGAGTAAAGATTTTTGATGGTTTGCTCTTGCTGGGAAACCTGACAAAAAACTTGACCCTGAAGGAGTTGGGGGAGGTGATGGCTGACAGGAATCTCTGGTCCATGAGGTCACGAAGAGTCAGAAGCAACCGAACGAATAAACAACAACAGGCACAGATTCACTCTTAAGGGCCCTGCCTGCACTTCTTGGAGGCCTTGGGGCAGTTACACCACTAGGCTTAGGTGCAAGAGCTAAAGTCCTGCTGCAGATATCAACAGATACTTAATCATAGAACAGGTATAGGTTCAGAATGATTTATAAAAGTGGCATACACTCCACCTGTTCCAATGAACCTGTGGACGTAGTCGGAGTCATGAACTTTGGGGGGACAGGACCCTCAGGGGAGATTCCAGACTGAGCACAATCCGAAGACCTCAATAATAGGTCAGACAGAAGATAACATGGTACATGTTAAAATAGCTCTGAAGGCAGAAGAAGGCTGCAACAGATTGAAATGCCGCCATCATTGTGTTAGCCATGCCACTGGTTGGGACCCTCACTCTGTGAAGACTGTGTGTTGATCAGCTGTGTACCAACCTCTACATAAAAATCCTCATGCAAAGGCACCTTCCAAGAATTTGGAAGGCCATAATACTCGGACAATGAAGGATCGCCTAAGTAAGTAAAATAAGTAAGTACACTCCACCTGTCCCCATTTGGCATGGACAGTCCCAATTCATCCTGTCAACCCACCTTTTCCAGCTGCTTTTAAAATGTTGCAATTTCTCTCCTTTTCCCAGGAGCTTTATACTGAGTTCAAAGTAAAAAGGCCATTTTAATTTAGTGAAAGTAGCTGGAAGGAGAAATTATTTGGAACCTGCCCTTTTCAGTAGGCTCTGGCAAAAACACACTGCTGCAGCCTGATTTAGTCTCTTTGTTGTTTTTCATTTAAAAAATTGCCTTCCTGACCACACCCTGATGTTGCTTGGTGACAGGTATCCTGGCTTTCACCTCTAAAACATGTGGTCATATCAAGGTGGTTATAATTGTGCATTGTCAATATATACCTGGCCTGCCTGGGCCTGAGTGCAGTGTGGGAAATAAGGTTGAAAAAGAGATGCAGGCCAAATGACAGATCTGCAGTGACTAACTGTATTAATGGAGGAAACTGTACCCTCTTGTCTCTTAACCACGCTAGTTTGTGTGTCCATGTGGGAGTCCATGTCCTATAGCTAAGAAGGGTGCCATACTGTACCAGTAAACTATTTAGATGACTTTATATCCTGGGTTTGCTCCAAATTATTGTCAAGGTCTTCCTTCTGGGTGAGGTGCTAAAATAAAAATGTGCTATCTGGGCCCAATGTAGATGACACTGGTTCAGCAAGGTCAGCTCCCAGCTCCATGACAATTAACACCATCTCTTGACACCTGTCAGCATACAACTATTCTGCTTAGTTAATAAGCAGAGTATTGAAACAAGCAGAGCAGATCACAAAATTGTTCCATAATACAGTTGTTTCACTTTATTACCCCAGGATTATTGTAGGTTTTAAAAAACTAATTTCTGTGCTATTTTTCAATTACAATATTTTATATCTCACATCTAATTTACCACAGACTCTTGGCTGGAACTCAGCTATCAGATGATATTTTTTTAATGTCAGGAGCAACTTGAGAAACTGTATGCTGTTGTGATGTGGGCATTAAATTGTGCCGTACTGTAAGCCGCTCTGAGTCCCCCCTCGGGGGTTGAGAAGAGTGGGGTAAAATCCTGAATAAATAAATAAATAAATAAATAAACAAGTCACTTCTGATGTGAGAGAAATGGCTGTCTGCAAGCATGTTGCCCAGGGGATACCTGGATGTTTGATGTTTTTACCATTCTTGTGGGAGGCTTCAGATGAGATGATGCAATATTATTGGATAAATTTCCATTCTAAAATATTGTATGAAGCCTACACCTGAGTCAGTGGTTTCTTTAAGGCGAGTAAAAGCTGAGTTTGAACTGACCCCACAGGCCCACGAGAAAGGAAGGCAGGGACTGTGACTGGACAGAGGTGAAATGTCTGAAGCCACAAGCCCTGAAGCCATGCCAACATTGTAGGTGGATTTGCCTAAAAGGAAGGTAAGACAGTTGGAGGACTTGGAAGCAGGAAACCAGAGGAGTGGGGTGATAGAACCAGAGCTCAACGTGTTGTGTTGTATTGTAACCCCAAATAGTATTTAGCTGTGAAAGCCTCCCATGCCCTTATAGCTAAGGGTTCTGGAGAGGCCCAACTCATTTGAGAAGCCAGTCTTTGCCAACCTGGTACCCTCCTACTAGCAGGCTTTAGGATTAATAGGGTCTGTGGTTCAATCAGACTTTGGAAATAGCTAGTTGCAAACAACTATTTACAGGAAATTAGGTAACTTCCTCAATTACAGTGCTTATCTTTTTTGCAGTTTTGTATTTTTTAATTTACTTGTATTGTTATGTGGTGTGGCTGCATTCAACGTTGCTAAAGGAATACTATATGGTTGAAATTGAGGCCTGTGCTACTGTGTCCTATAGTTTTGTAAGTTTTCAGGCAACACAAAGTGGCCAAGGGAGTTTAAAAAAAAATATTTTGTACTACAAGTCACTGTTGTATCACTTCCAGATCTCTTTAAAAATGTAACCAAAAAATATCTCTGTGTTAGTTAATTTCAAGAAATGGGGAAGCACAGTTACTTTTTAAAAAAGAGGGTCGGCCCTTTTATGGCAACTTTGTAAACAGTGGAGAAAAAAAACACTTGAACTGTAACTGTAACTAATCACTTTAACAGGTAACTTCTCAACCTCAGAGTCCAATGTATCGAGAAGGCAACAGAGTGGCAGAAGGCACTTGACTTGATCATGCTCTGAACTTGGTGACTGGAAACAAATAGGCTCATCGTGAGTGAAATATTTCTATTAGGATCTGAGATCAGCTGAGTAATCCACTTCATTTAAGTAAAAGAATGATTAATAGCACAGATTTTTAAAACTATGCAGTGTTCATCAGGTATTAGTAGAGATGGTACAACCATACTCTTATTACACCGTTTAATTACCAAGATGTTGCTTTCAAGCAGCTGGAATAAGCAAGAACATGATAAAATACAAAATATTAGTTGTATTATCAGGAAGCAGTATGTGAACAGCCTACTCTTCCCAGCAACCATAGGCTCTCTATTAAAAAATAAGGAACAATATTATTTACTGTCATTTGGTCAATTATTTGGGCCTAGCATCGTAAGAGCAGATTTCAATTTCTAAGATTTTAAATGGTGGAGGAGGCTTTTTATTTTTCCACTCTATAACAAGTAGGTGTGTAGCCGAACATTGACAAAATCCAGTTAGCTTCAGCACACACCAGGAAGCCCATAACCAAAGAAACTGGGAGGCCAATTCACTTTTAAAAATCAGCTTTCTTAATAGCGAAGTGGGCCTCCCCATTTCCTTTAGCCACGGGCTTCTTTGAAGCTAACTGGAATTTGGCAATGTCCAGCCACACACCAACTAGGACAGCCTTGGCCTAAATGTCCCCAGGGCACCAGATGCCATTTATCTTGGAAGCTAAACAAAGTTAGCTCTGGTTACTACTTAGAAGATGGAGACTGCTAATGTGTAGACTGGCCAAAACACCTCTTGAGTATTTCTTGCTTAAGAAAACCCTATGAAATTCATGAGGCTTCCTTCACTCAGCAGGCAACTTGAAGGCGTAGATCCACACAGGGCAGCTTCCTCAACCTCTCACCCTCCAGCTATCTTCAGTTTCAACTACAGCCAGTTCGCCAATTTCTTCTGTTTAGATCCTTGGTTGAGGAAAACAGAAACACTGATCAAGAGATAATTGTGATGAACATTTATTTATTTATTTATATTTATTATTGGACTTGCACGCCGCCACTCCCCGAGGGTTCGGAGCGGCTTACAAACATATAAAAGCATCACAGGGGTAAAAACAACATATTAAACTAGACCAATAAAGATTTTCCAGCTTAGCGATCAAAGGCTAGCCGGAAAAGGTGGGTCTTGCAGGCCTTGCGGAAAGAGAGTAGATCATGCAAGGCCCGCACATCACTTAGAAGGGCGTTCCAGATTGATGGCGCTACTACAGAAAAGGCTCTGCTCCGGGTCGATGTGAGGCTTTAAAAGTTGGCACTTCCAGGAGATTCATTTGTTCGGATCAAAGTGACCTCTGGGGTTGGTAGGGGAAGAGACAGTCCCTCAGATACAGCGGCCCCAGACCATGCAAGGCCTTGAAGGTTAACACCATCACCTTGAAGGTGATCTGGTGCTCAACCAGAAGCCAATGGAGCTGCTGAAGAATAGGTGTTACGTGACATCTCACTGGAGTCCCAGTGAGAAGTCGGGCAGCAGCATTCTGGACAAGCTTTAGTTTCCGGATCACTGACAAGGGCAGGCCAATGTAAAGGGTGTTACAGTAGTCCAGTCTCGAGATGACCATGGCTTGGAGCACCGCAGCCAGGTTGTCTCTGGATAAGTAGGGGGCCAGATGCCTAGCTTGCCGCAGATGGAAGAAAGCGGTTTTGCTGACGGTGGAGACCTGGGCTTCCACCGACAGCAACGGGTCTAAGACGACCCAATATCCAACTCCATGTAAGTCATTTCCTAGATCAAGGGCAGGTATCTATGGCAGCTCTGGCTAGGACTGATAAAGAGTTATAGCCCAACACAACTGGAGGCTCCACAAGTTGTTCATCCCCAAAGGACTTTGTGCTGCAAAGATTATCTTAAATTCAGAAGTCCAGGTAGATGAATTTGGGGCTAAGAAATTGGACAAAGCTAATAGCTGGTGCCACTTGTGATTAAGGCAAGTAGCATGACACCCAAGACTTCTCAGAGGCCCAACAGTTGTTTACTTACCAAGCTAGGAACTATAATCATAATCCTAGAGTTAGAAGAGGCCAGAAAGGCCATCCGTCCAACCCCTTTCTGCCATGGTGGAATCAAAGTACCGAGGGAATTTGGGGCTTCCAGATGATGCTTAAGTGCAGCCCTTATTACGGTACATCTCAATGACTTTGGTGAAGTAACTTTTTGAATGACAAGCCCCAAGAATTCTGCAACTAGTTCAGAGATCGACAGCCAGGTTACTAAATGGAGTGTCGTACAGGGAGAGAACCACTCCCATGTTACGGCAGCTCTACTGGCTGCTGGTCCACCTCCGGGCTAAATATGAAGTGCTGTTTATTACCTACAAAGCCCTAAACAGTTTGGGCCCAGACTATTTGAAAAACTACATCTTCACATACAAACCAGCATGAGCATTGTTGACTGTGGAGGAGGTCCCGTTCTTGATCCCGCCCATCTCAGGCGCAGTTGGTGGGAATGAGAGAGGGGGCCTTCTCTGTGGCCGCTCCCTGCCTCTGGAACTCCCTCCCGAAAGAACTAAAATTGGCCCCCTCTCCTCTCCTTTAAAAAGCATTTAAAGACCTACTTGTGCAATCTAGTTTATAGAGAAGAGAGCGATTAGCATATTTTACACACATCTTCATCTTAACATCTGATACCTACCCCAGCCTGCTGGTGTTGATAGACTATATTATGTTTCTAATGTATTGTGTTGTATCTGGTTTGATTCTTTGTGTCATATTATGTTTATCTAGTTTATCCTTGGTTAATGTCGGTTGTTTATAAGTTATATTTATTTTATGTTATGTTATGTTTTGTCTTCATTGTTATTTGTTTGGTTTTGGCATTGAATGTTTGGCATTTTGTTAATACTTTGGAAACTGCCCTGAGTCCCTTCAGGGAGAGAGGGCGGGTTATAAAGAAAGTGTTGTTGTTGTTGTTGTTATTGTTGTTATTCTCCAGCCACCATGTGAAAGTTATCAAAAGTATGTTTAAACATTATCAAAAATATGTTTAAAGGGGCCCAACACAGCCAGCATAACTAGTGGTTGAAATTATAAGTTACAATCAAGGAGCGGCGTGAGCTTCCGCTGTCAGCCCCAGCTTCTGACAACCTAGCAGTTGAAAAACATGCAAATGTGAGTAGATCAATAGGTACTGCTCTAGCAGGAAGGTCATGCAGTCATGCTGGCCACATGACCTTGGAGGTGTATATGGATAACACCTGTTCTTCAGCTTAGAACTGGAGATGAGCACCAACCCCCAGTCGGACAAGACTGGATTTAATTACAGGGGACAACCTTTACCTTTACACTCCAACAACATAGTGATTGCTCACCCTTAAGGTGAGGAATCTCGGGTGACAAAAGTGAGAGAGCAGCCTTTCCCAGCCTGTGCTGTATTTGACATCTCGTCATCCTGGCTGGACCTGATGGGACTTGTAATCAGGGGCGGACTAAGGTAATTTAAAATGGTCAGCACAGTAAAACATTAGTTTTTTTGGCCCTATCGCTCTCCAAACTGAGCCTCGTGGAGCATGTGCATGCAACGCCGGGCACACATGCGCTGGGCCAGGTAGTTCTGCGCGTGCGCCATTGCTGCGGAGGGACTCCAGATGGACCGAGATACCAATCGCCCTAAGTGAGGCCGAAAAGGAGAGAACTTTTTGCAGCTGGGGGGACAGAGCTGGAGGTTTTTGGGCGAACATAGAGGCGTCTCAGTCCAGCTGGAGTCCCTTTGCAGCAATGGCACATGCGTGGAACCTGGCGGCCAGAAGCGCCCCTGACTACGTGGCGCCCTAAGCGGTTGCTTACTTTGCCTAATGGTAAATCCGCCCCTGCTTGTAATCCATCAGATTTGGATGGTAGAAATGTTGTGAAAAGTGATTGGCCAGTTACAGTCTCATTGGTGCTCAACACAGTAAAATTCCTTAGTTTTAATATTGGCACTATTGCTACATAATCGTTTCCAAACTGAGTCAGAACAGGAGCGAGGCGCCCAGGCATGCGTAGGGTGTCCGTGCCACACTTCTGCACACTTTCCGCCTGGTGCCAGCTTCACCCTGCCTTGGCCCAGAGTGTGCTGGCGAGCGAGCGAGTGTTCCCTAGTGCTGCCCACCCTTCTCGCTCTCCTCCACCCGGCAGGGCGCTTCCTTCTCCCAGAAAACCTCTTGGCGTGCGAGTGGCAACCATTTTCCGCAAACAAACGGGGTGACTCCGTGGTCTTCGGCCTCCCACTCTTGCCTCGCTACTATTAGCATCTGGATGTACACACTCCTCGAGGAAGAAGAGTTTGGCTGAAGATGAGGCCATTTTAGAATATTTATTATTTAGATTAAGAGTTCCTCAGCAGGCTGCATACGGAGGTCTGTCTGTCTGTCTGCGGGGGATTTCAAGGTAGAGAGACCGGGGGGGGGGGGGAGGGGTGCTTTGCAACTCCCCGGAGAGGAAAACGATTGAGTTGGGGGGGGGGAGCTGTTGCCCTCGTTGGCTCGGCTCAGCTGGCAGCGCTTAATGGCCGCTTGCAGTGCAGGTTGATATGGAGGAGGAGAAGGGGGGGGGGGATAGGGCCGACTACATTCACAAGCGAAGGAGTCACGGGTGGAAGGAAGGAAAGGAAGGAGGGAGGCCTGTCGCTCCTGCTCGTGTCAGTGCAGCCCTCCTTGCGCCTCCCGGGGAGAAGAAGCGACAAAAGGAGGGGGAAGAGGCCTGGGTCGTGGATCAAGGGGGGGGAAGGGGCGCTACTCTGACGCCAAGTTGAGAAAGCGCAGGCTGGGGCTGCTGCCCTCTCGCAGGCGCGCTCGCCCTCCCTCCCTCCTTTGCGATCGGGGGCGCGCGCACAGATAAGAAGCAGCCCCAGCTCCCCCCAATAAAAACACAAAGGGGGGGGGGGGTGTCTCTCTGTCTTGTTGGCCCTCGAGTCTCGCTGAGGAAACGGGGCGCCTGTGTTTAGGGCCCAAAGGGAGACCAGCCTCTCCCCTTTTGGGTTTGTAGAGCGAAGGAGCGAGCGAGCCTCTTTCCAAGCCAAGCTCCGTCTGAGAGGAGTCTCGTAGGCCACCCCGCTCCCCCTTCTTCCAGCCCAAGCGCCCTCTTTCCCCGTCTCTATGTGAGGGCTTTCTGGGAGCGGCCTGCTCCTCCTGGACCTGCCTTTCGCAGCCAGGCTCAAACAAGGCTTGGCCTCCCTTCCAGGGCCGGCTCCTAGCGCCATGCATAAGCCATCCATTTGTCTTAGGAGACGTCGGTGCCCCCTCCCCTGAAGAACAGGCAAAGGAGGGAGGGAGGGAGGGGCGCGCAACTGAGCCAGGAAGGGGAGGAGAGGCTTTCTTCTCTGTCGGCTGGGCAATAAGGGGCCAAGGTGACCTGTTTTGTGCCCCCCCCCCCCCCCGCCCATTGGGCGTCAAGATAGGGGCGGCCCACGCCCCCCCCAGCCCAGCAGCCGCAGAGAAGCCTTCCCCGTCCTGCGTGTGCGGGGTGGGGGCGCCCCACCGCGTGGCCACCCTCCCAGCCAGCCACGCACGCCTCCATATCCGCCACCGTGACCCAGTCGGAGGGCCCTCCTCGGCTGGTGGTCACGGGGCGCCTCGGGGGCGAGCGGGTGGGTGTCCGCGGGTGGGCGAGCCCCACAGCCACCATCTTGGCTCGCTCCTGCTCCTTGCTCTTTGCAGCGCTGGCTGAGGGAGCCCGACTAGGCCTGGCCTCGCTTGGGGAGACCTTGGTAGGGAGCCACTATGTTTTGAGCGCCTTCGTGGGGAGGGCGAAGGGAAGGGGCGGGGGCGAGGAAAAGGCACGGCCCGTGGCTGGGAGGGCAAGGGAGCGAGCCGCGGCGCCATGTGCTGCGTGGGGATCCAGGCAAGCGAGCGAGCGAGAGACACACACAGAGAGAGAGAAAGGCCTTCTTCACCAGCCGGCCCTTGAAGGCCCTTTCGTTGGGCAGCCCTTGCAGGGAGGTGCCGCAACCGCTAGGGGGCAGCGGAGAGCACAGGGGGCCCTAGTAGGATGGATGGAGGAGGGGGAGACGGAGTCGGCGCGCGAGGGCGGCCGGGCGCGCGCGTTGATTGGACAGCGAAGGGTTGGCTGCAGCTGCAGAGAAGGCTGCTGCAGCTGAACCCCAAGAGTCAGCCAGTCATTCAGGGAGCGCGCGCGCCCGCCCGCCCGCGCGTGCATGCCTGCCTGCCTGCCAAGTCGTGGAGGCGCTCTCTCTTGCCTTTCTGGCGCGCGCGCGAAGGGAAAAGGAGCGAGCAATCGGCTGGAGAAGGAGCTGGCAAGGGGGCCTGAGGAGCCAGGCCGGCTCTTCTTGCCTCCATTTGGCCCCGGCGGCAAGGCAAGGGAAAGGGGGGCAGGTAACCTGCAGGCCTGGCTTTTTTTTTCCTTTCCAAAAACAAGCAAAGCCTCCCACGCTGAACAACTGCCCTTCCTTCCACCCGGCCTTTGCAAAGGACGCCTGCTGCCATGCACCTCCTCCTCGCCGTCGCCCTCCTTCCCGCAGGAAATCGGGTGGGGGTCCCCTTGTCAAGCAGTGCAGCCGGGCCTAGTGCAGAGGCCGGGCGGAGGCAAGGGGGAGGGGGTGGGTGAAAGGTCCAGAAGCCTTTGCTTGAAGCAGCTGCGGCTTTCGGGGGAGAGGCGAGGCCAGGCGAGGCGGGGAAGGAGCGGAAGCCGAGCCAAGGCGGCCAGGCCAGGCCTGCTCTTGCTCGGCAGGATGAGGGCTGCGCTATTGTGAGGGCAACCTTAGCTTGGGGGGACCTGGATTGGAAGAAGGGATAATAGGTAGGTCGTTAAGTTGGGTTGGGGGGGGGGGGGAGGGAGAGGAGGAGCCGATGTTCTCTCCTTAGCAAAGCACACTGCTGGTGGCAGGCTGCGTGCGGCCTCTCTGGGCCAGAAACCGTGCGCCGGGCCTCTGCTGCCGCTGCGGAGGAGGAGCAGGAGCAGCAGCCCCAGCAGCAGCAGCAGCAGTGGCTGCCATTTTGGAGACCAAGGCCCTGGAGGCTCTGCCTGACCCCATTGTTGCTGTGTTTACTTCACAGGTTGATGCCCGCCCTGCAGGATGGATCAGGCCTGCGAAGTGAGCAGGAGGGGCTGCCTGCCCGCCTTCGCCCACCCTTTGGCATTAGAGGCACCGCAGGAGGATCAGGAGGAGGAGGAGGAGGAGGAGGAGGAGGCGAGGAGTGGGGGGGAGGGTCGCAGCCCTAGTAGCCCCTGGCCGAGCCGTGGCCGCAGCCTGCCGCGCTTGCCCCTCACAACAGTGCCTATGGCGGCCTGCGAGGGCCTGGACCCCTCCTCCCCTTGCTACATCCCCTTGCGCAGGCTGCAGGACCTGGCCTCCATGATCAATGCTGAGTATCTGAATGGCTCAAAAGATGGCTCTGATTGTTTGCAGGAACCGGAAGGCAGAGGCAGTTCAGAGGAGGAGGAGGAGGACAACGATTTCACCCGCCGGGACTCGCCACGGCTCCTGGATTTCAACAGCCTCGCTCCTTGTTTGGATGAAGGCGAAGGAGAGATGGATTCCGAGGCATCTTTCTTCTCGGCAGCAGAAGAACATCCGGAGGAAGACATTAAGTTCCTGATGGAAAAGCAAGCAGCAGCCATCTGCAGCGCTAAGGCAGAGCCCCAGAGCAGGGCAGAACGGATTCAGGAGACCCAGCAAAGGGCTCCTGTCAGGATCAGGCACAATGAGATGGTTTCGGGCCTGTTTCCAACCCCTGTCCTTCCAGAGCGGATACAGAGTAACTCTGCTGCAGGAAGTAAACGTGAGAAAGTAGGCATGTACTCCATGTATTTGCCTGGAAATACAGAACGGAAAAAAGAAAAGCAATGCAGCGTGACAAAAGTATCTGAGAAGGAAGATCCAGGCCAGAGCCCTGCCACACTTGGAAATTTGATAGAAAGACTTGAAGCATCCGTTACTTCAAAATCACCAGCAACAAGAATGCCAGCTGTAAGCAGTTTTGGGGTATACGTTAAGATCTCTCCTGATTTATTTATGGGAAAATAAGTTTGATGCGGTGTTCTTCTGGCCTCTTCCTGGTGCAGAGAAGCATGTGAGGGAGGAGCTAGCAGGTTGCAGGGGTCACTTGGGTAGGTTTCAGTTTGCAAACCAGAAGTGAAGTTGACTTAGACAAGGCTTAAAAGTACAACAATTTAGCACTCACAAAATTTCCTTAAAAGTACAACAATTTAGCACTCACAAAATCAGCCCTGCTAGAAATCCAAATTGTGATTGGGACAGAAAATATGTTTCTCGCATTAAGAAAATTCTGAGTTCAGATTTTAAAATTAAAATAAAATGAATATTTTTGGTTCTTTCAAATATCCCTATACTTCTAGATTTCTGGATTTGCAAGATCGATAGGACTGTGTTGATACATAGTGTTTTAAGTTGCATCAGTTATCTATGGCTTCTCACTTGTTGCACACTTCAGGCAGTTCCTTCCAGTTGTCAATACATATTCATAATGCACATGTGTTATTGTGTAAACTAACATGATGTAAAAAGGTGTTTTAATTTCGTCTTTGAAAATGTGTGTCCTATGGGCAGAATGATATGTGTGAAGTGACTCTGATTGGAGAATTAAGTTCTAGTAAAATGAGACTAGTAGAAAAGTTTCATGTGAAAATCCAGGTGATCCGCTTCTAGCTTCCATTGCTTTTTCTTTTGCAGATTTAGTCATGCATGCAGCATAATATTTCAAATGTGTGGTTGCACTTTTAAGAGTGGTTGACTATAACAGAAGAACTGGGGTACGTGTTGACTGTGAGTAGCAGTGGCAGGGTCACTTTGAAATTTGTAGATGTACTTCAGGACTTGTGTAGCATGTAAGTGATGCATATAGATTCAACCCTGCGGAGCTCAGGAAAAAAAATGTCTTGAGAACATAAGCTTGTTGTACAATTATGAGAAAAGCTGGTTGGATCCTTTTGTACTATGCAATGACATACACAAACAATTGTGTACATTTTATTTATATATTATTTATTATTTATATTATTGTGAACTTGTGTTCTCACTTTTTAAAAGGTGACCAATACATTACTAAAACACATTACAAGAAATCAGCATCAGGACAGTTAAAAAGGCCAGATTGAAAAGATGTTTGTTCATTTTTATGGTATGTCATTATTTTATTTAATTGTATTAAGACTGATTTGGATGTAATAGAGGATTTCATACCTAAACTGATTCAGCTACATTATTCATACAGTCGTCCCTCCATTTCCACGGATTCAATCATCCACGGCTTGAAAATAATTTTGAATAATTCCCTTGATTTTGCTATTTTGGTATTCTCTATATACAACTATGCTGTTGTATATTATGGGGCTTTGGCATCCATGGGTTTTGGTAACCATGGCAGCCCTGGAACAAAACCTCAGTGGATACTGAAGACCAAGGTATCTGTGAATTCTAGAAGAGAAGCCATGTCAGCCAGTTGAGCAAAACCCAAGCAGAGTTATGGAAGTCTGTTATATCTCATAAGTGGATATGTTGTGTTGCTAATCTAAAGAGATGATGATTTTTAAGAAAAAAGATATCATGGTCACAAAAGTTGTCACTCAGCTAGAGAACGCGTAATTAAATCTATTTTATTAATTTCATAGATTAAGTTTACATGTGAGTTAAAATAGATTGTTCTGGAACAAAGCACCTGTTCTTTTTATGTAATGCTTGCATGGATTGGAGAAGGCACCATATTGAAAGGGGCATTTCCTCCTTTGAACAGTAGAAGGCCTCTTTACCACTTGCCACCTGTCACTTCTGTAATTATTTCTGTCAAAGCTAAAAAAAATTCTACAAAAGCAATCTTATTATTAGTCTGGGGCATAATCTTAGCTCATTGTCTGTTTGTGTGTGTTTAAAAATGATGCAAAAGGACAAGGAATACAAGAATCAGGGCAGGTAAACACTGAAGTCACTACTGTGTCTTTGTATCCAAATTGTTCTCATTCCCAAACTGTTGGCAATCCAGCAGCATCTCTGATTTAAGAATTACCCAGTCTCTGAAAGATTTGCAGAAAAACATAGCTATACTAATTATGGGACTTGTTTAAGACTAAGGAATTGTATAATTTCAGTTACTTGCCTCTCAAATTAACTTCTAATTTTGTGATTTATTGTTGCTGTTTTAATGTCAGAGCTTAAAAAAACAAGACTTCAGCAAGTTTAGAATTTTGGTATGTACAACATTTCACTACATGGCTTAATATTCTCGCATACTCCCAAGCGATTACGTTTAGCGTCCCAATTTGGAAATAATAGAAGACTATTTGAAGATTAATTGATGACTTCTCACTTTGTGTGTATGAATAAATGAAGGAACTGTGGCTATAAACACAATGCTTTTTGTATCTTAGTGATGAAGTCCAAAATATTATTGTCCTGTTGACAGGTATTGTAAGAAACCACAGTTCAGTGTGACAAGAATGTGGTGTTGTGGCCCTTGGCCTTGTGTGTTTCCTCGCTCCTTCCAGGCTGAGAGGAGATTTTAAGTTTGTGTTGGCAATTTAGAATTAGCTGTAGTTTTCCATTTAATCTGATAAAATTGAAAACTATGGTTTGTGCAACCTCAAATTACAAACTAGGATTGAACTGTGATTCATAAACTGAGTATGGTGTATGTATAACAGTATGAAATTGCAAAATTCTACAGTGTTTGCTCACTTATTGCTGGGGTTAAGTTCCAGGACCTTCCGCAATAAGCAGGGCCGGCCTGACCTTTTCCTGGGGAGTACGCGAAATAAATTTTGGCGCCCCCCCCGGCCGCCGCATCATGCCGCCGCCGCCGCTGCCGCCGCTTCTGCCACTGCCGCCCCGCTTCTGCCGCCGCTTCGCCGCCCGCCGCTGCTTCGCCGCCGCCGCTGCTGCTTCGCTTCTGGGCATGCGCAGAAATGTCTGTGCTTCGGGAGGCGTGCTGCAGCCTCCCAAGCACTACGTTTCTGCGCATGCGAGAACGTCCGCGCATGCGCACTGCGGCCCAAGCACCTGCATGCCCAGAAGAAACTACAGGCGCTGGGCATGCACAGAAATGGCTGTGCGGCGGCACCCGGCGGCGGCAGGGCGGGGCGCGTGAAGCGGGGTGGTGCCGCGGCGCCCCTCCCAGCTGGTGACGCCCCGCCCAGCCGGTGGCGCTCTACGCGGCCGCTTACATCGCGGAATCGCTGGGGCCGCCTCTGGCAATAAGTAAAAAACCGCGATGTAGGGATGTGCTATTTATTTTAATATTTATACATTATTTTAGTAGTTCTATACTATTTTAAGTTTTTATAAACTTAAAATAAAGTGAAGGAAAGAAAGGAAAGGCCCTTCAAGGCTGAAGGGAGGGAGGGAGGACTGAGGAAAGAAAGCACCTTGGAGAACGGCGGCAAAATGCCACAAAACAGCAAAAATACCATGATATATATTTTAAATTAATATTTTTTTAAATCCACGAAACAGCGAGTCCGCAATAAGTGAACCGCAAAGTAACGAGGGAACACTGTAGTTTGTTCTGAGCTGCAATCAGAAGTTTTACATCCTTTCACATTTGATCAAGGAAGGAAAGGGGAGGGGGAGAAGGACCTTAAGTTTGCTTTGTAGCATTTACAAACAGCAACTCAAATTCTGTTGTGGAGTCTGACTCCTGCCATTAACTCAAAATTGAATAATTGGCCCTCGGTAAAATGCATTGCATTAGAAGCTATTGGTATGTATAACTAAGAAACACGGCCTCTTTTTTTCTTCTAGGTTCATTATTCAGTATGACATTATTGTAACCCCCCCCCCCCCACACACACACACACTTTCATTGGGCTTGGTTAGAAAAAATTAAATATTTCATGTTGCTAAGAAGATATTTCTTTCAGTGTGCCCACTTGAGCCATCTAGTAAACTCTGGTTTCTCTATTTAACCATCTAATCTCTGCAGTTTGCTCTGCTCATTACAGTCTCTCACAGCTGGTCCTTGGTTAGAAGAAAATGCAATATTGCATGTTGCTAGGAAGCTATTTCTTTCAATGTGCCCACTTGAGCCATCTAGTATACTCTGGTTTCTCCATTGAACTATCTAATCTCTGCAGTTTGCTCTGCTGAGATGATTAATATGTACCTCAATAGACAACCAAGTAGATTTATTTTCATCATATGAAAATAAGCTATCCTGCTCTTGGCTACCCATTCTTTTGACATAGTGAGATCATTTAAAATCATTTAAAATCATTTCTAAAATCAGTACAAAAAATCACTTCAAGATGATTAGGCAAAGTATACCTTAGTTAAGAAAACCGTAAGAAATTTATGGAGTTGCTGTAAGTTGACAGGTGGCCTGAAGGCATATATACACAGATGCCTTCTTAACTAGTTATAAATCAACATGATGGAATGGTGGGATTAATTAATGAGTCTGCACTATTATTTAGAAAATGTATGAAGGTTCAGTGGGAGATTTGATTCAAACTACATATTTAAATGCATTATTTCTTGAGTGGCTATGTGTGTTCAAGGCACCTGTCAACTTATGAATTTCACTGTTTTTTAAAGGAAAGTCCTGCTCGGTGGTGGTTCCATCCCCTGAAATATAGCCTGCAGCACCTGGTATTCATTGGCAGTCTGGACTTCAAGTGTTAACCAGAACTGACTTAGCTTTGCCTTCAAGATCAGATAGGATTTTTACCTTGATTTAAAAGAAGGGGATTTAGCAGTGCAACAGAGGAGCTGCATGGAGCCCTCCAAGGTGTTTGTTTGTTTCTTTTATTTTCCTGTCTTTGGCCCCTCCAGACTTCCCCGAGTGACCTTTTCTTTGTCCTCCAAATGAATAAATGACTCATGTGGAAGTTTTCACTTTTAATTCACTTTTTAAACAGATAGCAAGACCACCACACTGTTTAACATTTTCAAAGACGATTTGTGGTCACTTTTGGTTTTGTTCATTTTATTTCAGGGGTGTTTTTAGCAGTACTTGCAACCCTCAGTGGGTCTCAGGAGCAAAAATTGGCCCCTGGGTCCACTGTAGTTATTCACTCCTGATTTAAATCAATTCACCCTTCATGTGTAATGAAATATCTCTTCTCTGTGCCATCCTGTTTTAGCAGAATGTTTCAGACAACTTGACTGTAGTGTGATAGCTGCAGTTCTTATCTGCAAAAGGAGTGGAGATGACAAAACTTTGCTTAATAATATCTATGCCAGCCTTCCTCAATCCTGTTTTGTCCACCAAACACGTTAAACTGCAGGTGCTCTCTACATCAACCAATATAGTTCCTTTGCTGATTAGCTTACATGATTCAGGACAACCTTTATCAGCCCAACTTGAAAGTATCAAGGATTGAACCTGAGATATTCTAAATGTAGTCTTAAAATAGTTTACACATTTTTATAAAGAGTTTTTTCATGTTGGAGATTCGGGAGATTTGTATTTTCAAGGTGGAGAGATTCATAACTTAGAATATAAATATGTGAATGAGAGTCTATTTGTCCATCTCAGGTTTTGCTTTGGTTGTAAGGGAATGTTTGTTTTTGCTGTAGTAGAGTTCAGTGCTCAATCCTAATCTTTTAAAAATATGCATAATCAACTTTGCACTTTCAGGGACAAATATGTTTCTGTACCCATCTGCATCTCCAGCTTGACTGCCTGGAAACTGTACATTGTGTGTGAAGGATGCTGCAGCAGCAACAATGGGGATGGGATAGGGTCTAGCCATCACCTCTAAGTAGTCAACTAGCAGAATTAATTGCTAGCTAGTTATTCAGGATATATGGTATTAACAACCAATTGAATGAACAGGTAGTCTGATTTAGAAAAAGTCACCATGAACTGAAACATGAGGTCTGAGCAAATCTGGATGTAGTTGCAAGAGCTAGACTAGAGGCTGTGTTTTTGCTTTATGGATGTTTATTTTTAGGGTGGCATTGGCATGACTCTTATCTTACTCTTTCTGGGAAAGCAGCTTGTTTAGACTTTGTGTTTGAAGAGATAATGGTTGACTTCCTATATTCGAGTTACAGATGTGTAACCCAGCTGTAACTACTCCATATTCAGCCATACTACATATTCATGATCATGGGGCTATCCTCACAATCATAAATGCTTTATGAATCACACCTTAAACTCCAGGGAGCCACTTGGAGTAAAGATAGTTTCCAGACCCATCCCACCAGTGAGCAGGGCTGCAACAACCAGAAGCAGGACTCTTATTCTTCATTACACTACAGGTTATTGTTAGGAGGGCTCTGGAAACATCATCTTACAGTGTTCCATGTGCCAGCAGAGAAGACCTCCATAACTAGAAGTGGCTGCTGACTATTGAAGTAGGTTTGGGTGTCAGGCCAGGAGACTGTATTGAGTTACATATTTGTAATGAAGTTGTTGATGTAGGGTCTCAGACAGTATCATTTCCTGCCAAATAAAGTTAACCATCCTTCATTCTGAAATCATCTAAGAATGATAGTTCTTAAAAACTAATCTTATTTCATGCTAGAACTGTGATTAATGGTAATCGTATGGGAGTAAGGGAGCAGAAATAGTGAAATACCATGTCTTTCCACTGTGGCTTTCTCATTATCACACAAACAGGTGACAGTAGATTAGATTCTAGCTGGCACAACCATTAATAGTACAGGTTGAGCATCCCTTATATGAAGCTGTGAAATCCAAAACATTCCACAATTGTTCAAATGGATGGCTGAGGTTGTGGCATGTTAGCATTTTGATGGATCATGCGTAAAGTTATCAAATACAATGTGTATAACATTACTTTTAGGGGAATAAGAATGAGATATACATATAACATAAATGACTTTTGTGTTTAGACCTGGATCCCATCTTCCAAGATACCTTATTATGTATGTACATGCAAATAGAGATATTCAAAAAAATAACAACACACCCAAAACGCTTTTATTTATTTATTTATTTATTTATTTGGATTTAGCAGTCGCCACTCCCGTTCGGCTCGGGGCGACTCACAACAGTAAAATCACAACATAAAACAGAATAAAACACCGCATGGCAATAATAATACACAATAAAAATACAAGATTAAAACAGCACTATAAATCAATTAAAATAGGGGGCAGATAGTGTCGCAGAAGATTGCCAGATTTTAGAAGCCAAATGCCTGTTGGAACAGGAGTGTTTTGCATGCCTTCTGGAATGCCAGCAAGCCTGGGAGGGCGCGAATCTCGGAAGGCAATGCGTTCCATAAATTGGGGGCTATGACCGAGAAGGCCCTCCTCCGAGTAGCCATGAGGTGGTACTTCTTAGCATTTGGGATCTCCAAAAGGTTTCCTGTCTCCAAGCGCAACGGTCTAGTGGGACAGTATAGGATGAGGCGGTCCCTGAGGTACACTGGCCCCAGACCATTCAAGGCCTTGAAGGTCAATACCAGCACCTTGAAGGTGATCCGGCATTCCACTGGCAACCAGTGCAGTTCGCGCAAGATGGGTGTTACATGGCTGCTCATAGAGGCACCTGCCTCTATGAGCAGGTGCCTTTTGATCCCAAGGAGAATGCGTTTTGGATAACAGTTACTCAACCTTATATTTTATAGTAGTTGTGATGGGAATATTATTTGTGGATTGTGGTGTGCTTTAAATTAGTTTTGGTACAGTTTAAAGACATGTGACTGTTTTTCAATCAAATTAGTGTAATTACAAAAAAATGTGTGTTTGTGGATTAATTTTATTTATGAAACTTCTCTTCGGTTTATTGGAAAGATCTCACAGTGTTACAATACCTAGGACAAATCTTACGAAAATTGGTAAATATCATAATGAAAATTCAGTTTGCATTTTTTTTATTTATGGTGTTTATTTATCACTATTCAGATTATTGGAGCCCCTAGACAATAGGTAAAAACATATTTAAAACATTCAATAAATAACTAATTAAAACACTCAAGACTTCTCTTGAAAAATGACTCTGAAAGCAGTCAGAAGGGACAGATCCAGCTACTCATTTGGCAGTAGGTTTCACAACGGTGCTGTGACAGAGAAAACACCATCATTTACCTTCTATCCCAGACATGGCAAACTTCGGCCTTCCAGGTGTTTTGGACTTCAACTCCCACAATTCCTCAGCTTAAGCAGCTAAGGGAGGAAAGGAAAGGACCTGAGGCTGTTAGGAATTGTGGGAGTTGACATCCACAACACCTGGAGGCTGAAGTTTGTCCATGCCTGTTCTATCCCAACATCATGGGATGATGGGACATGTAAGAGTACTGATGTATCTTAGATGTCAAAACCTCATATGGGAGGAGCTATTCTTTCACATATCCTGGCTTCAAACCATTTTCAAAATGCACATAATATAAGTAATTATCAAATATAGATTTGAACAGACAGTTGGAATGCATTTTTCCCCATTTTAGTTAGACAAACCTTTCTTTCATGTGATTGCTTTTTGTGGAAGGAGAAACATACTTTATTTTTAGTCTTGATACAGAAAACATAAAAAAAAATATTGCGGTCACCATGAGTTGACAGGCAACTTGACTGCACTGACATACGCACATTTATTATGTTATACAAGAGTACTTTAACATATGAAGTGGGGTGCCCCCTTTCTCTCCTTCTCCTTGCAAACCCTGTAGATTTGGTCTGGAGATTCTGCTAACTCTCTGCAGAACATTTGTGATCTTCAGTAGGAATATGAAAATCGGTTCTCTTGAGAGTTGAAAATTACGTGTAAGAACAAGATATATAAGGACAATGTGGCCATCTGAGCTCCGAGTTCTGTTAATTCTTCTTAAAAATATTTCTCCGGGCTCCTCCATGTGCTGGAAACAAAAACACATTATAGGATTCGGCCCATTATTTTGACTTTCTCTTGTGAATTCCAAACTCTGGTTTCTCATTTTATAGGCTGTGATCCCATAATTGGATCATTGTAACATATGACACTTTATTGTAAAGCAAAAATTGGCCTTATTGCATATTTTCTAAAATTGATGAAAATGTCTTAGTTGTGTTACTCTTTTCTCATAGGGTATCTAGTAAAATTACAGATCACTTACTGGACAACACACACATGATACTCTGAAAGTAGCAACACTAAATCCAGTAATTGCAACAAGTTCAGCAGTTATAATGGGATTCCTCTTTTCCAAACATACACATTGTTTTATAGCTGGAATTATGTTGTATCTTTATGTTGTTTTTGCAACGGTTGTATCTCTCTACCCTCCAGACATTAGATAAATCATTGATTAATTGAGTGTACTTAATTGTATCCAACCATGTCATTTGGCTAGCGCAAAATGTCTATCATTTGCAGAGGCTCCATTTTCATATTTAAATGGGTCTTATATTTATTCCTTGTGTTCCTCTTCAGAAGTCATTGTACAGCTCCTAATGATTTTATTTCAAGCCAGGCATTGCTTGTGCTTGTTGTACTTGTTTTTCTTCTAGCATTTGCACAATGATTCGCAGAAAAATGCCTTGTCTTGTACTTCTTCAACCAGTTGCAACAATACATGCAACACACCATGGCCAATATTCCTTTCTGGGTAATTGGTTGAATTACAATAATGGTTTTGTTTTGTCACAAAGGGAAAGTGATATTTCTTACAGCCAATTGATTGACCTTGTTTCTCAGTCTAATACAGTCACATTGTGTCCTAAATGTATCCTGTTCCTTCCCCTTATCCCCCACTTGCTCCAACTTCTCAGTCTGCTGTGTCCTTCTTCGAAATTCTTCCTGTGGCCCCTTTATTATTCACTGTAACCTACTATCACTGGCACGTCTTGGTATCCTAGTATTATTTTTTGCTGCATATAGCAGAGAAGGAGGGAAAAATTCTTTAAGTGAGACAGAGCAACCGGGCTGATCATTGTCTCTGAACCTCATCTAGTAGGTTTTTCCTTTTCTCTCCATAGAATAAAAGATATGAATTGGGTAGTAAAGTAAGACAGTTAGCTCAGTAGCATTTCATTTCTTACTACAGTACTCAGTGAACTACAGTAGGCAACTCATAGCTGCCCGTCTTCAAAATTGAGAGAAAGCTAGGATAAAATACCAGAGATGTATTAGTGTACATATAATCTAGTTGCAATTTTCTTATGCTGGTTTAAAAGTAATGAGCTGGAGAGAAATTTCTTAATATAACTGAGAAGTTTATATACTTAGTATATGTGTATATATTTTCTTAATACCACTGAGCTGAAGTCCTCGGCTACATATTTGTCTATATCAGAAGATAACTAATGGGTTTTGATAGAAACATAGACTCTGCACTGAATTGTACTTGATAACTTTCTGTGATTCATCTAAGACTTAAGAAAGTTACTTTTTGGGAACTATATTTTGAAGAACCTCCAAACAGCAGTGATTGTTGGGAGAGTTTGTTCCAAAAAATTTTCCCCCCAAGCTTTGTATCCACCTGGGTTAGCTGGAATCCTTTTGGATGATGTATGCTTTTGTAATGTTCCAACATAGCAACATAAAGTATGTTCTGTAGTGGTGTCTAGTGGCTTTAGTGATTATAGTAAAGAATACCATCTCTATTTGATAAAAGAAATCACTATGTCTCTCAAATGTATACTTTGGATCAGGGTTCCCATTTAAAAAAGAGCTTGAAAGAGTCCTACTGCAGATCCAAGAAACCACTATAAACAACTCCCCAAAAGAATGAAACAAGTGTATAAAGAGGCAAAAATAACTGGCCAAATTCAAGGAGATGTATTGTGAGAACTCATGCTTCTTTAGACCAACCCGGAAGAGCCTTTCATTCTTTGGTTTCTAAGCATCAAAGTCTCTCAAATGGCACTTGGACAGTGTTACAAAAACGTTGTCAAAAGTGCATAGGTACAGAAAGGGTCAAATGGCCACGGACATTGTCATGATGGGCAAGTGATAAATAAAATAATCTGTTAGGAGAGAAAACTCCTCTGCAAGCTCCCAACTTGCTCATAAATCAGTAGAGCAGCTTCCTGTGGATTGAATGACAAATGGGTTCATTTTCTTCCTTTTTACATGTTTTGGTTATTGTACTATCATGCAAAGCTGCCTTTACATTCATGCACTATAGGAGTATAAATCTAAGATAAGACTGGGGGAGACTTCTTTATTCTGTTAATGCCGTTCAATTAAAAGAAGACCCACTTGAATGTGGGAATAAAATGTATATCCGGCATGGACACACTTTTGTCCTCCAGGTGTTTTGGACTTCAACTCCCAGAAATCCCAGACAGCTTACCAGCTGTTAGGAATCGTGGGAGTTGGAAGTCCAAAACACCTGGAGGGCTGAAGTTTGCCCACACCTGCTGTAGATGATACCAGGAATTGTCAGAAAATAATATAACACAACAAAAACATTAAACACAGAGAGAAAGAGAGAGAACTCCAGCAACAAATATAACTACTTCTTTACTCATTTGCCCAGTCTGGAAGAACCCAATGTTATGGTCTCTAGGTTGTGTTTGTTTCTTTCTTTATTTTACTGTTCTTTTCTCAAGGCATCATGTTCCTCTTTTATTTTTCCTGTGGCTCTGTTTGCACTTGTTACAGGAGAATACATTCCAAAATGATAAAATGTTACGCATTTAAAACATTGTTACCAGTTCCTCAACAAAAAGATTTCCAGGATGGCTTATATACAGTTACTGAAAACAAGGCAAAGACTCTTATACAAGATCAGTGCGAAATATGTAATTTGAACACCCGTTCATAAAACTTTAGATGTAGCAGTTTTTAATGCATCTCTTATGGCAAGCATATGTTAATAAATATATCAACTGGTAAAAACAGGGAGATGGTATTCATTTTTATTCATCATGATGTAATCCATCTTTCCATGTTTTTGTTGGAATGTGAAAAATACAGTTTCTGTTTTGGGAAGAGGGCATTCAAATGAAGGATGGGAGAGAGCAGGAATTGAAATGCTATTTTCAAAGTGAATCCTACACATTTTCTGTAAAATGAAAGGAAAAAAACTAATGATAATATTGATTGATCATCATTATTTATTATATAGTGCCATCACTGTAAAATTAATGTCATTTTACAAGTAAAAACAACAACAAAACAGTTCTCTGCCCACAGGCTTATAATTTTGTTAAGAAAGGGCACAAAAAGAAAAAAGGGGTGGCAGAGTGTGTGAGTGTGTGTTTCAGAATAGTTTATCTTTTTCTGTCCCTTTTCTTTCTCATCCTTGGGAGTGAAGATTACTTATCTATAGAACAAAAGTGCCTCCATCTGTATTCTGCTAAACTTGTGCACATGTGCATGAATTCCGAGGCTATGAGCCCATGTGCTGTTGTTAGAGGACAATTCCTCTCCTTGATCTCATTTCCAAGTCTCCATATTTACTCTTACACTATATCCTTATAGAATCATAAGAGTTGGAGGAGACCTCATGGGCCATCCAGTCCAACCCCCTGCCAAGAAGTAGGAGAATCACATTCAAAGCACCCCAACAGATGGTCATCCAGCCTCTGTTTAAAAGCCTCCAAAGAAGGAGCCTCCACCACACTCCGGGTCAGAGAGTTCTGCTGAACAGCTGTCTCTCCCAGTTCAGTTGTTCTTCCTCATGCTCAGGTTGAATCTTCTTTTCTGTAGTTTGAAGCCATTGTGCCACGTCCTAGGGCAGCAGAAAACGAGCTTGTTCCCTCCTTATGACTTCCCGTCACATATTTATACATAACTACCATGCCTTCCATTCCTCTGGTCTAGCTTAAGCACCATGGATATAAAAGTGGGAGCTGCTAAGAGCTGGGATGAGGAATATGTAACCCTAAAAGGTTTTTGTGAATACCTGTCCTATTAGCCCTAGCCAGCATAATGTGTAGGAATGAATTGTGGGTTCCAGATGCTGGAAGTCCTGTCCAATATTATCCTGTCCAGGCTTTAGAGCAAAGTTGGCACTTCTGAATGTCATCTCCTCCATTATGTTGTAGTGACAGAGAAAGAAGACGTGACTGTGTCACAGTTCCTCAGAGCTGGGACTACTGTGATGGGAGGTTCACTGAGCTTAAAGGTTTTAAAATAGCAGCAGACATGGTAATGAAATGTTAGGAAGGGGGTTCTAAATCTGAATGACAAAATTGAAACTTATTATTTAAGAAAATAAATATATACTCACTTTAAGGGTAGCTCCTCACAGTGAAGTTATTGTATGAACAGCTTTTCTGTTTTCTAGTTTTTCATCTGTACTGGGTAAACTTAAATATAAGTTAATACAAAGTTCCACATTTTGGAATTTCTCACTTTTAGGCATCAGTAAAATATTGCATTAAAAAGGTGTATCAACAGTTCAGCAGACCTGTTGTTTTACTTTTGAAAAACAGCAAAAAATAGTACTTTGCATCATTGAAAATTTAAGATTGTGTATTTAAGGATGCTGTAGAACTGAAACTACTGAGCACTGAAAAATACTTTGCATAGCTGTATTAAACAAACCATATGACAGTAATAGTTACTCAGTTATGCTAAAGGAAAATATCAATGTAATGTTATTCTGACAATGAGGAGAATATATTTATTGTATGTGCATGTATGATATGGACTATAAATTCTGTCAGTCGCAGTCAGTATGACCAAAGATGGAGTTAAATGTTTTGTGATATTTTGATTACCTGTGTTATGTATAGTACTGTTTTTAGTTTTCACTTCACTAACTATTTTGAAGAAACTAAGCCTGATGGTACAGAAATATTTTAAACTAGCTGAGGACCCGGCAGTGCCCGGTCATTTGAGGAACGCATTGTGTGCCAAGGTTGGCTCCTATTAGATGTTTATGTGGCTTGCAGTGGTCTCAGGAACTTAGTGAAGGTACTGCGAGTCCCATTGGCCATGGTCCCATCCCCCTCCAAACAGCACCAGAATGTAGAGTGGGTCATGGGGGCTGTGTGTGTGTCACATTTGGTCTTGATCATTCTCTGGATAAGGGTTGCAGTGGTCTCTGGAAGTGAGGGGAGGTACTGGAAGTCCCATCATCCATGGTCCCCCATTCTCCAAACTGCACCAGGATGTAGAGTGAGTCATGGGGGCTCTGTGTGCCAAGTGTGGTCTTGATCAGTCATTGGATGAGGGTCGCAGCAGTCTCAGAAATTGTAAAGTGGGCCATTGGGCCTCTATGTGCCAAGTTTGGTCCTGATTCGTCATTGGTGTGGGCCACAGTGCTCTAAGGAAGTGAATTAAAGTACTGCAAGTCCCATCATCCATGGTCCATCCTCCCTCAAACTGCACCAGGATGTAGGGTGCATCTTGGGGGGGTTCTGTGTGCCAAGTTTGGTCTTGTTCTGTCATTGTTGGGGGCCTAGTAAGGAAGTTCAAGTTGAGAAAGCCTAACACTATCCCATGACCTGAGGCCTAGTCAGGAAAATCATGTTAAGGAAGCCTTGCTGTCAATTTTGGGCCTGGACTGTGATTTATAGGGGCTACAGTGTTGTTTGGGAAGTGAATGAGGTGAATGTACTGCAAATCCCATCATTCGTGGCCCATCCTGCCCTAAACCACACCAGGTTGTGAAGTGGGCCATTGGGCCCCTGTTTGCCAAGTTTGGTCCTGATCTGTCATTGCTGTGGGCCGCAGTGGCTGACTGCCTGAGGCCTTTCCTTTTCCCTCTGAGTCACTTTAGAAGGTTGGAATGTGGTTGGCCAATCGGAGCCCTTTATGCAAATAATCCCACAGTGGCAGCCAATAGAAATGCTGGCACATATTCCTCCCTCCGCACCACCGCCCGCAAACTCTGACTTTTATTATATACATAGATGGATAGATAGATAGATTAATTTAGTGGACTGTCTAGAATATGTTGCTCAAATGTTCTGCTTAAAGCATGAGCCACCATGACCCTCCAGATTATTTTGGATTGCAGATATACCCATGGTTGGGCTGTGATGGCTAGGGCTGAGAGAAGGTATAAACTGAAAAACACCTGGAGAGCTATAGGTACCCACCCTTGTTCTAAGGAACTTCTTCAGCAACTGGTGTGTTTTGTTTGTACTGTGCCTTCAATCAATTCTGCTCCAGCCAGTAGATGGTGTTCCTCAACACCATGAAGACTTTTTTTTCCTTTTTGCTATTTGTGACACTTTGTCATGCTCCAGAGCCACAATGAGCTAAAACTGTTGTATTAATTTTGATAGTTTATATGACTACAACATTTTTGGCATGATACTTATGATATTTTATTAAATGCATTATTAGATGCTGGCATTCACTTAGACCATAAACCTATCAGCAGGAGTGTCCCTTGCCATACAATTCCACTCACAAGAGAATCCCACTAGTGGAAAGTCTTCCAGTTCCTCGAAGCGTATTTTCAGATGATGTAGTGAGCACTTGATGCACTGAATGTTGGAAACTACTAAGATTAGTGCCTCTATTCTCTGAATGGAATTTTCTCTTTGGATTCCCTAATTTCCACCTAAAGACTGATGTGTGGAAGAAGGAAGGAAATAATTGAAAGCTCTGTGGAAATTCTATTGCTACTGTGTTCAGCGGCTATACGGTGTGCCCTTGGATCTGTGATTTGCAGTCATTGCAGATTGTTGCACTCCATATTAGTAACTGTAAGAGACATTAATGTGGACTTGCTGAAACATTAACATCACCGTCATTTCAACATCACCACCATTGTCTGTATATTTTTATATCCATGGTGGGTCCCAGACTCACTGTAGTTCTGTTTTTTAAATCTATACATATGCATGCTTTTCTTTCTATGAAAGAAAACGGAAAGTTTTGCAGAGAAGAGATGGTATCATGACTATTTGAAGTTATTATTATTAAAATAGGCTAGAAAATACCTCATTTTTTCATTGCGTTGCTAATGAACAAAAAAATCACATGAGACATAAACTGTAAAAATGATATTTCCTCCAACAATATCACAATTTAGGCAGATTTGGTCTACTCTGTTTCCATTGGGACCAGTGGGGTTGAAAACCAGTTTAAGATAGTCAGTTTCAGAAATTTATTTATTTATTTGCCCTATTTATACCCCACCTTTCTCAACCCCGAAGGGGACTCAAGCGGCTTACATATAGGCAATTATTCAATGGCTTAGAGCAACATACAGGTCTTTCTCAAAAAAATTAGCATATAGTGTTAAAGTTCATTATTTTCCATAATGTAATGATAAAAATTAAACTTTCATATATTTTCATTTCATTGCACACCAACTGAAATATTTCAGGTCTTTTTTTGTTTTAATACTGATGATTTTGGCATACATATCTCAAAAAATTAGCATATTCCATCCGACCAAGTATGCTAATTTTTTGAGACAGTATTTTTGGGTTTTCAGGAGCTGTATGCCAAAATCATCAGTACAAAACAAAAAAAAGACCTGAAATATTTCAGTTGGTGTGCAATATATGAAAGTTTAATTTGTATCATTACATTATGGAAATCAATGAACTTTAGCACTATATGCTAATTTTTTGAGAAGGACCTGTATAATTCCAATGCACATTAAAATTAAAATTAAATTGAAATTAATACATATTAAACATTTAAAAACATTACATTCAATATTAAAACCACACCATAATTGTAGTCCAGGGCCATGCAATAGTGACTGCACATATTCCATATCTGCTATTTCACTGCACTATTCTCCGAAGGCTTGATTCCAAAGCCATGTTTTCGCTTTCCTTCTGAAGTCCAGGAGAGAGGGGGCTGATTGAATGTCGCTGTAATGTGCAATAATTATGAATATTGATATTTTGTTATTTCAGAAGTACTTCTTTTTAGCCAGCCTCAGTCTTTATCTACTATGACATATTCTTGAATGTTTTTTTAAAAAATTGATTTGATATTTCAATTTCTTTGATTAATGTATCTCACAACAAGACACTTAGAACCAGAAAAATTAGAACTGTACCTCTTGTAAATGTTGGATATTGAAATGAATATGTGTTGGTATCAGAGATGTGGGGTGGAAAGTTTTGGATCCAATTTTTTGATGTTTTATTTTTTTCAGTGAATTTTTTCCAATATATCCATAGTTGTCTGGGCTGAATGTAGAATATGAATTTCTAGTTATTTTAAGGAACAAATCATTGACAAACCCTAGTACACAGAGGAATAGAGCGACAAAGGAACACTCTGCTATGCTTGTTCTTTATTTCACAAAATCTCTTGCTTGTTATTCACAAGCACAAGTCACTATGGTTAATGTTACAATATTCCTCTTCCCACACATCCTTTAGTGAAATAAAATGTTCAACTATTTGTACTAAATATGTTTCTCAACTTGAAATGGATCTGATAAGTAATAGAAAAGATTGAGTGAGTAAATATGAAAGAACTATAGTTATACCAAGGAGCCCCCAGTGGCACTGTGGGTTAAACCGCTGAGCTGCTGAGCTTGTTGACTGAAAGATCGCAGGTTCGAATCCAGAGAGCAGAGTGTTAGCCCTAGCTTCTGCCAACCTAGCAGTTCAAAAACATGAAAATGTGAGTAGATCAGTAGATACCACTCCAGCAGGAAGGTAACGGCACTCTTTGCAGTCATGCCGGCCACATGACCTTGGAGGTGTCTACGGACAACGCTGGCTCTTTGGCTTAGAAATGGAGATGAGCACCAACCCCTAGAGTCAGACACAACTGGACTTAATGTCAGAGGACAACCTTTACCTAATCTATAGTTATACCTTAATAAAAGAAAATTGAACTGTTGATATATCAAGTACAGCTTTATATGTGACCTTAAAATAGGGCTCTTTCAGATGTAGTCATTTTTGTTAAATGAAAAAGGAATAATATGCTATTTTCTTTACAAACTTTCCAATAAATTAATTTCCAGATAAAGCTTTGAGCGTCTCTGAATATAATATTTGAACTAAACATACTATTAGGTCATTTGATTTTTTTGCCCTTTTTTACTTTTTTGGGGGGAAGCCTAAATTCTACATGGTTCCAATAAATAGTAACAGAATTGTTGTTGTGTGCCTTCAAGTCATTTCCAACTTACAGCAACCCTAAAGAGAATCTGTCATGGGATTTTCTTGGCATGAGGCAGAAAGAGAGTGATTCGCCAAGGTCACCCAGTGAGTTTCCATGTTTGAGCAGGGAATTGAACCCTGGTCTCCAGAGTCGTACTGCAATGCTCAAACCACTACACCATGCTGGTATTTTCTGAGAAAAGAACGGTATTGTGTAAATATGATATATAATGGCATATGTTGTGTTAAATTGCACTGTTTTGTTTATTCCTGGGCATAAGCATATTGTAATAAGGATATCTTTCTTAAATAACTGTGATGTAATTAAGTTCATGAATGTTATGAGTTATGGAAGAGTCTTCCACTCCTGTTCTTCTACTTTAAAAATGTGTTTTGTTAAAAGGAAGTACCGTAGTTAATATGCTACATAAGCATTTGAAGGAAAATAACATCATCCTTAACATATCAAATAACAAGTAGCATATTAATGTCTAGTACAACTTATGTTATTTTCTAGTATTTTGTGAAGTGGCATTTTCTGCACAAACAAAAAAATCTCTATTTCTTTGATACAGTGTTCTGGATTCTAATAAATACTGATAATGAAGAGGGGATTTAAATATTAGCCATTAGAGTAGTTCTCTGTATAGGATTATCTCAGTTAACCATGTAGTGTTCCCGGGTATTACTTCTTAAACTTTGGTATCAGAGGCAAAAATAACATGGAAAGAATAATGTGAAGCAACCAGGTCAGGAAAATCACATAAAGTAAATAAAATCATTTTCAATTCTCTAGAGTCCACTTGGAGGCTTCTTCCAATATGAATTAAGGGATACTATAGACATTGGTGACCAAATGTCTACATTTTTGCTCTTTCCAAAAATACCTGGAGAGAATTGTATGTCAACCTTATATGTTACCTCCCTTTTGCATTTCATGCAGGCTCAGTAAGGGATGTTGGAAGAAGTTGCTGTTTACTTTGTGAGGAGATGAGAGGAGGAGAGGAATAAATACCACCTGTGTCCTTAGATTGGGCCTACACAATGTGCGGCCCTCCAGCTGTTTTTGTCTCCAACTCCCAGTAGCCCTAGTTAGCTTGTCCAATGGCCAGGAGTTCTGGGAGCTGAAGGCCAACACAGCTGGAGGTCTACAGATTGTGCAGGCCTGCCTTAGATGGTGCTCATATTGCAGCTTTCTCCTGGGCGAAGGGGAGATTGTGGTGATTGTGCAAGTACTCAGGAGTTACAATGAAGCATGGTATGGGCTCAATTCCTCTTTTTCTGCTTCTGTGCTGTAGTGTTGTGTGGCACAAGTGCTCATGAGTAGAGTGCTTGGCTTTTGCCTGGCAGAGACCTTGATATTTTGTGGAAGGATGAGTTCCTCCCCTGTTTTTTGGGAAAAGAAAGCCAGGATACTATAATGATTTGAGCCTTGGACTGATGTTATGCTGTGTTTTATTTTATGTTCTGTTTTAGGCACCTTGTACCATGTGTAAACGGCCCTGAGTCCCTTCAGGGAGATGGTGGCAGGATAGAAGAATAAAGTACTAGTAGCAGCAGCAGCAGCAGTTGTTGTTGATAGGGACCAGGATTTGATTCCCCACTTGGTCATGGAAGTTCACTGGGTGACTTTGGATGAAGGATAAAATCTCTCAACCTTCTCCAAAAAGCCACCCCTGTGATAATCATCTTAGAAATGACTTGAATAATAAGTAGGGGAAACTACTTTCCATGATTGGAGATGAGTGGGATGCAGAGAGAAAGAGCCAATATTGTTCAGTTAGGACACAGTGTTCATCTGTAGCAAAAATGTGTGTGGAAGGGTGGGGAGGCAGAAGACAGTTGCAGCTGATACACATTGTGCCTGGCCACCTCCTTTTCCTTGGTTACCAGTGTGGGACGCTCACACCCCCTCCCACACACAAACAAATGAGTAGAGTAGGGGTTGGTGCTGTGTCCAAAGATATCTACTTGGGATCATCATCTGCATCTCTAACTTTTCAAATAGTATCCAAAGAAATTTCCATATCACATGAAGAACAACAATGGCAACCTACAGGAGGGACAATTATAAATAACCATAGCATCAATGGATGCATTGGTATCAGATGTCAAACTAAGACTCATAAATGGGCAGGTTGCTACTTAATTGGATCAGCTAAAAAAAGTTTTGCTCAATGGGTGGTTTATTTTATTGTCTAGCATTGGGCAGCTTCTCTGATTTGTTCCCACACAGTAAACTCAGAAAGAAACTAGAGTTTCCTAGTTTTCTTGGCTCATCCTGCTAGTTGGACCAGTTGAACAGCATTTATTAGTACGCTTCACATTCACAACATACCTGGTTTCCTGGAATATCATGTTGTGTAAAATAAAAAATATATATCATATATTGTTCCATTTATCATATTTGAATTCTAAATTATATGGGCACTTAACTCTTTGTGGTTTGTGTAATGGAAAATTGAACCATTTATACAAAATTTGTGCAAGTACTAATAGTTTAACTTGAAGTTCTAGTTTGGCATTTTGTAACTGCTTATAGATTACAATTGAGTTTTCTGTATCAAATCAATACCTGGGAACTTAGGGCTCTCTGAAACAGCTAAGAGAGGTGATATGGAGAGAGCATGGTTCAAAAAGGAGAAGCAGCAGACAGGCATCTTCTTCTCTTAATTCTCTCTCCTCCTTGATTTTTATCCAGTGAATCCTCATGATTCTCATTGCTTGGTGGGAAACAAAAGGTAGAGATGGGTTAAGCACATCCGTCTCAGTTCTGGATCATATCCTCCTTTTGCTCCTTTAGGGTAAAATTTTGTCAAAGTCAGTGTTCCAAGTTCTCACATTTGAAAAGCTAAGATTAAGTTAGGTTTTAAAAAATTAACATACCTATAAATAGAAGTTTATTTTTCCGGAACCAATTAAAACTTATGTTGCAGTTGAATTCTGTAAGGCCCACTCTTTTGAATTTGAGTTTTAAGGAGACTGCTGAAGAAAAGGCATAACTTGATACAGAGATTTGTGTACAGTTTAGGAATTTCTTTCAGTGGGGTTAAATTACAAAGCAGAATTGGAAGCCCCTTTCTTTGAGATGTTTAAATAGAAGCTGGATGGCCACCCGCGAGGGATACTTTATGTTTTTTCTGCATGACAAGGGGTTCGACTGGATGGCCCATGTGATCTCTTCCAGCTCTTATTACGTATGATATGATTCTAATTCGACTCTAATCAGAAGCCCTAGCCAACTGTGGCCCAAAGCGATTTACCCCATTTAGTTTTCTTTCTATTTCGCGCTCCCAGTTGTGTGAAGCCATACTACACAATAATAGTGACTCTAGAGCAGGCATGGGCAAACTGCAGCCCTTCAGGTGTTTTGGACTTCAACTCCCACAATTCCTAACAGCCGAAGTCCAAAACACCTGGAGGGCTGAAGTTTGCCCATGCCTGCTCTAGAGTCACTATAATTATGTAGTATGTGTGTTTTTCAACACAGACATGAGAAATTGCTTTCAAACTATAGTTTCTGATTCTGATTTACTGACTGGTTAGAAACCATTGTATAGAAACATGTCACAGCAAATCATCGTTAGGCTTTATATCATGCCTGAAATTAGCAGTGGTTACTTCAGATAGGTCATGATTTTCTATTGACACCTTAAAATATCTACTATTTTTAAATGTCTGTGACTGCTCTCCAAACACACCTACTGGGAGGTAAATCACATTGGAAAAATAATTATAAAACTAAAATTTATTTCAAATAAATTAGTAACTATAAATGAATTTTTTCATAGTTTTCCTAATAAATATTAATGTTTTTGTACCCTAAATAATGACTGTTCTTCTGGTAAGATAAGATGCAACAAATCTCCTAAAATATCTTTAGATTTTGATCCTGTTTAATGGATTCAACCATTTGCATGATGAAGTTGCAGATTGTGGGGATTCCCGATTTTGAATGCTCTTGTTTGACCCAGTTTCAGAGATTAATTGGAGCACGGAAAAGTCTGGGATGTCTTGTGGCGGAGGCTTTAAATGACTTATTTATTCCCCAAAATTGCTTGCATCCAAGTATTGAAGAGAAAAAAAGCCATTGTTCTACAAATGAAATGGAGTGAATTAATGAAATTTCATTTGGGTCAAATGTCTTTGTTGTCTGTGTGCTGCAGTCCAAGTATTGCGAGGAGAGCAGGCCGGGGTGGTGGAATCAGACAGGGATTTCCCCCTCTCAGCCAAGGCAAAATGTCTTGTTTTTGCTGAAAGTCTAAAAAAACTGGAAGAATCCAGGTACACAGGTACTGATAGGTAAGCAGGAAGAAAGGCTGGTGGAACTGAGTGTCACAAGGGTTGAAAGGTAACCATAATGTATATCCAAGTAGCTAAGGTCAGTAGTAGAAGGTAATAATTAGTAGTGTACGTTGGAGTATAGCACAAAATAGGTACTGGACAATACCAGGCTTTGACAAATGTACAGCAGTTCATTGTAATAGTGTCACCATGTTCTGGCCAGCAATTAATGTGCCCCTTTTTATTTAATGTTTGTGATATGATCCAATGCAGTTATAGTGGACTGTAGAGTATGAATGAACTTTCTGACTCTGCAGACATAATTGGGCTGCATCTTGAGAGCCACACATTTGCCATGACTGGGTGAGCTATTATAGAAGAGGGTGTCAAAACTTCTGGAGGACCAAAGGCTTCCTATTTCCTGATAAGGCTTGTTCATATCTTAACTGGGTTAATTAACTGGCAAAATACGGGTTTGAAAGATGGAGCTTGGTTCTCTCTTCAGGTCTGCAGCCTCTTTTAGTTTCTGAGAAATGTCAGTAGAAACTAAATATGTGAAAACAATGCTCCCTGGGTTTCTCCAGCTCACACCCCCCCCCCCCCCAAACCCAAAGATTTTCTCTCTCCCTCTCAGAATTTCTACTTCATTCTAGAAAAGTAACTTGTAATTATTGTTAGTTCTAATTAAAAGCTAAAGAAGGAACTTTATTAACCAAATGCTCTACAAATTGTGCAACTTGAATTTATACTCATTTAGTAAGAAATAAATACAGTACAGCTTAGTCTTGAAGGAGAATGCATGGGATAACTGACTAAAATCAAATTTGTGTAAGTAGGAATAGTTGAAATTTAGGAAGAACTGAACTAGAGCAAAATGCTTATTGTCAAGTTCCCCTTTACCTGATTTTAAAATACAGTTTTAAGGATTATTGAAATGCTAACAAACTCTGGACACTTTTATAAATTGGTTTCTTGCCTCTTGCCAAATTTTCGATTTTTTTATTCGGCTTTGAGAGACGAGCAGAAGCCATGATAACCTGAGATCCTAAAATGATGGAGATTATATTTGAATAGATTGGTTTCTCTAATAAATTCTGATTAAAAGTAAACAAACCCCAATGTAGTCTTTGAAAATTCTGTTGGCCGAGAGTTTGTTGATCCAGATTGAGAGTTGAAATACATTTGCACAATACATAGTAGCCTCTGAAAGCACATGCTACAAATGAAGTGTAGCCTTTAAACTCGCACCTGACTCCCCAGTCCTACCTTCTTGTATTAGTGTAATAAAATCTCCAATGACAGAAGAATGAATATCTTGCTTCCATACATTGTCAGTATTATGTAATTGTATTTAAAACTGCAATGGCTTTCAAAAATACCTGAAAAGAATATTTAGCTACTGTACTTGAACATACGTTTTTGTGTATAGGTAAAACAGTATTTAAAACTGGAAAGAAATAAACAAAACCCATTCAGAAGCAATATAATTAATTTCAGGTTAAAACCCAAAATTATTAAAAAGCAGCTTCAGTAAAACTAGGACAACATGACTGTGTTGAAATAATAATAATAATAATATGGTAATGCTTTTCTGATAGCATTGGGTTTCAAAGCTGCTGATAGAAATAATGCTTTGCTACCAAGTGCAGCCATAATTTGTGAACCCCTGGGCAGTCTGTACATTGGGGGAAAGCATGTGGTACAACTCCTTTTATGTCTCTAAATTTCTGAAATAAAATATGGGCACGTGCAATGCAATCCTAAGCATGTTTACGTCAAAATAGAATTTATTTTCAGGCAATAACGTATAGGATTGTAGCCTAAGTGTTTAAAATGTTCTCAGCATGACACTAGGATGTTGAGTTGCCAAAAATGTTGGGTCCCTGCACCCTTGAACAGTGAAATTCAGTAAGTATCTATATCAGGAGTACTCACACTTTTTCAGCATGCGAGCTACTCTTAAAGCAACCAAGTCCAAAAGATCTACCTGCCCCCGCTGCCATGCGCACCCGCACGCTCCTGCTACCGCGCGCTCCTGCCACCGCGTGTACTCCTGCTGCTGTTTTCCGTCTGCGCAGCGCTTCTTCCGCCTGCGCGGCATTGCAGGAAGGAGAAAGCATGAGGTGGGCCATCCAGAGGGAGCGCTCTGCCCTGCATATCTCACCAACAACGGAGGCTGCACAGTTGCTTCTGGACAAGAGAGAGGCAGGGCGCTCCCCTCAGAGGCCCCGCCTCGTGCTTCCTTCTTCCTGCAATGCCCCACAGGCAAAATAAGCACCGCGAGAGCGGAAGCCAGCAGCAGGAGTGCACGCGCACGCGCATGGTAGGAGGCCCCATCCGGCTGGTGAGGCCCAAAGATCACCTGGAAGAGGGCCGAAGATCTACTAGTAGCTCACGAGCTACCTAATGAGCACCCCTGATCTATATGATGAGCTACACAAACTTGTTCCCTTTTTGAAGGAGGTGATTGTAGTGTTCAGTTAATCTCTGTGGGATGTAGTGAAATAGTTTGCACTTGGTTTATTGTTTGATTTGATAAAGAATAAAGCCTAGGCCTGCACATAAATAGACTTTTAAGTTCATGACCAGGTTAAAAATAGATAGTTTTAAAAAGTGATACAACTTTTAAATATGTAATGAATCAAAATCTTAATATTGATGCTTTTCCAAATTTCCAAAAAGAGTACAAAATAACTGTAGCATATCAGAACCAAAAATAATGCAAGTACCGTAAATGCTCCAAGCTCTAATTCCTACCCTTTGATCATTGGAGCTTAGACTGTTGCAGGTGCAGCCTTGGCAGCCCTTCCTACGTCCATTCAAAGTTCATGTGTCTCAGTTTAGTTTCTTTTTTTATTTTAAAGGGTCAAGATAAGAAGAAACCTGCTCCAGTGAAGTATGAAGCTGGAGATCTCGTTTGGGCAAAGTTCAATCGACGTCCATGGTGGCCCTGTAAAATTTGTCATGATCCCATTTTAGATACTCATTCAAAAATGAAAGGTAATATATTTTGTGATTTTAAAAATTAGTATTTTGTAGTGTTGGTCATAGTTGCCTTTTTTGCATATATTTGTGTTAATTGGTATTGGTCAGAATAACCATTTGCATGGAAAAAATCATAATAAGAATAACAAGTCTCAGGTTGAATATGCCTTATACAGAAATCTGAAATGCACCAAAATGATCCACATGGGTGGCTTTAGTGACACCTTTGCTTTCTGATGGTTCAGTGTATACAAATTTCATTTCATGCATAAAATTATTAAAATATTATGTATAAATTTATCTTCAGACTGTGTATAGATGTTTATGAAACATAAATGATTTTCATGTTTCAACTTGGACCCCATCTCTATTGTATCTCATTATGTAAATATATACATATATGTTGTACAACAGTGCTGTCCAACATCTTCCGGACCGGGGGCCGGATGTTTGGTCACTGATGACCTGGGGGGCCGCTCGGCCCCGCCCCCGCCGCGCCCCCGGCAGCAGCTGAAGGCATCACCCAGGGAGGCGATCCAGGCGAAAACTCTCCCGCAGCCGGGTTCTCGCTTCCCCCGCGAGCCATCCAAGCTTGCAGGAGGGTTTCGCCGGATCTCGCCTCCCTCTGGTTAGAGGGAGGCGTGAGCCGGGCGACAGCTCTCTCGCAGGCCTGGATGGCTCGTGGGGGAAGCGAGAACCAGGCGCTTCCCCCCAGCCATCCAAGCCTGCGAGAGAGCTGTCACCCAGATCTCGCCTCCCTCTGGTCAGGGGGGAAAGGAGGGAGGGAGGCGTCCTGGCAGGGAGAAGGCAGCGGAACGCTGCCTCTTCCCTGCCAGGCCCCCTCCGTCCTTCCTTTCCTCCCGGAGGCGGCGTCCCAAACGGAACGCCGCTTCCAGGGTGAAAGGAGGGAGGGAGGCGTCCTGGCAGGGAGAAGGCAGCGGATCGCTGTCTCTTCCCTGCCAGGCCCCTTCCGTCCTTCCTTTCCTCCCGGAGGCAGCGTCCCAAACGGAACGCCGCTTCCAGGGTGAAAGGAGGGAGGAGGCGTCCTGGCAGGGAGAAGGCAGCGGATCGCTGCCTCTTCCCTGCCAGGACCCTCCGTCCTTCCTTTCCTCCCGGCGGCAGCGTCCCAAACGGGAGGCGTTGGAAGGGCGGGGATGCCCGTGGCTCCTCCCTCCCTTCCAAGGCACACTGGCAGCAGCTGAAGGCGGCGATTTCTCCCTTCCAAGGAATCGGCGCCGCCGAGAGAGGGACAAGGCGGCGGTACAGGGAGGAGGGGCCAGCTCTCTTCCTCCTGCCTGTATTGCCTCCGTCTCCCTCTCTCAGCGGCGCCGCTGCAAACTGCCTCGCAACGGCGCCGAGAGAGGGAGAAGGGGCGAAACAGGCAGGAGGAAGAGAGCTAGCTGCTCCTCCCTGCCTGTATCGCCCCTCCGTCCCTCTCGGCGGTGCCGATGCGATGCAGTTTGTATTAGCGCCGCCGAGAGAGAGAGAAGGGGGCGGTGTAGGGAGGAGGAAGAGAGCTGGCTCCTCCTCCCTGTACCGCCCTTTTTCCCTCTCTCGGCGGCGCCAATGCAAACTGCATTGCATCGGCACCACCGAGAGAGGGATGGAGGGGGCGATACAGGCAGGGAGGAGGAGCCAGCTCTCTTCCTCTTCCCTGTCCCGGCTCCTCCCCCGTCCCGGCCGCCATTTTTTTTGGAAAAAAAATCTTGCTGGGGGTGGCGGGGGTAGCGGGGGCCGTGTCCAACAGGCTGGGGGGATCCGGCCCGCGGGCCGCCTGTTGGACAGCCCTGTTGTACAAAATGCCAAAGAATCTGAAATCCAAAACCTTTAGTCTCCAAAGCATTTCAGATAAGAGGCACCCAAGCTGCATTTGGAATTATGTCCTATTGAAATCAGTGGGGTCTTTCTGGGTTTTCCTTCCTTTCTTTTTGATAGTGTGCTTTTTAAAGGTTTTTGTGTGTGGGGAGAAGGGCTAAGAAAGGCAAGCTTTAATGTGTACTATCTTGTCCTATAACAGTGAGCTCAAGTAATGGTGAATGTTAAAAAAATGGAGCCGAAACAGTTCCACTAAAGTAAAATGAAGGCAGCATTAGAATAGTTTTAGGGATCTTGAGACATGAAAAAATATAATATGTTTTCAAACAAAACTACTAAGTTCAAAACATTAAAGGAGTGTGCAAGGCTCTATAGAGCTTATAATGTCTCAGGGTGGATGGGTTGAACCCTGAACCAACCCCTTCTTATTAGGAAACAGGAATGCCGTTCCAAAGCTTTTTATAGTTCTCATTTGTTAAGTTATAATTACAATAATGTTTATATTTATAGTGAAATCTGAAATTATATATGTTTGTTCCTACACTTAAATACTCAAAGGCTAATTACATTACATCTTTTTTCAATAGTTTCCAATCGCAGACCACATCGGCAGTACTGTGTGGAAACCTTGGGGGACCCATCTGAAAGGGCCTGGGTTGTAGGAAAAGCTATTGTAGTTTTTGAAGGAAGACATCAGTTTGAAGAACTGCCTGTCCTTCGGAGAAAAGGGAAGCAAAAAGAGAAGGACTACAGGCACAAGGTACACTTTTCGTTCTTAAATATTTTGTTCATTTGTTAGCCTTATCCAAGTACAAAATATGATGGTAAGGCATAGCCTACTCAAAAGTAATTTAAGGATATACATTATTCTCCTACTGAAATCAGTGTGGTATCAAAACATATAGTTTGGGTTGGATTTTAAAGTTCTAAGAATGATTGATGGCATTTGGCACTTTGAGCTTGCTAATAAGGAATGCCTTATGCCTTTCCTTATCCCTATATTTTAGATTGGAAAAACAGTTGGGATAAGAGATGAGATTTTAAAAATCAAGCAAAGTATTATTAATGGAAAAGCAATACCAGAAAGGTGAGGGGGCAGGGATGGAAAATGGTTTGAATTTTGGTTGGAACCAGCACCCAGTGTTATTTTTAGATAATAACTCTACATTAATATTTCCAGTTCCAGATTACTTTCATAAAACATAACTGAACTGTTCTTTTAAGACTGTTCTAACCTTAATGACTGTCATCATAAAGAGTCTGCCCTTCATTATGTTCTTTTTGCATCACACACATTCTAGAGCTGAACACTTACAAATTCTCTTCTTCTTCCCCCCATTCTTCCCACCACTTGCTTAAAGGACATATTGGTTCCCATCTTTTAAGGAATGTGCACTGATATACCTTTGTGATATGTTCCTTTTGCATATAAAACTATTATTATCTTAATTTATTTTTTCCCTTTTTCCCCCTAAGGTTCCCAAGAGGTTTATGGCTAGGTGGGAGATCAGTGTTGGTCTTACAAATGAATATCTTAAGCAGAATGGCACCCAGAAATGCCTCCAGACTTCTAACAAAATGGACAGTGAGAAGGAAATGAATTTAATGGGACCTTATGAAAAGGTGTCATTGAATGAACAGAACATGCAACTGAATGGATGTTTGAAATCATTTGCACTGGATTCCAAACATTTCACCCACGTTAAAGAGAAGATTATCACTAAACCACGAACAAAGAAGAGTTCTGACACCAGGAAGAGGAACAGAGTAAGAAAAAGCAGTACTAAACTCGAGATATCCAAGAGAGAGTATGATGGGAAAGTACCAGTGGGCAAAGTTAAAGACATGGTTGCTACAAATTTGCCAGATAAGCAGGCATCTCATGAACTTTGCCGAATAGCAAAGAGCCTGATGGGGTCCAAAGGCACTGTGGAAAACTATTTGCTCTCTTCTTTTGGAGAAAGACAATTTGAGAATAAATCTAAGAAACCACAGCATGAGTTCTCTCATAGAAACAACCAGCAGGAGAAACCCAAAGTTGGTGTGAAGAAAAAGAAAAATCAGACAGGTTTAATATACACTTCAAAACTACAGCAGCAGCATTCTACAACTAATGATGGAGTTGAGAGAAAACAGATAGACTCTGATTCATCAAACACCTGCAATTTTATTTCCCTTGACCAAAGCATAGCAGCAGCAGCAGCCACATATAGTGTCCTGAAAAATGGTGACTCTGTAAATAAAAGAAGAAAGGAACCGTCTTCAAAAAAAAGAAATAGTAAATATTCTGCAGGTGTCTCAAAAAGCAACAGCAGACGTCGCAAAACTCTCCAAGGATCTCTTGATAGAAATGCCCATGTGGAAGCAGGAAGAGTGGGATTCCATGAGCCATCTTTTGCAGAGGAGGTGGCATTGGCTTACAGGAATGACAATTTTACCTTTGCAGATAAGCACACTACACTCCAAAGTAAGGGGTTCACAAGTCAGATGGATATGAAGCAGCTTCAGTTCAGAAATATTAAGTGCAAACATAAAGGAGCTACTGCCAAGACAGAATCTTTCCTTAAGGAAGATGAATGTAGCTCTGACAGCTGCTTTTCTACTACCAAAAGTTCTCTTGGGTCTCACTTAGATGCCTCTACTAAAAGTGGGAAGGTGGATGGCCCCAAGCCACTGAACAGCGCACATGAGAATTCCCGTGATTCTGCTGAAATAGAGACAGCAGTTGTGAAACACGTGCTTTCAGAACTGAAGGAGCTGTCGTATAGGTCCTTGAATGATGAAGCTAAAGATAGTGGGCCACCCAAGACCACAGTGCCCTTACTCTTTTCATCTGTCCCTGGACAGAATCATCTGCCTGTTGAGCCTGATTATAAATTCAGCACCTTATTAATGATGTTGAAAGATATACATGATAGCAAGACAAAAGAAAAGCAGCTAATGACTACTCAGAACATAGTCACCTACAGGAGTTCTAACAGTGGTGGTAGTTCTGGAAATAACACTCGGAGTGATTTGAAAATTTTGCCTACAACAGGAACTGCTCCTAAATTAGAAAGAAAACAAGCTAGTGTTCAAGAAGCAGAGTGTCAGAAACCCAAAGAAGGTCAGTCCTCTTTCACAAAGTATCACAATAAAATCTATTGAACCTTGTGCTAATAAAAGGGAACTCTCCGATACAAATTGTAAAGCAGCATGCAGCTGTTCAAAGCAGCTATGTACACTAGTAGTTTATGCAGCATTAAAGGACATAAACCAGATTTTTCACTGCAGCAAAAGCGTTTGGCCCACCATCTATCCAAGTAGGCAGTGCAAAGAAAGACATTATATTTCACCATGTAATATCTGTAGTTTTATCCCTTTTGGGGGGTGGAAAAAAGAGTACAAGCTCTCTTCAACCTAGTAATTTTGGGCTCAGCTGAATGATGCTCACCAGCTGAAAGGAGGAACATTTATTTTCATCGTAATAAATAAATGTTCCTCCTTTCAGCTGGTGAGCATCATTCAGCTGAGCCCAAAATCACTAGGTTGAAGAGAGCTGGTATTGTCACTCTCTCTGACCTGGTGCTTTTGGACTCAGGCAAGTGACATGCTGTAGCTGAAAGGAGGCAGAAGGGAGAAGCAGTTGCTTGTGTAGTGCAGCAAAACAGGTGAAGAGAGAAGCCTAACTAAACAGTTTACAGTGGGGAGGCAGCCTTCCTCTGCTGACTACACTCAGGGTAGGCCTGGGCAATCCATGGTTCTAAATGGTTCTAAAATACTTACAAATTTAAAGTTCTGTTGGTGAAAACTAGGTGGTGCTGGTGCTTTGTTTCTATAGTGTTGATAAAGTTCTGGTGGTGAACATTTCAGAACTCTAGCAAAACTTTCAAAATTTCGTTATAAATGGCAGTTCCTATTTGGTTCTGTCTTAAAAATCGCCAATAATGAAATTTTGAAAGTTTTGTTAGAGTTCTGAAATGTTCACCACCAGAACTTTATCAACACTATAGAAACAAAGCACCAGCGCCACCTAGTTTTCACCACCAGAACTTTAGTTTGTAAGTACTTTAGAACCATTTAGAACCATGGATTGCCCAGGCCTACTGGTCATCTGCTAGAAGTACTTTGGGGTGATGAATCAAGGTTGCAACTACTATGCAATGAAAGCAGAAATACTGATGGGGAGGGCAAAAAAGGGGGTGTGACTATTATGCTGTAAAATATGGTACTGTGAGGAAAAAATCTGATGGGACACCCCCGGTAAAAGTTATGAAAAGCCCTGTGATAGCAGTTTAGTTCATGTGGGAATGAAGTCACAATCTGATAAAAATCATCAGAGTTGCTGATCCTCTGAAATTGGAGAATGCCTAGAGTCTCTCTTCAAAACTGAAGAGAGAATGCTGTTTGGATGATGTAACCCTCATAACATCCTAAAAGAAATGGCAGTATTAAAATCAAAACAGTCTAAAGCTGGTAAGCATATCAATAGCACTAGTGAAACAACAGTTCCTTTGATCGGTACTGATTGAAACCAAGTGAAGTGTTACTCTTTCGGAGGTTTTTAGAGGAGCCCTAGAATGCTAGAACTATAAGCATTATGCTTTATTTATTTATTCAGTTTTGTATGCTGTCCTTCCCCGAGGGCTCAGGATGGCTTACAGAGAATTTAAAAAAACACCCTTTAAAACAACCGAAAGAATTAAACTCTTAACAAAAAACTATAAAACTATTTACAGCTGACTAACCAGATCAGACCCCGAAAGCCTGCTGGAATAAAAATGTCTTGCAGGCTCTGCGGAACTTTGTTAGATCTCTTAAAGCTCGCACATCTTCTGGCAGAGCGTTCCAAAGAGTTTATTGGGCTTTTCTTTGTGTGTGACACATGAAACAAAGATAATTAACTGGAATTTAGCAATCTGACTTTCAAGTTTGAGTTATATGTATAAAACTAAGGGTTCTCTGGGGTGTAATGCCTCATCAGACTGCAGGTTGGGACTCACCTGAAGATTCTTCCCATTAAAAACAAATAGGAAAGATTTCTGAGCAGAAAACTCTGTGGAGATGGCTAGGTTAGAATTCAGCTTCTTGACTACTGGATTTTGATATTTACTAAGTATTAACATTATTTAATGTTATGAAGGAACATTCACTAGAGTATGAGTCTACCATTGTTGTATGAAGTTGTAGCCATTACCTAGATTCTAAAAATACTGGAACGGCCTGGACCATGCTTTTGGATCCTGTGATTTTAATGTTTATATTAATATGTTTTAATCCCCTGTTTTAATGTTTAAATGTAGTTACGTTTTTATGATTTCATTGATAGTTTTATGTTACTGTTGTTTTATGTTAGGTTTTCATGTTTTGTAAGGCATTGAATTTTGCTGTGAATATGTTGTAAACCGCTTTGAGTCCGCCCAGGGGTGAGAAAAGTGGTATATAAATGAAATAAATAAATAAATAAATAAATAAAAGAGATGTGGCTTAGAATTGCAGATATATCTTATATATTTTTGGTGGTGCTGTTACTGAAATTCGGGTGCATCTTACAATCAGTGCCATCTTACAGTTGAAGAAATACGGTAGTATAATGGGGTGTGATGTGATGTGTTTCCCTTCATGTATTAATTTGTTGTTCTTGTTTTTTGGGAGAATATTCAAAAATGCCATTGTACTCAGAAGTGTGTAATTGTACAGCTCAGGTTTTTATTGTTATTTTGTGGTATGTGTAGACCACAATTGCAAGCTGAAGAGTAGATAGAGTTCAGTAGTGCTGGAAATGTTAATTGGTTTCTCCTGATGGGAAATAGCCAGTACATTAAATTGAATACATGACTAAGACAATTTGGGTGCAGGAATTTACTCTCATAAAACTAACTAAACTAACTAACTAACTTTATTTCTCATGAGTCGCCCTCCACGAAAGGTGCTCTGGGCGACTTACACAATTAAAATAAACAGGTTACATAGTCACCGCTTGTTACTCAATCATAGGCTCTTCTGAAAAGCCATGTCTTAAGTGCCTCTAAAAATGTATGTAGATCAGGAGTGGCTCTTTGGTCTGGCGGTAGGGAGTTCCACAAGATTGGGGCTACAATGGAGAAGGATCTCTGTCTTGTGGACTCCAAACGAACCTCTCTAGGGCCAGGGACATAGAGAAGATTCTCATGAGCTGAGATAAAACACTAATCACCTTTTACACAGATTGTGCACTTTCAGTGGCAATTTTCACTGTCTTGCAGAAGGGGGAGTCTTGGCTCACACTGGATGGGCCTGCTATTATTGAAAGACCAGGATGACAGCCCCTTGTGAATTGTAACTCAATCACACTCATAGTGAAATGTTTCCTGGAATTGACATCTACCTGTCTGTATAGTAATGTGGAAGTAACTTAGTAGCATTGATTGAAAAATAACCATATTTGATCAAGGTCTTCAGTAAAATTGTACTAAGCATAAGGAGTGTTGCAAATTGAGAATTATAGTGTACTTCAATATTGTATGAGAAAAATAAGAGGTTAGAAAGTTGCTTTGGAACAGACACCGTTTTGTGTTGGGTTCCAAGGTGCTGTGCAATCAACTGTGCAAACATGAGAGGTCTCCTCCATCCCCAGTAGCTGTTGTAAGGGTTGGGATATCTGACAGTGACAATCTGTGAAGTCCCAAAGAATTTTGGGATGGGAATTCAACAGCAGGCACTCTCTCGCATCTATCTCATATGCTAGGTTCCTTGCAGCTAAATTCCCATCCTGTGGCTCCTCCTAATTTCACACTCAAAAAGTAGAGATAGAGGCTTTTGTGTTATGCTGAAACAAGCTTCATTGGAAAGTTGGGCAGTTGTCTCTCTGTCAGCTTCAGTAATACAGGAGGGACCTAGGATTGGAATTGGAAAATGTGCACACAAGTATTTGATTTGCAGTATTGAGGCTTAGTTATTTTCTTTAAGCATTGGCTTCAGTTCCATTTCTTCCAGAACTGAGTGGCCACGAGAGCAGCATGAACTCATCTCCTGAGTGAGGTAGGAATTGTGGTATTCCATATTAGGTGAATTTCTGTTGAAGAATGCAGGGAGAGAAGCAAAATGTTTACAGATGGTTTGAACTACCGCCCGAAAATAAAGGCCTCTTCCTTTTTCCTTTTTTTTCTTTACAGGTTATATTTTATTTATTTGGGGCTTTAGAAGGTGCTTTGCTATGCTTATTGGACAGTTTTTAGACTGTGTTTTAGCCTCTTTTTGGTATATGTTTTAAATGGGGTTTTTATAAAGACATTTATATTTACATACTGCCTTTGAGCACCTCCTCCATAAGTGCCTCCAAGGTAGTTTACATAACAATAGCACAAAATACAAGAAAGAGAAATGAGACCGTAGAAACAAACAAAGGATAGCACAATTAATAGACAAACCCACAGAAAACCTGGCAAAATATATATTGTTTTCACTGCCCACATAAGAAAAAAACACACTAGAAGGTATTAACTACGGTGATCATTACAATTATTGAAAACAGAGGTGCTCACATTGCCAAACCTGATGCATCATTACACTGTTATGGATCTGGGTTAGAATCCCTGCATAATTTCCATTTAAGAAAGACAAATTCTACCTTGAGAAGAGAAAGAGAATTACAAATTTGAGAGTAAAAGATATGTATGTTCAAAACATTCATTTTCATGCTGGTGTATATTTGCTTCAACCTAATAAAGACTTATTCTTGAGTCAGTATAAGAAAACTTTAAAATGTTGGTGAAAACTCTAAAATGCTATTGATTAAACTACTGTTGAACTAGATCATAACAGACAGTTTCATCCCAGCACTTTTTTCTGTTCTGAGAAGACTAACCATGGCTGTTCCTTGTTTATCTCAATTTTCACACTCAGAGAAGAAACGCCTTAGGAAGCCAAGTAAGCGGCTTCTGGAATATGCAGAAGAATATGATCATATATTTCCACCTAAGAAAAAGAAGAGGAGCCGGGAACCATTTCGGAAGGTGGGTATCACCATGCACTGTTGACTTGGATTTGTCTTTCTAGGATTGTTGCAAACACGAAAGGCTGCCCAGGATCGTGATTTACATTTGCATTATTTCCCTGCCCTCATATTGTCCCTTTTATTCAGAAAAGTATAACGAGGAGGAAACGATAATGCCTTATCCTGTATGTGTGTGGATCCTTTTGCTTTTAAAAAAAGTGAAGCTGGACAAAAGTGGCATAGATATTTCTATCTTAAGGAGTGGGAAATTGGGTTTGCATAAATTCACAAATCAGAATATTGTATATTCAAGAAAAAAAATGCCGGATTAGAATGGCAGAGTAATGCTGTGACAATCTAATTTGGGAACCATTCAACCATACAGGAATAGAGAAACATCCCCAGGGAATACTATGTCCAGTTCTGGGCACCACACTTGAAGGGAGATGTTGACAAACTGGGATGTGTCCATAGGAGTGCAACTAAAATGATCAAGGGTCTGGAGAACAAGCCCTATGAGGAGTGGCTTAAAGAGCAGGGCATGTTTAGCCTTCAGAAGAGAATGCAGAGAAGAGACATTATAACCATGTGAGGGGAAGTCATATGGAGGAGGGAGCAGACTTGTTTTCTGCTGTTCTGGAGACTAGGATGCGGAACAATGGCTTCAAACTATAGGAAAGGAGATTCCACTTGAACATCAGAAAGAACTTCCTGACTGAGAGAGCTGTTCAGCTGTGGAACTCTCTGCCCTAGAGTGTGGTGTAGCCTCCTCCTTTGGAGACTTTTAAGCAGAGGCTAGATGGCTATTTGTCGGGGGTTTCCCTGCTTCTTGGCAGGGGGTTGGACTGGATGGCCCATGAGGTCTCTTCTAACTCTATGATTGTATGAAGGGGGAAATCACTTCTCTGCCCTGATAGGCAGTTTTGGGAAATGTTTAACCAAATTATTGGGAGAAAGTCATATTCATTATGGCTAAATGGAACATCTGTGTTCAGAGTTGTCATTTGATGCCTGTATTATTTGGTATGAATATTGATAATATGGAGAGACAGAAAGAGGAACACTGCTTTAATATCATATCTATAGGGCTGGCACTATCATTAATGTGTCAAGAAAGTGAAGAAATTTGCCAGTAATTTAATACTTTGAGGTGGGGATAATTTGTTGGCATAAATAAATAAAACAATAACAAATTAACCATTAAATATTTCCAAAATTTTATTTCCTTAGATTTTCAGCTGCAGCAAAAACGTTACTCTTCTTTCTGACTCAGTATAGTCCTTGCTAGTGCTCGTTGTCCATACAGTTTTGACCAGTGTTTTAAATAATTTCTATTTTTTGTGTATGACTGCTAATAGGCAAGTTCTCTAGAGAGATCTGAAGGCAAACGGAAGGAAAGGACTGGCAAGAAGGCTCGTAATCAGCATATAGAAAAGAAGCCGTTGGATTCAGTTTCACCTGCTTCTTCACCATCTGCTTCGTCATCTAAAGAGTCTCCTCCAGTCCTGGAGGCTGAGCGTTCTCTCTCAGATGAACCTGATTCCCATTCTATGGAACCACGATCTGAAATGCCAGTTTTGACATTGTCTTCACCAAATGCTTTGGAGAAAGGAGATGAAGTGGGAGAAGAAGAAGAAGAAACTTCTGCTGCTCCCCCAGTTCTTCTTCCTGTTCTTCATCCTCAGGCTGGGAGACAGTTAATGAAGTCAGGTAAGAAGCATATTATTTGCACCATCATTTGAAATCACTGCAGATATTTGTCAACATATTATGCAGATTTAACATATTTTTTGCATAATTCAAAGATATTGCCATGTTAGTTTGGATCAGTATGCAAAAGGATTTTGTAGAGCATTTGAAACTGGGAGAAAGAAGATAGCATAAGTATTTGTAGACTGTTAGCCGGATGTGGAAGGACAGGTGGTGGCAACATAGCCGAAGGAGTGATGCAAAGAGACCGATTGATGGGGAAGGCCTTTTAAATCTCTGCAAATAATCGCAGGGATTAAGATTCTCCAGGGAGGCCCTGCTCTCCGTCCCGCCATTGTCATGGGGACGAGAGAGAGGGCCTTCTCAGTTATTACTCCTTGGCTATGAAACTCCCATCCTTTCTAAGATTTGATCAGTCGCCGACCTCCTCTCCTTCAGAAGGATGGTAAAAACTTGGCTGTGGGACAATGCAATAAGGCAGCAATAGGAAACTTCACCATGCCAACTAGATTCTATGTGGATGATCGAGACGGTTTAAAACAGTGGATTTTAATGCTGAGATAAATGATTTTAATGTTTATGTATGTGTATAATCTATTTATGTCCTGACATTGAATGTTTGCCTTTTGTATGTTGTGCTCCGCCCTAAGTCCCCTTTGGGGTGAGAAGGGCAGAATATAAATGCTATAAATAAATAAATACAGGTATTTCAGAATCAGAGCCCTTCTGGTCATAAGCATTTTGGATAGGGGATACTCAACCTGTATCTTTCCTCTAACTTTTGTTCCCCAGTGACCCTTATTAAAACAACCTGTCACTTCATCACCCTATCTGCATGCTTTACATTTCTGCTGTCATCCATACACACAAACTGCTAATTCATAGGTATAAATGTCTGTCTCTAGACACTTCATGTAGCTGTTGAGGTAGATTTATGTGTACAAAAGATAATGCTACCAACATCTTTCTTTGACTTTCAAAGTTGCTACAAGATCCCTTTTCATATTAACCTGTGCATAGTTTCCTTGTTTATGAATCCATTTATTTTCAAGTATGTATTCAGCCTCTTTTGAGTGCCATTCGTAAAGCAAATCTCTAATGTTTTCCAAGATTTGCTTTATGATTTTTTTTCATATGAGATTTAAGAGAACAAATCAAGAACTGGAAAGATTTAAAATAAGATAGTTTATTTATTTGTCACGTTTCTATACCGCCCCTCTCAGCCCGAAGGCGACTTGTTTAAAATACCCATACTGCCCGTGTACCCATTTGCATCTCTAAAGAGAGCCATACATTTTAAAGACAGAGATGGAGCACACAATGCCGTACTTTTTTTTTTGCTTGCTCCAGGTTTAATTCCATGAGTACAGTTAATTATTGCAGTCAGTATTTAAGACATTGAATGTTCAGACTCTGGACAGACATTTGTTATCCAGCTGGATATGAAGTTGCACACATTGCAAATCAGTAGAAAGCGAGGGCCTTTCAGGTTGCAGATGACTTTTGAAAGTGAAGATCTAACAAATGATGTCACTGTTACTATTCAGGTTGTAATTTCTTACTAGTAGTTTACATTTAATGAAAAACATGATGCATATACAACTTTGTTGCAGGGAGTTTTGGGACTAAGCGTAAGAGGAAACCAACTAAAAAGCTCATAGAATCCAGTGCTTTGGATGCTACCTTTATACCAAAGAAAGAATGGACTTCCATAAAGAAGGTAGGTTCCTTCCTGTAGGTTCAAACTGTTATCTAGAATATAAAGCTTTAGTAAGCCCTTGTATGTAAAATAATTACAGCTTTGTGGACTTTTTAACAGTATTTATTTATTTTATTTTTTATTTAACATATTTATACCCTGCCCGTCTCACCCCACAGTGGGACTCAGAGCAGCTCACATATATAGGCAGTGATTCGATGCCATATGAACATACATCAGTAAAATAAACATATACATTAAAACAACCATTACAAACATCTAACATTAAAAACCCCTTACATAAAATCACAATCATTTGATGAAAGTATGGTAATTAATGAGACTACGCAAAAATAATATAGAACATGATATATCAAGTTCCCATTATATTTTCCTTATAAATGCACAGATTTGGGTATTTTTAATGTAGAGGGTAAAATCTGTGACATATAAAATCTGTTTTAATAATAATAACAATAACAGTAATAGTAATAATAATAACATTCCCAAAACTTATTTCCAAAAATATTGCTACGCCACAGTGACTCCTAAGTCGATTCTCTTCTAATTAAAGTAGAAAACAATTGATACACATTGAACCATAAAAATCAAAAAGAGTAAACATATTCTAAAAGGAAGAGTGAGAAAAAGAAATAGAATAGATTAAAAATTCACAAAAAGAAAAAAAACCCTGTTTTAAAGTTACCGTATTTTCTGGCGTATAAGACTACATTTTAACCCAAGAAAATCTTCTCAAAAGTCAGGGATTGTCTTATACGTGGGAGTAGTCTTATACACCAGGAGTTGTCTTATAAGCTGGGAGTCTTCTTACAGAGCGGGTGCACAAACTTCCAATCCGGATTGGAGAATCTGTGGTTGCCGCATATGGTGGGAGGAGCTCAAAAATGGCAGTGGCTGCGTCCCTGTCATATGCAGTGACTGTATGAAAGCATTAAGGGCAACGCTGTACAAGTACGGTAGAAGAAAATCCATTCATCAGGATTCGTGGACTTAATGCTGTCCCAATGGTGAGGTGAAGGGGTGCCTCACCGGAAAGGTGTAAGTGAAGGGCGGAGCAAGCTGCAGGCATCCAGGGCACCCGGGGTATTAAAAAAAGAGATGGAGTGGTTCTGGGCCGAGAAAAACACAACTCTTTTACCTGTCTGGCCTGCCCTTGTATCCTATTACCGTACCTCCTCCTCTGCCTCTCAGATCTCACTCCTGAAGACTGCAGTGAAGCGGTGCAGGTGCGCAGGTGTGAGATCTGAGAGGCAGAGAAGGAGGTACAGTAATAGGAAAATTACCATATTGAAATCAAATCTGATGCTTTTAAATTTTTTATTTGGTGTGTGTCTTATACAGCGAGTATATCCCAAACACTATATTTTAACCAGAAAAGTTGGGGGTTGTCTTATACACCCAGCCTTCTTATACGCCGGAAAATATGGTATGTTTTGACTGCTTCCCCAAAGTGATGTTGACTCCTAGTTCTCCCCCGAGTTTTTAAAATACTCTATATGTCCATGCGGCCCGCCTTGTTGGTTTTGTTTTTAGATTCACTTGTATTGTTGTGTCTCACAGATGTATTTTGTTGTGTTTATTGTTTTTATTATGTTTATTGTTTTTCTATGCTGTTGTACTTTATGATGTGTTGTTCGGGCACGGCCCCATGTAAGCTGCTCCGAGTCCCCTGCGGGGAGATGGATGCCGGTTATAAATAAAGTATTATTATTATTATATAGATCTCTTTAAGGAAGTATTTGGTGCCATACTTAGGAAAGCCCTGCCTTGCATGCTTCTTGACTGTACTTAGGATAAGAGGGGCCTTGCTACAGGGCCTAGGTGTCAAAAGGATCTACCGGAGCAAACATACAGAAAGAGGTGGTTCTTGGGACATCTTCATCTCAAACCATTTCCCTACATTTACATGTTGTAACACGAGTATGCTACTATGGTTCTCCAGGTTTTGCTGACCACCACTTCCATTAATCCTAAACTGGTGGGGAATCATGGAAGCTGTAGTCCAAAAACACTTGGAATGGCTGAGTTGCTTACCCTTTTGTTCTGTGGTTGTTTTCTTTACTATTTATCAAGTTTTAAATTACCATATTTGAAGGCACTAAATTTGAGACAGCGTAATATCTATATTGCATTAGTTGAAGATCCCAATTAATTGATACTTTTGTTTTTTATTACCATTAAATTTTTTGTCATCTTCAGCTAGAAAGAAAGATTATTTAATGATTAGTGGTTAAGCAAATACGTATTGTCGAAGACTTTCATGGCCGGAATCACTGGGTTGTTGTTTTTTGGGGCTATATGGCCATGTTCTAGAAACATTCTCTCCTGATGTTTCGCCTGAATCTATGACAGGCATCCTCACAACTTCTGAGGATGCCTGCCATAGATGCAGGCGAAACGTCAGGAGAGAATGCTGAATCTAGAACATGGCCATATAGCCCCAAAAACCTACAACAAAACTAAGCAAATATGACTCTTTTTGGAATTGTTGCCATCTAGTGGGAGATACTGGGAGCCTCCTTTGTTGTCCTGAAAATAGTTACTTTTAATTATTACTGTTTGAAACATGTGTTACTTGTCCCCATTATTGCTTGAAACATGTTGAGTAGCAGTTGAGATCAACTCAATGAAATGAACCTTCTTGTAGGTATGCGAAATTGCTTGGTAAATTGTGCATGTTGTTTATCCACAGTGTTCTGAGGCTGGTCCTTTGGATACGGAAGTACCTGAGTTTTACCCCACAACTCAAGTTCTGGAAGCTGCTGAAGGTAGGCAGCGCTTGTGTCCTGTAGAATGAAGTAGACACCTCCAACAGGAGAGTTGCTATTCCGTTTTACTACTAAATATGATAAGTAAGATATAAATATTCCTACATGGCAGAAGGTTGGACCATTTGGCTCTTGTGATTCCTTCCATTTCTGTAATTCTATAAAATTATAATTGTGAGGTATAAAACCACATCCTTAATGATCTAGGTCCAAATCTAAAAGAAGGAGTTGTGTCTTTGTCTTATTAGTTTGAACAAAGTATTGCCAACATTGAGTGGTGAGCATTCCTGGCTGTATGTTCTGGAAGTATTCTCTCCTGATGTTTCACCTTCATCTATGGCAGGCATGCTCACAACCTCTGGGGACGCCTGCCATAGATTTTATTTATTTATTTATAAATTCGATTTGGTAGACCGCTCTCTCTGGAGCCCAGAGCGGTTTACAGCATAAAATCAATAAAACATCAGTAAACAGATAAAAGACGTATACCCAAAAGCTCCCCTCCCCACAAATGATCCCGGCAAGCAATAATACGCAGAGGCAATACATGGCAGGACGGTATGTTGGCAGCTGGCAACTAAGGAGGCATCAGTTGGGACCAAATGCCTGCCTGTATAGCCAAGTCTTCACAGACTTGCGGAAGGCCAACAAACCCCGTAGTGCTCGTATCTCCTCCGGCAGAGAATTCCAGAGGGTCGGAGCGGCCACTGTAAATGCTCTCTGCCGGGTGCTCGACAGCCTACAGATCTTAATACTAGGGACCTCTAGTAGATTAAGCCCCTCTGAGCGCAGTGATCTTCTGGGTTTGTATGGGGTAAGACGCTCCCTCAAGTACACTGGCCCCAAACCATATAAGGCCTTGAAAGTTAGAACTAACACCTTGAAGGAGACCCGGAATTCGATGGGAAGCCAGTGCAGTGCACGCAGGAGTGGGGGTCACATGCGCAGATCTTGGGGCTCCCGACAGCAGGCGCTGCTGCGTTCTGCACCAGCTTAAGTTTCCGGATCACCGACAAGGGTAGGCCAATGTACAGCGCATTACAGTAATCAAGCCTCGAGATGACCGTGGCTTGGATCACCGTGGCCAGGTCGCAGCGGGAGAGGTAAGGAGCCAGACGTTTCGCCTGCCGCAGATGGTAAAACGCTGTCTTGCAAGCGCAGGCAATCTGCGCTTCCATCGACAGTTGGGTGTCTAGCTGGACCCCAAGGCTCACCCCCAAGATGCAGGTGAAATGTGAGGAGAGAATGCTTCTGGAACATGGCCATACAGCCTGGAAAATACACAACAACCCAGTGGAATTCCAATGATAGTAGTGGATTCAAGAGTATTCCCAAGGGCTAGATAGGTCAAACAATAGGAGAGAAACATTTTACTATGCAAAACTGCAGCATGTCCTTTGACTTGACTTTCTGAATTTTCAGCTGATGCTGTCTGCATCTTTTTTCATGCTCACGAGGATAGAACTTCCTGTTAATGTTGGTGGTTTCTTAAACTTCAGCTCTTTTGCTGAGTGGCATTCATAAAAACACCTGAACTAATCTGTTCATACAAAATAAAATGGTCCTTTCTTCCAACTGTTGATATTTGGAAGATAGTAAGACAAAGAAGAGTCTTGAGTACAAATATTATGAATACAACATGAATGTTCATTTTGTGTGCTTTACGTTCCTGTGAGAGGCTTGCAGCCTTTTACTCTGAGTGTAAAAAAGTTACCTTGCTGTATTGTGCAAGATGAAAACTGTTGAGTTTGAAGCCTGAGGGCCAGAGAAGTCCGGACTGTCATAAAATCATAGAGTTCGAAGAGACCTAGTGGGCCATCCAGTCCAACCCCCTGCCAAGAAGCAGGAAAATCACATTCAAAGCACCCTCAACAGATGGCCATCCAGAATCTGCTTAAAAGCCTCCAAAGACTTTGCTCTTTCTGCAGCAGCTCCTGAGAAAGTTCCTGTGAAACAGCGAAGGCGGAAGCGTCAGCGGCGCCCCTTTTCTGCAGCACCATATAAAAAAGAAAAGAGAAAAGGCATAGTGGGCGAGAAACACAGTTTTGAGGTACTGCTAAACCTTGGGCTGTTTTTTTCAGTATAAAATGGTACACTTGGCTGATTTTATTTTCAGGAGGCCTGAAATAGTTGGTTATGTTTCAGCAAGCACAGCAGAATTGGGAGAATTTTGTTTAGGGGTATTGTCTACTCTAAACTTGTCGCTAATTTTTTAAAAGAGTGCTACAAGCTTCATTGCAAGGGATATTATTTAACTATTGTCACCCTTAAGCTACATTTTAGACCACAGTATGCTGAACTTCATTTGACTGGTTGAAAATGATGTAAGGATAGGTCTTTTTACTCGTGTGTGCTATTATATTCTGGCAAGAGAGGAGCCAGTACTAGACTTCTACTGGTAGCAAAACTGAATCAAATAGGTGTGTGTCTGCATGTGCACTCGCGTGCACGCGTAGAGGGGATGATCTCCTCTTCCTTTTGCAGCACCCTCTGAATGTCAGAAAACTTCACTTGAAGGAAGGAAACCCTCAGGAGTCGTGCTTTCAGCAGACTTGAGGGCTGGATGGGAAGAGAAAGAAATGACATTGATTCTACAATGCCAGCATCATGCTGCATTTAGGCTTTGTGTATATGTGTGTGTGTGTGTGTGTGTCAGGAACAACTTGAGAAACTGCAAGTCGCTTCTGGTGTGAGAGAATTGGCTGTCAGCAATGACGTTGCCCAGTGGATGTCTGGATGTTTTGATGTTTTATCCTCCTTGTTGGGAGGCTTCTCTCATGTCCCCGCATGGGGAGCTGGAGTTGACAGAGGGAACTCATCTGTGCTCTCCCCGGATTTGAACATCCAACCTGTCAGTCTTCAGTCCTGTCAGCAGATATCTTTGACTTTCTCTGTCCCTATATACACAAGTATTTGCTTCTCCAGAAATATAGACTAGATTTGCTATGGTGATCAATCAGCAGACCCAATATGACAAGCCCCAAGCTCTCATGTTAGCATATGGAATGGTGTTCTTGGTTGAATTAGGTATTAACTCTGGAGACTAGATATATGGCTGCAATTTTTTGAGAAAAAATGGAAATAAAAAATTTGGATATGCTGTGGATGTATAGGCTGTGGGAAATGGTCTTTGAGGGGGATTGGCTCCACAGTTGCAAATCTCTGCTGTAAGTCAAGGTTTCAAGTATTTATTTTGTGGTCCTATGCATACCTTGACTTTCTTTCTCTGGGGGTTCTTAGATCAAAGTGCTAGTACAAATGTACTAGTACAAAGTGCTAGTACATTTCTTGGAATAGGCTTATTTTCAGTAGATTTGTATTGTGTGACAAGATACCAAGGTATCCCACTGATTATTATGAGTATCCCCAGCATAACTGTTTTATTAAGGTGATATGACAGTGGAGTAGTCCTATATCTTTTACTATATTAAAGTCCAGAATTTTTCTTTTCCTCAGCGAAACCTTAAAGTGGAGGAATGTGAGGAGAGTTAGCGCCACAGCATGAGGCACCTTCTGCAGGCAGTGTGATTAGGGTTAGAGGCGTTGCATGCAGCTCAGCAAGCAGGTTGGAGGAATATCTGAAGGCTTTACAGCCAAACTAACTGCAGCCCAGGAAAGGGGGGTTGATTATGGGTAGAATCCAAGTGTCCAAATATGTAACTTTCCTCCCTTTTAAAGAGGGATAGGGCAGCTCGTGGAACAACTGGAAGCCCCAAGGAGATTACTGAGGAAGGGTCTGAAAATTACCCTGGAGTGCCTTCATCAAAAAGGATGCAGGGGGAACGAGGAGGAGGAGCTGCCCTCAAAGAAAATGTGTGCCAGGTAGGTCTCTGGGAAGCTTTGTTCTGCATGTTGATGATTGGTGGAAATGACCCATAGCAACTGGAATACCTGGGGATGGGTTATCTTAACAAAAGCCAGCGTACTTTTACTCCCACTCTTGTAGTACCCACTTGCAATGATCTTTTGCCTTGTCTTTATCTTTTCCCTTGAAATGAACTTGCATAAACAGGACTTGCCAGGTTTTATTAACATGGATGCTAATATTTTATTAGTTATTATGTATTTCATCCTTCTGAATTTGGGGTAGATGGAACTTAATGGTGACTCACAGGGGGGGAGACATGGAAAGGCTGGAGTGCTGTAATAGTTTGAGTCCTATAGAAATTTTACCTGTATTTTTAGGAAAGAAAACAAAACTTGAAAAAGTTACTTTGAAGACAGCAACTCCCAGGATCCTCCCCATTCAGTGGTCCTGCTGTCTGGGATGTTCTGCAAGTTGTATTTCCATGGCAACCACTTTTTATTTGTAAATAAAAATTCTCATTAAACTTAAAATAATATCCAAAATACCTCATAATATCTCTAGAAAAGAGTATCATTTTTAAAAAGGAGTTGCTAGGGGAAATGTTTTGGCTGGTGTTTTCTATGTATGTGCAATAGGGACATTTTTTGTACTCCTTGCTTTCTTATTCCACCAGCCACAACTGTGGCTTCTGGGGAACAGAAAAACAGCCAGGCACAATTCCATCACATCTTGGTCTTGTGTTTGTTGATAGAGTTAGAAATACTCTAAATGTATAAAATGAATATATTAATTTGTGTTCTGTGATAATGCTGTGCTGCATTCTTTCCTCCTATCCCACCTCAGATCTGTGAAAAGCCAGGTGAATTATTGCTGTGTGAAGCTCAGTGCTGTGGTGCTTTCCATCTGGAGTGTCTTGGGCTCTCCGAAATGCCCAAGGGCAAGTTTATCTGCACCGAGTGCTCCACAGGTACCATACTGGGATGGGTAGATAAAGCTCATGCGCTGGGGTTGTGCTCTGCTGCTTTGAAGCGTCTTGTGCTTGTTGAAGGCAAGTGAAGTAGGAGGCCCTGCTCTCAGCAAATTTGGACTCATCCAGATCTTGTATGTCACTGCTGACATTTGCCAAAGTGGCCACTTGTTACAACTTCTTCCTTCTGTACTACCCTCTGCGCCCCTTACTTTCCTTGTTACTTTTGTTGATTAGGTGCCCTCTTTTCTAGGGGTCCACACATGCTTTGTATGCAAGAGTAGCGGAGAAAACGTGAAACGTTGCTTGCTTCCATTATGTGGGAAGTACTATCATGAAGAGTGTATACTGAAGTATCCCCCTACAGTCATGCAGAACAAGGGCTTCCGATGCTCACTGCACATCTGTATGACTTGCCATGCAGCTAACCCAACAAATGTCTCTGCATCTAAAGGTGAGATCATTTTTATCAATTGAACTTTACCAATCTTCTTTGGGATTTTTTTGATATTTTAAAAAGCAGAGTTGACACCGCAATTTTTCATTGAGACGCAAGTTTCCATAGGGTTGTTCTAGGTTTTTCAGGCTATATGCCCATGTTCCAGAAACATTCTCTCCTGACGTTTCACCTGCATCTATGGCAGGCAACCTCAGAGGTAGTGAGGTCTGTTGGAAACTTGGAAAATTGGGTTTATATATCTGGAAAGTCCAGGGTGGGAGAAAAAAACTCTTGTCTGTTGGAAGCAGGTGTGAATGTTTCAATTGCCCACCTTGATTAGCATTTGATGGCCTGACAGTTTCTATGTGTTACAGGCTTGTTACTGCCTGGGGGAAACCTTTGTTGAGAGGTGATTCGGTGTCCCTGATTGTTTTTTGTCTGGAGTTTCCCTGTGTTTGAGTGTTGTTCTTAATTTACTGTTACAATTTTAGAGTTTTTTTTTTAAAAAAACTGATAGCCAGATTTTGTTCATTTCCATGTTTTTTTTCCCTTTTTGTTGAAATTGTTCACATGCTTGTGGATTTCAATGGCTTCTCTGTGAGTGTCCATAAATGATTTCCAAGGCAAATCTAATTTGTTTTGCTCCTAGGCCGCCTGATGCGTTGCGTCCGATGCCCTGTGGCTTACCACTCCAATGATTTCTGCCTTACTGCTGGGACAGTGATCCTTGCTTCCAACAGCATGATCTGCCCCAATCACTTTACCCCCCGAAGGGGCTGCAGAAACCATGAACATGTAAATGTCAGCTGGTGCTTCGTCTGTTCAGAAGGTAAGGTATCTATAAAAAGTCAGTGTACAATTAGGCAATACCATACTACTGAACGCATATGAGTAATGGGAATGTTCATTTAGAGGAGTGCGTGGTTTCAGAAGCTGTTTGAACTTCTGAGTCCAAGAAAAACCACAGCAAAGGCAGAGTATGGAAAAATTGCTTCCATACTGCCCATTCACTGCCCTGGGAGTGGGCAATGAATTGTAGACCAAAAGAGTCACTTTTCCAAGGTCAGAGCAAAGGTATATTAAATCCTGACCGTACCTGAAACACGTTGCAAGTAAATCTTAACATATAATATATTCAACATAGAATCATTGAGTTGGAAGAGACCTCGTGGCCCATCAGTCCAACTCCCTGCCAAGAAGCAGGAAAATCGCATTCAAAGCACCACCGATAGATGGCCATCCAGCCTCTGCTTAAAAGCCTACAAAGAAAGAGCCTCCACCACACTCCAGGGCAGAGAGTTCCACAGTTGAACAGCTCTCAAGTCAGGAAGTTCTTCCTAAGGTTCAGGTGGAATCTTCTGTAGTTTGATGCCAATGTTCCAGGGCAGCAGAAAACAAGCTTGCTCCCTCCTCCCTATGACTTCTCCTCACATATTTATACATGGCTATCATGTCTCCTCTCAGCCTTCTCTTCTGCAGGCTAACCTTGCCCAGCTCTTTAAGCCACTCCTCATAGAGCTTGTCCTCCAGACCCTTGATCATTTGAGTCACTCTCCTCTGGACACATTCCAGTTTGTCAACGTCTCCCTTCAATTGTGGTGCCCAGAATTGGACACAGTATTCCAGATGTGATCTAACCAAGGCAGAATACAGGGGTAGCATGACTTCCCTGGATCACAATAGACTCCTATTGGACATCCAAGTGCCACCTCTGTGTTGATGGAGGCAGGCAGGATTTTCCCCAGGTACTGGTTGTGGGGGGTCGAGAGCAGGTGAGGGTTTTGCCCTCCTTTCTGCTAGAGATCCCTGTGTACAACTATTTTGCCAGAATGCTGACTAGATGGGCTACATTGCATGGCTCTTCTTATGTTCTTATGTTCTTATGTCCTATTTGATGCAGGCCAAAATCCCGTTGGCTTATTTTGCCATTGCATTACATTGTTGGCTCATGTTTAACTTGTCCATGAGGACTCCAAGATCTTTTTCACATGAACTGCTCTCGAGCCGTGCAATTCTCATTCTGTATCTTTGCATTTCATTTTTTCTGCCTATTTGGGGTAACATGTTAGAGTTTGCCACAATTAGAGGTTTTCTTGTTGACAAAATTATAACATTTTCAGCGTGTCTTAAACTCTTTTAACTTCATGTTTTTTAACTGCCTTGTATTTGTTTTTTAAAAACCTATTCATCAGTAAGATTCCAGGTGTACTTTGTTTTACTTTTTTGCAAGCCACTCTACATCTCATGTTGGGAAAAATGTGGAATAAAAATAGATAAATTTGAGATAAGATACAGAGTGAAGGGGGTGGGAATTGCTACTCCATTGCCCTATGCCTGCAACATTTCCTCTTTTCTTTTTGCAGGCGGAAGCCTTTTGTGCTGTGAATCCTGCCCTGCCGCGTTCCATCGGGAATGCCTGAACATTGACATGCCTGAGGGGAGCTGGTACTGTAATGACTGCAAGGCTGGCAAGAAGCCACACTATAAAGAAGTGGTCTGGGTGAAAGTGGGACGTTACAGGTGAGCATGAAGGAAATCCAATTCTGTATTTTACTTCAGGTTCCAGCCTTTGTGAAAACTTGAGCCTGCTCATTTGAGCCTGTGATAATATCTGTTTGAAACAACATTCTAATGCAGTGTTTCCCAACCTTTTTTGAGCCGTGGCACACTTTTTCACATTTCCAAAATCCTGGGGCACACCACCAACCGAAATGACACAAAATGACACTCTAACACAGTAATACATATAGTTAATATGTTTTTGAATGTATTTATACACTCAGTGTGAAACCTGGGCCTGTTTCGATGAACACAACATAGATATCCTGGCAGGAATGGCAGAAAGACACAAACTTCCCACATAGAACTGCCATAACCAAGAGAAAATGCTATAAGAGTTTGGTGGGCATTGACCTTGAGTTTTGGAGTTGTAGTTCGCCTATATCCAGAGAGCACTGTGGACTCAAACAATGTTGGATCAGGACTAAACTTGGCATGAGTACTCAATATGCCCAAATATGAACGCAGATGGAGTTCAGAGGAAATAGACCCTGACATTTCGGAGTTGTAGTTGCTGGGATTAATAGTTCCCCTACAATCAAAGAGCATTCTGAACCCCACCAATGATAGAACTGGGCCAAACTTCCCACACAGAACCCCTAGGAGGCAAGAGGAGGTCTCTACTTGGGAAAAGGGAGGCGGGCCTTCCCAATGCATGGAGAGGAAGAGACCAAGTAGACAACGGGTGGGGAGGGGGGATGTTTGTAATTTTGTGCCTTTATCGAGGTAGGTTTCTTGGAGGTTTTCTACTTCAACACACTAGACCTCCCCCCCCCCCGGAGGTTCCAATTTCCCACAGCACACCTGATGATCGCTCACGGCACACTGGTTGAGAAACACTGTTCTAATGAACACAAATAGGACACCTATTTCTTTATATGTGTGCCTTCCTGTCATGGCTGCTGTTTCAGTGTAGTTGCTCCCACGCTGAAGAGAGGGCACATAAAGTATTCAGTCACTGCAAGATTTGTTAGGGCCTGCTTGTGTGAGCAGCCAGAGACGTGGCACGCTTCCAGAGCACCTAATCTAATCCTAAGAAGACATTGTTTGTTGGCTACATTTAACTTTCTCCTGGCTTTCTTGCTCACCAGGTGGTGGCCAGCTGAGATTTGCCACCCAAAAACCATTCCTGTCAACATCCAAAAAATGAAGCATGTCATTGGTGAATTCCCTGTGCTGTTTTTTGGATCAAATGATTACCTTTGGACCCATCAGGCTCGAGTCTTTCCCTATATGGAAGGAGATGTAAGCAGCAAAGACAAAATGGCAAAGGGGGTTGATGGCATTTACAAGAAAGGTAAATTTCCTTCTGTTCTAACAACTAGCTCCATTAGGGAACAGTACTTGCATTGTACTTATGCAGTCTCAGGATACTACTTTTTATAAAGTTTTCAGTATTCCAAGTGGCCAACTACTGGTCAAAGGACATCTACGGTATCTATCTATCTAACAAAAGTCACTGTTTGCGGCGGGAGGTGCGGCGGAAGGTGCGGAGGAAGGGTGGAATATGTGGCAGCTTTTTGATTGGTCGCCAATGTGGGAATATTTGCATAAAGAACCTTGATTGGCCAGCCTCGTAACACCAACATTCGAAGGCCCCAGACAGAGCCCCCATGACCCACTCTACATGCTGCAGCAGTTTGAAGGAGGAGGGACCATGGAAGATGGGAGTTGCAGTACCTTCACTCACATATTGAAACCACTGCGCCCCTCATCCAACGACTGGTCAAGACCACACACATAACTCCCATTACCCCCTTCACATAATGCCTCTGATTGGCCAGCCTCCCAATATTCCAACATTCCTAGCCAGCAGAGAGAGAGAGAAAAGAAATTGGCAACAGAAAGGGAAAAGAAAGGGCATGGCTGAATTAACAGGGCCTCAGATACTACATAAAGGGCCTGAAGGAAATAACAGTAAGGCTTCCTCAAATTAATTTTCCTGACAAGGCCACAGTTACTATGATACTGTGTACAGACAGATCCTGGGTAGATAAAAGGGACGCCATCTTAGTTTGGGCAGTTGGCCAAATGACAGTTTTTTTCCCGTTGGAAATGGAATGTTCATTTTTTGAGAGGATATCGCTAGAGTGAGAGGGTTTTCTGATGTACTGAGAGCATTACTGTGTTGTTCGAGGTAACCTAAAAGATTGTAACCTGAATAGACATTTCCCAGGCATGCTTCATTTAACTTGGTTTTCCTGACAAGGCCTAAGTTACAAAATAAAGGGCCTGACTGAATTAACAGTTAGGCTTCCTAAGTTTGATTTTTCCGGACTAGGCCTCAGTTACTGGGCTACTATGTAAGGACTGAGTAAACAGTAAGGCTTCCTTAACTTGAAACTCCAGGTCAGGCCGCAGATAAAGGGATCCTGTGTATGGCCTGAATTGACAGTAACACTTCCTCAACTAGATTATCATGACTATGCCCAAGTTACTGGGATACTGTGTAAGGACTGAAATAAGAGTAAGGCATCCTTAACTTGATTTTCCTGACTAGCCCTCAGCTCATGGGATACTGTGTAAGGCCTGAATTCACATTACCTACCCTTTTCAAATAACCTGGGCACCACCGAGTCCCTAAGCTAGTCTATATAATAAAAGTCAATGTTTGTGGCGGGAGGTGCGGCGGGAGGTGTGGAGGAATATGTGGCAGCTTTTCGATTGGTCGCCAAAGTGGGATTATTTGCATAAAGAACTCTCATTGGCCAGCCACAAAACTCCAACAATAAGGCACCAGACAGTTTTTCCGTTGGAAATGGAATGTTCATTTCCTAATAGGATTTCACTACAGAGAGAGGGTTTCCTGATGTACTGAGAGCATTACTAGCATTACAAGCTAGGCCCCAGATTTCACTACAGAGAGAGAGAGAGAGAGAGAGTTTCCTAATGTACTGAGAGCACTACTACCGTAGCATTACAAGCTAGGCCCAAAAACAGACATACATCCTTCCAGTCAAAGGTGAAAACACCACTTTTCCCAACAGGCCTCAGCCTGAATTGACAGTAAGGCTTCCTAGGCCTCAGCCTGAATTGACAGTAAGGCTTCCTAGGCCTCAGCCTGCATTGACAGTAAGGTTTCCTAGGCCTCAGCCTAAATTGACAGTACGACTTCCTAGGCCTCAGCCTAAATTGACAGTAAGGCTCCCTAGGCCTCAGCCTGCATTGACAGTAAGGCTTCCTAGGCTTCAGCCAAAATTGACAGTAAAGGTTCCTACGCCTCAGCCTGAATGGACAGTACGGCTTCCTAGGCCTCAGCCTGAATTGACAGTAAGGCTTCCTAGGCCTCAGCCTGAATGGACATTAAAGCTTCCTAGGCCTCAGCCTCAATTGACAGTAAGGCTTCCTAGACCTCAGCCTGCATTGACAGTAAGGCTTCCTAGGCCTCAGCCTCAATTGACAGTAAGGCTTCCTAGGCCTCAGCCTGCATTGACAGTAAGGCTTCCTATGCCTCAGCCTCAATTGACAGTAAGGCTTCCTAGGCCTCAGCCTCAATTGACAGTAAGGCTTCTTAGGCCTCAGCCTGCATTGACAGTAAGGCTTCTTAGGCCTCAGCCTGCATTGACAGTAAGGGTTCCTAGGCCTCAGCCTGAATGGACAGTAAGGCTTCCTAGGCCTCAGCCCATTTCAAATAACCCGGGCACCGCCAGGTCCCAAAGCTAGTTTAATATAATGCCAAGTTTTAAAACTTTATGTTTTTTAAATACATTACAACTGTACCCTTGGTTCGCTCCTGATATGATAAATAAATATTATTAATAAATAAGCAGTAGCCCAGACTTGAATTCTGTAGTCATTTTGGTGGCAATTAAGATATTAGCTTGAATGTGTTGTCGAAGGCTTTCATGGCCGGAATCATTGGTTTGCTGTGAGTTTTCTGGGCTGTATGACCATGTTCCAGAAGCATTCCCTCCTGATGTTTTGCCCACATCGATGGCAGGCATCCTCAGAGATTGTGAGGTCTGTTGGAAACTAGGCAAGTGGGGTTTATATATCTGTGGAAAGTCCAGGGTGGGAAAAAGAAATCTTGTCTGTTTGAGGCAAGTGTGAATGTTGCAGTTAGCTTGAATGTTCTTCCAGTAAGGGTCCAATATTGGAGGAAAGGTGGAATATAATGGAATGAATGGATTAGTGGATGAATAAATTGAAAATATAGCAGTTTATCTGCTTTTGATTTTGATTTTGGATCAAAATGTAAATTAAAAAGACATTGCATTCTTTGCTTCCTTTTCACCCGAAAAAAATCAAATCACAATGGAAACCCTGCTTTAGTGAAGCAGATTATAAAAGAGAAAGTGACTAAGTCTACATACCAAAACAAATTGTGAATGGGAAAGCTTTATTGTGGCTTGGCACAAGATTCAAAATAATAAACCACAGTAGGGGATTGGCAGACAAACAAGAATTAAAAATGGTTTGAAGTGAGTTCGCAAATCATATTTTTTGCTAAGTGCTAAAACGGTTGCAGCTTTTTCTTCAGCATCAGAAGTTTCTGGACCCTAGAGATAGGAAGAGTGTAAGGCAGCCCTTCGTTTTGATTTGCCTGACTGCCATTTGGTGGGATATCCCCTCTAATTCAATGTATTGTTTAATCCGTTTTCTGAAATGAGACCTCATTGGAACAGTAAATCAGCAGTTTAGTAGCTTGTCCTTGGTAGAGAAGGTTGTCTGAAGAGTGTGCAAGTAATTTGAAGTTGTTTCTATTGCTCAGAACAATTATTTTACCTTTTGCTAGCTTAGAACAAAAGTATGCAGAGGAATGTGGACATCTCAGGAGTGTTTGTAGTTTTGCCACAGAGTATACAACTTGTCATGTTTTCTTGCTCTTGTTTTATATGCCTTTGTATTAGCAGATTTTTAAACAAACAAACATATGCTTAGCTACTCCAGCTGCTTCACAATAATGTGATCCATAAAAAATAATAAACCACTTCAGAGTCACTACATTGGAAGCTTCTGTTAAAGATATTGTTTGGCTGTGAATTTTGGATTTTTTTCTTATGCATAACTACATTGTGAAGGACTTGGAGCATCTAAATGTATCTTTTTCTGAAAAAAAGAAAAACCTGTAAGTGTATTCATTGGCATTGTTTATATATTTGTTTATTTCCCCTGAAATCATGTAATATACACCATTTACCAAACTTCCCACTTTTAAACCTTCCCCATTGCCACTGTTAGAAACACAGATTTGGTCAGGGAAGAAAGGTGACATTCTGTGTGGCTGCAGTTGCCCTTCCTGTTTACAAATATGCAGCTTCACATAATACTTGTAGGAGAAAATTTTAATATTGTGGTGAGCCGACATCTGCTGACCACAGTACTACAATTGTGAGTGAGATATATGCAAACAGCTGGATTTCTGTTCTATCATAATGTTAACATGCTCTTAACTTAGCTCTCCAGGAAGCTGCTACAAGATTTGAAGAGTTGAAGGCGCAGAAGGAACTGAGACAGCTTCAGGAGGACAAAAGGAATGATAAAAAGCCCCCTCCTTATAAACATATTAAGGTGAGAAAGCCAAGTGACATCTAGTGGTGGGTCTGAGTTGGTGTATTGTTCCCCATACCTATTGTTTCAATACCTAACTATATCACTGGCATTGACACTTTATAATTGATTCAGTGACATATTCTATCTTATTCAAAGTGACATTAGCTGAACCATCTAAGAGGATTCTTAAACAGTTTGTTGAATACATTAAATTCAGGTCGGTGTTGACCCATAGTAACATTATGGTACATGAATAGCTTTTCAGAGGAAAAGAGCATGTTATTTCTGGCATCTGTCTGCATCACCACAAGAAGGTTTACTGTGTCTTTTTGAGAGCCATTACAGTAGCATGTGATGTAGAGTGTACTCTTTGTGGTAGAAGAGTTTCAGCTGAAGCTGTTATCAACAGTATAGATATTGTGATATGCATATACAAGTGCAATATTGACCAATTACAGTAGGGCTTCCTCATCCATCAGTGTAGTAAAATCATGTAATTTCTTTGTGCATAGGTTGTTTTGCAGAGTATTCCTGAAGCGCCCCCAAAACCAGCTGATTGACTTGTTGTATCATATATTTGTGTTTGAAGGTAAACCGACCCATTGGCAAAGTGCAGATCTTCACAGCAGACATGTCTGAGATACCACGTTGCAACTGCAAGCCAGCAGATGAAAACCCCTGTGGCCTAGACTCAGAGTGTATCAATCGCATGCTGCTCTATGAGTGCCACCCTACAGTCTGTCCAGCTGGAAATCGCTGCCAAAACCAGTGTTTCAGCAAGAGGCAGTATCCCGAAGTAGAAATCTTCCGTACGCTTGCACGAGGCTGGGGCCTGCAGGCCAAAAGAGACATTAAAAAGGTGTGACCAGCTTTGCTGTTTTTACCCCTCAATAATTAGTACTTAACTATGCAATCCTCAAACTTTTCATAACTAAAATTTGTGCTCATCAGATAGATATGAAGAGATAAGTAAGTTTGCCTTTGAGAGACCTGAGGTAGGAGTTTTGTTTTCTGTGCCTTTACTAATGGAATGATTTTAAGTGAGAACTAGATGAAATCAGTGTGTCAAGATGTTTACAGATTAATAATACCAGTTTCTGAACTCCTCCTCCTATTTGAAATCCTTGAAGAACAAGGTTTTATCACATAAATTCTGTATTTAAAAAAAAGACATAAATAACTGTCAGTTAGACTATTCCTAGTAACTAAATATTCTTACCTTTTTTTTTAAAAAAAAAAAAAGGTAATTCATTTTCCTAAGTAAGAAATCTCAAATATAATTTAGTTTCCGTTGATCATTAAAAGTCCTCTCAAGAAAATGTCAGCCTTTACTATACCATTTTGGAGTACAGTTCTTTCAGCATGATTTCTGTGGAATCCGCACCTGTGGTATTTCCTGCGTCTATGCAGCTGTTTCTGATTGTTCTAAAAATCTTGTTCAGTTAGGGACTCCAGCCCTGCCCATCCTCAGCAATGATATAATCAGGCAGCGGGACTTGAGCCCTCAGTTCCTTTTGTCTGCGAAAGCAGCAACAACTCAGTGTTCTCTACTCTTCTAAAACGACTATTAATTTGACTCAAGGACTCCAGTTTGACTACTCAATCAGAATGCAATTTCAACTTGTGTTCTGGGACCTTTGTTTATCCTACTCAGGCCAGTATGGCATTTTCTTCAATTTTGAAATATATGGCCTATGGGGGGAAGTTGCTCCAGGTGACTCTCACCCCCTTTTGTGTTTTTTGCCGTTATCATTTGAGCATCCATTTTGGTATCCTCATGGGGTCCTGGAGCCAAAATCAAGAATCCATTGTATACCTCTTCAAATGACTTCAAGACCAACCCTTGGAGAGGAATAGGTAATAAGTACGAACAGTGCAAAGTTGGCAATGTGTACAAACAGCCCGGCTCCTCGGGTAGCCTTTTGCCTGTATGCTGCACCCACTGAATCATCAGTGTCTATTTACAGTGCTCTGACCCTCATGGGGCTATGGCCATAGTCATGTCTGCACAGTATCTTTCAGTAGTACATCTAAACATAAAATAAAGTAAGTGCATATCCATCCTCCAGAGAGTGCTTAAGAGTTTGTCTTTTATGAAAAGTATGTCTTTCAGTTATAACTGATATTTTTTCTTTTATTGTATAATTCTCTCTTTCCCCACCAAATGTTTGTTTTAATGGATACTTTTATGTTTAAAATACTTGTTGTTTCACCTCTGCCTAAAACACATACTTCCAGGGTGAATTTGTGAATGAATATGTGGGAGAACTGATAGATGAGGAGGAATGCCGAGCCAGGATCCGCCATGCGCAAGAGCACGATATCACTAATTTTTACATGCTAACTTTAGATAAGGTATGTGAAAAGGTTTTGTATAATTTCCTGTGGCACTTGGTATGTGTATCTGAATGTAGCTGAGAAAAGGTTCTTTCTTTTGGTTTCAGGATCGAATCATTGATGCTGGACCAAAGGGCAATTATGCTCGATTTATGAACCATTGCTGCCAGCCAAACTGTGAGACTCAAAAGTGGTCGGTGAATGGTGATACTCGGGTTGGACTTTTTGCCATTACAAATGTTAAAGCTGGTAAGTAGTGCTCTTAGATGTTTTGGTCCCATGTGCTTGAGGGTATTGAAATGCTGTATTGGCTGATAAAGCCTTATAAACAGACATCAGTAGTGAGATCAAGAATAGGGCTCCACAGCCACCTACGGACTCGCTGCCAAAACACTGAATTTGGAGGATCATCATCCTCAGGCTACGAGGAATTGCCTAAGTAAGTAAGGACACTATGAATATATGGTTGTGTCCTTTGGGCTATGCAAAGCCTCTGCAGTCAAGGTGCTTTTCATCTGTACGTTTTTATTGTATTTCTTTTGCTTTGATTTTATAATTATTGCTTCACATGCCATTGAGAGGCACAATTAGATAGGATATAAATTTAACAAATTTTGTCATGTGCACATTCAACGGATGGAAAGTAAAAAGCAGTAGGTTTCCTTCAAATCTTTTAAATATTTTTATTAAGTTTTAAAAGTTTCATTCCATAACTAGAGCTTGAACTTTATGCTTAAAACTCTGTTGGAACCTAGTTGGGTTTGATTGATTTCTCCGATTACCAGGAACCGAGTTGACATTCAACTATAACTTGGAGTGTTTGGGGAATGGAAAGACAGTTTGCAAGTGTGGTGCTCCAAATTGCAGTGGATTCCTTGGTGTACGACCAAAGGTATAACAAATCCCTCTTTGGGTTTTAGAACAAAATGTATGAGGAAAGTTTTAAGGAGCAATATATGTTTAACTTGGTAAAGGGGTGACATTATTGCACTATTTCAAGCGCTGTCACAAAGGGGAGGGTGGACCTGTTTCTATTGCCCCATGGACAGGAGCATGTCTATTGGTTATACATTACAGAAGAGTAGATTTCAGTTGAACATTACCGAGAACTAGCCTAGAGAAGTGCTGAGATCTCTTTCTTTGGACATCTTCAAAAGAGGCTGGGCAGATAACTGTTGGGGATGTTTTTGTTGGAGATCCTGCACTGAGCAACGGGTTGCACTCAATGGCCCATAAGACCCCCTTCCAGCTCTCTGATTCTATAATTCTATAATAAGTGTCCTCACTTATTACTCAATGCATGTTTTTGTCAGGTTAGTGTAATCCTCTTTTATAGGATAGTACTGATGCTAGCAAAGCTTGCTGCTGTTGATAAAAGTAGAATTTTAAGTTCTTGCTTAGCCTGCATTTGTTAAACCAATGAAAATACAAAAACTGGAGGGAAGGGAAACCATAATGGCTCTCACCTGCTTTCCTGTAATGATTTCATTTCCTCCTATAGGCCAATACAAATCTAGTTTTGGTGAATAAACAATAGAAATGCAACTCACTTCAAAGGAGACCTCTCTTTTCTTTTGGTTTGTGATGCAAAGAAAATGTGGCCTCAGTATCTTGGTTAGTCAGGATTCGGCTGCTTTCTATCTGAAGTGGTCACTAGCCATTATCTTTGTGGTACTTTATCAAGTCAGCTAAATATATTTTTCAAAGTGAGGTATGGGAGCATTTCCAATTATAATAGCTGTTGACTGGGATTGTCCCCCCCCCCCCCCTAGAATCAGCCCCCTGCCTCAGAAGATAAATCTAAGAAGTTCAAGAGACGACATGGGAAGCGCAAGTCACAAGCAGGAATCTTGAAGGAGCGAGAGGATGAATGTTTCAGTTGTGGGGATGGTGGACAGCTGGTTTCCTGCAAGAGGCCAGGCTGTCCCAAAGTGTATCATGCTGACTGCCTCAGTTTGACCAGGCGACCCGCAGGTCAGTAATATATTGTCATTACTATTCGTAGACAGAAAGTATAAGAGCACTGCTCATGGAACTGCCTTTGAGGGGGGGAAATGCTACCCTAAGCTAGGAGGGCTAATCAAAGAATACATACCTGGTGAGAGAGACGGGAGTCCGATAACCACCAGTTGGTCTGGGGTTGCTTTTTAATATTGCAAGTATATTTTCTCACGTGCATGTCAACCTCCCATAACTGTATATAACTTCTATCATGTTTACTTGCTGTTATTTTCACTCATAGCTATGTTCTGATTTATTGGTTAAAACTTAAGATAGCTTTCTAGAAATGTAGCCCTTCTCTTTACAAAATAAATTTAAATTGGAATATCTATTGTTAACTTGATTGAATTGATTCCCCAGCTTTCTCCTAATAAGGGACTCAAGGAAGATGAAAATAGGGCAAGTAGGAGGTCTCTTGGGTTCACACTTTTGTTTTCGACTAAATCCTAAAAGGTTAGAGGTATAATGTGCCTTATAATACAAATTGCCCAATTCCATTGTCACTCAGTTGATGAATACAATTTTAGGAATCCCTGTTAAGTGTCTCTTTAGATATGAATTAACTGTGTTCTATGGACATAGAATTGCTACTGAAAGTTGTATGTGCTTTCAGAATGAACCAGATTGAAAAGAAGAGCCAGATATGTGGGAATTGGGAATTTAGGAAATTGCATATCACAAGCAATAGTATTAAGAAACCAAAGAGGCCAAGAGAGTCTCTGGGAGACAAACAACACAGTATGAAAGAAAACCGATCCTTGTCCTTAGACCAGCTCCAGCACATTTCTGAAGCTGTGTGTACCAGTTGCTGCTTCTTGAGGTTGGATTAATCTGGGGCAGGGATGGGAATTGTGCAGCCTGTGGGGTGCACGCAACCTGAAAGGGCTGAATTTGCCTGCCAAGCATGGACATGTGCATGCCCCTAATATGGTACGTCAAAATCTTTTAATGATTATTTCCTTCTATCTGCTTAGACATCCTTGTCTTTTCCATAAGTACAGATTCTTATGTTTGAAGATCATTTTGAAAACTTGGGGGAAAGGCATAATACAATGGAGGAAATAGCAAATTATTTTTTAAGGAGTGCATATGTAGTGTGTTTGAAAATTTTAACTGAAATTAGTAAAGTGAGCCTGTAGCTTGGATTTGGTTCCAGGAGTCTCTGTGGACACCAAAGTCCGTAGAGGCTCAAGACCCATTATATGCATGGATTTAGTAAAATGGTGTCCCTTCTACAAAATAGCAAAATCAGGGGGGGTGGGGTTGGGATTTTTTAAAAAAACAATTTTTAAGCCATGGATGGTTGAATCCATGGATATGAGGGGGCAACTCTACTATTTTCATAGCTTGAACTAAAAACAGTTTAAATGTATGGACTAGAACTGCACGGAACCAATGTCAGCATTAAATTTTAGATAACTATTTCATATTGTTATACTAGCACCTAGACATCTACAGAATTGGGACAGAATTAGTAAAATTTCCCTGACCAGCCTTGCACCAACCAGGGATGCTTCTTTTTAGTGCTTTACTTCTCTGAGAAAAGAGCTGGTCTGTCTTTACACTTTCAAGCTGTCCCTTTTTCTTTTCTTCAGGGAAATGGGAATGTCCTTGGCATCAGTGTGATGTATGTAGGAAAGAAGCGGCTTCATTCTGTGAGATGTGTCCCAAATCCTTCTGCAAGCAGCATCGAGAAGGCATGCTGTTCATCTCTAAATTGGACGGACGCCTGTCATGCACAGAACATGATCCCTGTGGACCTAACCCTCTAGAACCAGGAGAGATTCGTGAGTATGCGCCTTCCACAGAGTCAGCAGATGGCTGCCAAAACACTCAGCCATCAGACCAGCAGCCTGCAGCTACAGGCCCGAAATCACAGCCATCAGAGAGGTTACCCCTGACCGTGGCTCTGAGGCTGCAACCCTCAGATAAATCACCTTCCTCCTCTTTGGCTCTGAGACTAAAGTCCTCAGCTAAGCCTCCTTCCTCTGTCGCCCTGAAGCTGCAGCCCTCAGATAAATCACCCTCCAAAGTGGCATTGAAGCTACAACCATCAGACAAACTACCCTCCACCCTGGCCCTGAGTTTAAAACCCTCAGAAAAATTGCCCTCCACTCTGTCCCTGAGGTTAAAACCTTCAGACAAATTATCCTCAGCCCTCGCCCTTAGGTTGCAGTCGTCAGACAAGCCACTCTCTGCTGTGGCTCTTAGGTTGCATCCCTCAGAAAAATCACCCTCCACTGTGGCCCTGAAGTTACAGCCCTCTGAAAAAGTAGACTCTACAGTTGCTGAGAAGTTGCACCCCTCAGAAAAGCTATCCTCCACTGAGGTTCATGAATTACAGCCCTCAGAAAAGTCAACCACCATGGAGGCATCGGGATCTCAGGATGAACCATCTGCTGCAGAGGCATCGGGACCTCCAACAACAGTCAAACATTATACAGCGGAAAACCCAGGGCCTGAGCGACCAGATGTGTCTCCTTCTACTGACAGACCCACACCTCAGATGTTAGACAAGTCACCTGCCACAGAGATACCAAAGGTCCATATCTTAGAGAAGGTGGTAGGAGCCGAGTCTCCACGGTCTCAGCCACTGGATAGAGCCATTCCTGTTGGCCCACTGCCTCAGAGCTCAGGCAGACCTGTTTCTTCACTGAGTCTCAGACCTCAGCCACTGGTCAAGCCAGTCACTCCCATAGCTCTGAGGTCTAAACCAACAGAAAAGTCATCCACTCCTGGGGGAACTCAGTCTCAGACACCCAATAAGCTTTCTGCAGTGGTGGATGCTTGGCCTGTTCTATCAGACAAAGATTCTACTACTGCAGGCCTGAGATCTCAGCTGTCTGACAGGCTTCCTGCTCCATTAAATCCAAGACCTTTGCTTTCAGAGAAGGCCCTCCGACCCGTTGACCAGAATGCTCAGCCAAAAGAAAGACCCTCTGTGACACTGGAACAGAATACTCAGCAAAAAGAACGGACATCTGTGTCTGAGGAGCAATCTTGTAGACCTGTGGGGAGATTTTCTCCATTCATGGGACAGACAACATGCCCCCTAGAAAACTTGCAAATCCACGAAAAGACCCCTTGGCTTACTACAAAAGTATTGCCATCAATGGAACAATCACTTTGGACAGCAGAGAAACTGCAGTCACCTGAGCACAGTCTTTGTTTGGGCCAAGAAGGGGCATCTGCACCTTCCATGGAGCAGACATTTTGGTCAACGGAAAGATTGTGTACATTTGAACAACCCCCTTGGCCTGGAAGGGAAGCTCCACTGTCTTCTGGCCAAACTTCATGGCTGCCCAGAAACATTCAGACATTTGAGCAGATCTCTTGGCTCTCTGGGAAAGCACAAACACCTGTGGGGCAGGACGTTTTGCCTTTGTCTGAACAAAATGCGGTGCTAGTACTGAACCAGGACACTCCTGGCCATGAACCTACTGAGTCAAAACATAAGTGAAGCCAGTTTGAGTCCAGGCGGGTCAATGTATTTGCTCTGTTTTGTTTTTTAATTGTATGGGGAGGGGTATTTTGTTTTTGGTTTGTTTTTTTAAAAAAAAATCACCTCCCCTCACCCTTAATCTTCAACAGCATCCCATCAAACATATACAGGTACATTTAGCAAATGTCAGCAATACTCAGCCAAGGAGCAAGAATGTAGATGGTCTGTTCCTTCTTCCTTTTACAAACAATAAAGCAGGAATCCACTGTGGATAACATCTCTGATTCCATGGAAATAATCCAGTTACTGAGCATGCATGTCTGACTGATAGGCTTGTATTCACGATATATATTATATAGTTCCAAAGAAGTAGGTTTCCTTCAATCTGTTCCCCTTAGCCAGCACTGGTACCTTACATATACCTTTTATTGGGAGGAGTAAAAGGAAGGGATTTGACAACTTTTTCACCTCATTTTTCCCCTCACACATGTGTTTTAGGGCTGATTGCTTGAAGATGCACTTTCAGGTCAAAGCTTATCAAATATAGGTCCTATTTATTAAGATGTCAGTTGTTTTAGGCAGAACAGTTCACTCCACTGTGAACACTTGAGGTTCCCTCATGGGTTCTGCAGTGGGAGGTTTGGTGAAAAGAAGTGTAAAGTTAATATCTAGGAGTAGTTTTGCTTAATATCTTCAATGCATTGTAGCCAAAGATCCCACTTCAATAGAATTTTGAGCACTAAGAGCAATGCAAAGCAAAAAAATCAACAAACTCTCCTCTAGGTTCTGCAGAGCATCGTGGCTGTTCACTATTCTGGTCTTGAAAGCCGCAATTGCTATTGCGGACAAATGAAACTGATTGTGATCTCTTACCCAGGGAATGTGCTTATAATTGTATGCCTCTGCTGAAGAAGAACTTGGAAATGTTTCTTTATTGGAATACAACTTTCAGAATCCATCAGGTTTCATGTCCACCGTTGTAATCCCAAAAAAGTAACATTTTCAAGCTCTGGTGTAAAGTACAGTCTAGTTCAAAAGGCAGCCCCTATGAGAATTCTTGTATCCATGATGGAAGTTGTCTTAATAATCTTACCCTGGCTAGCTTCTGGCTTAATACATATCTCATATTACATTACATGCATGCACATGGTGCTGAAAGAGACTTGAATTAAACTATCTCTTCGGTGATAGTTAAAGTCATAGTTCTCACACTGGAATGTGACGGGCTCTCTATTCTTATAACTCCATTCTCCAGTCACTGCAGCATTTTATACCTGCTGGAAACTTGTAGTGATACCTAATCGGGGAGAAACGTTACTTTCAGAAAAAAAATGAAGTTCGTTATGGTACTGGTCACTGTAGAACTGTAGTTGGGAGATCAGATAAATTCATATCAGAGCCTAAATATGGCTGTTTCTGCTGAACTTGGATGTAGGAAAGAGGCAACCCACCATACGTAGGTACTTCACATAGTGATTTCAGTTCAACACTAGGATGTCAGGAAGCAGCTTGACCACCACTCCCATCCTCACTCACGGCTAATGTTTGCTTCCATTTATGTTCTTACTTGTCTGGGCAATTGGATTCATGCAGCTTTAAACAGAACCTAATCTTTTTACCAGCTCCCGTTTTGTCCTTTTTAGATTTCCAGGTTTCTGCGCAGAGCAGCAGTTCTAGTCCTATCCCAACTCAGATCCTCTCACCTTGGAACAGATAACACTGGGGTCACTCAAGTTCTGTAGGAAATTTGCCAGTATTGCATTTTGTACCACACAGTGGCAGTTCAGATTCTGATCTGTAATTTTTTCTGATGTTGGCTTTCCGCAATGACGGTACCTGCTCGGCACCAAGCAACATTCCCTACACAGTTGTGCATCTCATCTTCTCCTCTCAACCATTTTGCCCCCTCCAAGTGCAGCTAGTGACTTTGCAAAGTGTTGTGGCGAACGGAATCTTAGTGCTTAATGTTGGTTTTCCTGGAAGACCTGCAAGCCAAGCACCGCTCTTTGCTGAAAATGGGGAAATGCAAACATATTTTGTGACTCCTGAACAAAGGGAAAACAGGACAGTTCTTCTGAATGATTGAGACGTAAACACTAAGCCAGAAGGCATTTTATTAAAACATTTCCAACGGAACAAAAAAAAACCTCCATCTTTTTAAATAAGCAAACCAACCCAGTCATGAGGCTCAGCATATTAAGTATTTCTCATGCGTGGAAAACAAAAGCCCTAAATTTTACTTATTTAGGCCACCCCGTGAGCTGGACTTTATCATGTAGAATGTGTGTTTTTTAGACTTCCTTTGTGCTAGCCTCCCTCAGCCAGCTGTACCTGTAACAAGAAAGATTCCTGCACTGCTTTGTCCAACTTTGTTCCTGCAATGTCATGTGTTTTAACTAGCTATTTGTTTCATGGAAAAAAATAATAAACTGTGAATATTTTTGGTGGAGGTTTATAAATCTTTGAAACAGAGGATTTTTATTTTGGATGAAGGGCAGGTTCTAGGGAGCAAGTATATGACACTGTAAGGAAGGGATTCATGAAGCAGCAACTTCTGAATCTTGGGGGAGGAACTCCTGGTTGAAGTACTTTTTAAAATAAAATTGCATGGCATTTCAGATAGCTTACTTGGCAATTTGCTCTGTCCTTATCTTTTCCCATGAGAACCTCTCTCTCTTCATTCCCTGAAGGACTTGCTCCATGGGAACAAGAAGCCCACAGATTTAACTAAGCATTCAAACAGAAAAAATACAGATGTTCATGTAAGTAATCTATACATTAAAACCCTGCAGTTGCAAGACTTACAGGAAACCTTAGACTGGGACTATATCTGGCCAGTGGCCAAAGGTTCCTCGTCCATCCTTTTCCACAACTTTATCCAAGACAGAAAGCATCTCTCAAAGTCCGGAGAGGGTGTTTAGTTCACCAAGGTAACTAAGAAAAACAAGGTATAAAGGCAAGAAGTATTACAGAGAAACAAAACAGCCCTTGCCCTTTGCTCAGCCCCAGCCAGGAGTTCTTTCTTTTGGGGAAATGAGCAGGGTTGCTTTCATATGTGGCAGAATCTCATCTCAGCAGGAGGACTTTTGACCAAACAGAATAGGAGGGCTGTAGTGCTCTTGGGAAGTCTCAAGTATGGTTGAAAGATAGCAAAGTAGTATTCGAAGACAGTGTGTTTCTGTCGTTTGCCTTTTCTCTAGCCTGAATTACAATAAGAGCTGGGCTACCAGCAACTGAATTTGGTTTTGCCTTGGAATTGTTTTTGACATTTTGATATACACTATTGTTGCTAATGTGGTACTTTGCTAGGATTGTGAGTGCAGTAATGAGCTTCTTGTGTGCAATTCCTGTCCCATTTCTGTATCTTGTGCAGAAAGTGGGCTGCTCCTCTCCTAGTGCCTAGTACTATTACGTAACTTTGTTCCTTCTGGGCTTGGAAGTCTTTGCCAAGATAAGCCAGATTCTGTGGCAAGAGTAGCTGAATTGTGTGACCTGAGAATCATGCAAATAAATAGTTTTGCATGAATCTACTGATATAGTAACTTGCTCTGTTTCTCTTCTTCATTTGCTTTTAATTATGGAAAGGGAAGAGAAACTTGTAACTGCTGAACACTTGGTTCAGTAATTCTCTTCCACTCTGTAGTTATGACCTTGAAAAAAAACACTGACATTTAGAAACTCAGAATATTTTTTTCCAGTTGCACTTCCCACATTTTAAAGTATGTATACAGACTTATGGACAATATTTAGCCCTGGATATAGCAGAACCAGATAATGTTCTTGAACTCTTGAGGTAAGATCATAGTTTGAGGGATAGTCTGGCTTCTGCCAGATGTTTATAATGACCAGAATCTGAGTATGTGATACATTGTAGGTTATGATCCTTTATAAGAAGATACAGCTATGAGATATAGCTATGCTGATCTTCTGTCCAAACCACAAAAACCACCTTTTCTCAAACCCAGCTATTTCCTATTCAGGAGGTGCAGGGAGCAGTATACAAGCATCCCACCATTGGACACACAGGTACAAGCAGTCTTCAAGAACTTCCAGAGATCTGCTGGAAGTTCATACAGATAATGCTGTTGCCCCTTGAGTCACTGCTGCAGACCAACTGAACAGCCATCTACTTCTCTCTTCACTATTCACCAACCAGGAAATGGAGGAAGCAGCAGCTGAGAAAATGTCAAGGGAGGGGGCGGGTTTTGATGGTTGTGCAGTCAGTTGTGAATTCTGATTTCTGCAATGACCAAACATGAGTTGTGATGGCTAAGGTCTGACCAATGCCTGCATATTTTACCAGCAGAATGCAAGCCACAGTGTTGTTGAGTTCCTTGTCAGTCAGAGGCAATCCCCTGGAAATGTATCGTAATATTTTACCAAGCATTGCATGATATCAGCTCTGCTTAACTTCTGATCCCACAGCAAGAGATTTCAGAATACACATTTTGTTACCACTGAGAGGAGTAAGAAAAAGAAATGTATGTTAATAGTGCCCATACTTTCATCTCTTGAATTTCAGTCATTTTCCAAAAGGGAGGAAGCTTCCATTTCACTCTTACGATTCAAGAAGTGGTGGGTTTTTTAAAGCATGTGTTCACACATATATACCTAAGTCAATTTCTGCATAGTTACACATATAAGGCTTCTGTAGTTGCATGAAGCACAATCTTGGAAGTGTGTGGCATCCTAGCAAATGAAAACTGATGATGTTCCATTTTTCCTTAGGCAGTTTACAAGCAAGTTCTAGAGGGAAGGCAGCTGTTTTCCTTCTGGTTTTCTTTTACCACTGGGCAGCAACACAAAATACAATATCCTGCTCAAGACAATTTCTATCATTGGGCAGCTGTCGGAGGACAGCATATTTGGGCTGTCACTGAAATGAGTAGTTTCTATTAATAATATTTGGGTTTTGTTTTGTTTTGTTTGTTTTTATTTCCAGGATAGGAGAAAGCACTTGCAGAATTTTCTGCCTCATGTGAGGTGCCGTTTGTTGCTCTACCTCAGACAGCAAAATATTTTGGGCCTGCCCTGTACCAAGCTAAAAGGAGGCAGCTAGAAAGTAGGTCTGAAAAGTTCATCACATTTCACCAAAACATTTTGTGGTGTGATGCTTTTAAATCCGTGAATTCTATGATACTTTGGAGAAAAGCATTTCTGTAGAAGCTAGTAGTCTTCCCCCAGTGTGTGTTCAGAAGGGTGTGACAAAAGGGCTTGAAATGGAGAATTCTTGCTTGCCTTTAGAATGGAGAAGAATACAAATTGAGAATAAGAGAGGGATAGGTGAGGAAATAAGCAATGAGCCAGTGCTAACAGGTGCTGGAGGAGGAAGATTATAATTCCCCATTTTCCTATATTTTCAAGTGTGATGGTTACTGACCTTGGAAAGTTCCTCATTGGGAGTTGTGATTAATAGAGCTGTTATATGAAAAAAAAAAGACAAAATTCCTGTTTGGCAGTTGACTCTCCAGTGCCTAATTGCTGTGTTTCTTCATCAATAATGAAAAAAGTCAACAGAATATGTACTGTGTTAGCAGCAAGGGGAATGTTTACAATAACTACATTGGAAAAAGATAAGTTCTGGAGCTTGGATTATTTTCGTTTTGTTCCTCTTACACATGAAGCTGTGTATGTGAAAGTTATTTGATAATGGAAAAAGGTTGTCCTACCCAAGTGTTCCCAGATTATGTACTGTAATTCTTTGTATATAAAAGAAAGCAATTACTGTAAAGTAAAGTGTAACTTTACTCTTGATTGTGTCTGTTGTCTCACTAAAGCTAAGCAGGCCATGTTCTCATTTGATAAATTCCTACATGGCAAAGGATTAAACCAGGTGGCCCCTGTGTCAAAATTAGTACAAAGTTCTGCAAATAGTTAAAGGGGTAATGGTGCTCAAAGTAAAATAGACTCATTCAATTCAGTGGATTGGTTCCTGATTTGGGGAACCCTATTGAATGGGGCTGTGAGAGGAAAATCCGCTGTGGTTGTGTGCCTTCAAGTAATTTCCAACTTTTGTTGATTCTAAGGCACATGCATCAAACTCAAGGCCTGCGGGCCAAATTTGGCCTGCCATGTCATTTTATGTGGCCCTCCAGATGCTGGACTACAACTGCTTGTTTTTCATCATTAAACACCATGAGTAGAGCTGAAAAGAGTTGTGATATAATAACATCTGAAAGGCTGCAGTTTGTTCTGCTTAATCAGGAGATGGGTTTCAGTTTAGATACAAGGCTTGTAGATGTGATGCCTGATGTTAAAATATTTCGTAACCTTTCTCCAGTCTCAGCACCAGAAGTGCTTTTGGGTTGTAATTCCCATTTTTAAATGGGAATTCACCTCTTTGGCATCGGTTTCTGAAAGCTAACTTTCTCAGTCCTGTACTTACGGGAAATGAACTCCACAAACAGACCCTAATCCTCCTTGTCAATTGTCTGAAGTTTTTAAAATCGGTGTGAAAGCTAGACATCAAAATCTGGGTCACTTAGTACTTGTATTCTACCACACAGAAGCAGAAAGTTGAACACGGACCTTTTGTCAAGCTGTCCAGGATCAAAGGAAGCTGGCATTTGACATCAACTACGGGTACACATGAAATATTTTTAGTGTTGTTGATAGCTTTACTACAGTTTAATTAAACCTTTGCTGCATACTTAATTTGGTATTTGCTATGAATTATAAGCTGCTTTAACTCATTTGGGAGTGAAAAGCAGGATATAAATTAAGCAAGTAGCTCAATAAATGGCCAGCTTCCTACAGTGCCAATTATTCATGCAAAATACTAAATGAACTGGTAATACTTAGTTACTGAAGCCCTCGTGTTACAACTAGGAGTCATATTGGGATGGGTGATCGTGTATAATTCTGCATAGCACCATCGCTGAGACTTTCTCTTCCATCAACTTTGAGCAAAATCTCAGCTGTAGTTTTAAAAGCCTATTGCATGTTTTTTTCATGCTTTTGTTGTTGGGTTTTTATGGTGCACAGAATTTATGTATATCAAATTTGCAGTCATCCATTATATTTATGATTCTTTCATATGATGTCAAAGCTGGACAGTAGAAAAAGCTGACTGAAGGAAAATCCACTTAATTGAAACGTGTTCCTGGAAAAGAATTGTACAGAGACCTTGAGATGCCAAAAAGACAAACATGACTGGAAAATATAAAATTCACAATACATGTAATTGGAAAAGATGGCAGTGCCCAGTAAAGTGGAAGTTAGTAGGAAAACGGGAAGATTAAGTCACAGGTGGATTAATTCAGTCTATGAAGTCATGGTCCTGAGCTTGCAAGACCAAAGCAGGACTGTTAATAAAGAGAATCTCTTGGAGGTTTTTTATTCATAGGGCTGCCTTAGGTTGAAGCCAACTTGATATCATATAACAATATTTTGGAATATGTATCCCAGCCTATTGTTAGTTTGCTGTCGGTCTCTCCTCTGCTTAAAGCAGAGTAAAATATGCCAGATGTTACAACTTTTTTCCTGTAGTAGCTTCGCCACCCTGGCTATCAGAGCAGGTCTATGGTGCAATTGCAGATGTGTAGAGCAATTCTATGCATATTTATGTAGAAGCACATACAGCATGCTCAGTGGTCTTTACTGCCAAGTGAGGGAGAATAGGAGTGCAGGTTAAAATCCTGAGTGTACCAAATAGGACGTTCTGTCCATTGACCTGTTTGGGACTTCTCTGTAAACTTTCTTGAAATGATCTTGTATGTTGTAATACCGGGGGGGGGATGCTGTTTTCAGAGTGCCCATTCTGCACTTCAAGTAGCTTGAGCTGCTTCCAGAATCTGGTGGTGGTGGAAGGATTGGACCCAGGAGAGCCTCTGCCCAATTTCTAGAGAGCCCCTTTTCCTCCTGTACTGCAGCTCACTCAAGCAGGAGCTGCTAGCTAACTCAAAGGGGTGTCTTGCAGGAGGGGGCATCAGTCTGCTTCTGATAACCCTGTTCCACATGCTGAAATCTGAGTCCATCCCTATATCTACATTCCGAAATCTCGTTACAGACTACAGATTGAGTTTGAACTACATTCTTTTATCATGTGATCTTTGTTATGTATGGCACTAAAATCATCCTGGCCTCACCCAAAATTGCAGTGCAAGTCTTCTGAAGCCTCCTTGGAGATGCAATGAACTAGCAGTCTCTTAAAATGAAAAAGAGGAGGCCTCTGTAGTTGCTTCAGGTCAGAAATACAAAATTGTAGAACAATGATGGTGGGGACAGGTAGTCTTAGCCAGGGAAAACTGTTACATCAATCCAGTGTTCCACAACACAGTGCTATGTTGCACCTGTAGCTGCCCATCTTCTTCCTTCCCTTCCTTTACCATCAGCAGACGAATCCGACGGTAATTCAGATGCCTGTTTGCCAAGCCATGTCAATGTGTGTATCCATGTCAATGAACCATAGCTGCAGTTTCATAGGAATAAGGTCATCCTTCATATGGATTTCTTCCTAAGGTCGCCTCCGGGTTCCATATGTCCCAAGACATAATGTTATCAGCATTTTTCCAGAATCCATCTACACCGCTAGAACACTCACTGCATTCTTTGGATGTCCACAGAGCTCTGACGTTTTATGTAAAGAGAGTGGCTGAATCTAGAAAATTGCCCAACTGAAATATCAGAAGGATGCCAGTGGCCTTCCAATTTCTCCACAGCAACTGTCTTCATGGATTGTGTCAATGATTCGGTTAGCATATCAGCTTGCTGGGCGAGACTTACTCTTGCAGATTAAAACCCACTCTACGAGGTCTGTCGCTATGTCAACTGCATTGTTGAGGGGCATTCCATTGGAAGATGTCAGGTAGCCATTTGGTCAAGCCTGCTTACTACTCACGACAAGTTGAATGTTCTTTCCAAGAAGAATGTGGTCTTCAGCAGAGCGATCCTGTTTTCTTCAGTGGCATGACACCCACCATCCCAGGTTAGTGGCTCACTACTCCACCACAGATGCAATTTTCACAGAGACCACAAAGAAGGAATGGTTGCTTACCTATAACCATGTTTCGAGTGGTCACCTGTGAAATTCGCACATCCAGCTCATCCTCCCTGCTTCCTATAATGCCTTGCTTTGACTGCTGCTTTGTGGCATGGGAACTGAGGCTACAGCCTCTCCCACTGATATATGAATAAGTTTTATTGTTCTAGCCATAGGCCATGACAAATTAAGCGCACATATTAGCAACATCCAAAGTACACATAATATAAAACTTCAGTACAAATATTAAAACTCATTAAAACTGACTCTTTAAATTCCAGTGATGTCTGCAATGCACTGTATCATCCTGTGCTATTTCCCATCCTTCACTAAGGATTTTACTAGTTTCGCACGGATATTTTGAGCTGCTACTGCAAAAGTGGCAACCTTTATTGTTATATCTTTAGAGTAGTCTGCTAGCAAATCCTTAATCATTGCTGTCTGCTGCCAAGCCACCCTATCCTCCAGGAGCCCTCCTAGAATCTTCTTTCTGGGATCCTTATACAGAGGGCAATGTAGTAAGCCTCTCCCACTGGTTATATACTCATGGGGAGTGTGGATAGGGCTGCAGCCCTATACGAGGGCTTTCCAGAAGATTCTGAGCTGACTGTGCAGGTAACTATCACAGGTGCAAATTTCACAGATGACCACTTGAAGAAACAGAGTTATAAGTAAGCAATCGTTCCTTATGTTTAGTCACTTTAGAAACGAGTGAGCCCAAAAGAGTTGACACTGCATTGATGCAAGGACATTGCTACATCGTTTGTGTGGTCCTAAAGTCTTGGATTTTAGAAATACTCAAAAGCAACAGGTATGCTTTGTGATCAAGATTAACCTTTCTCTACATTCACTATAGATTCCTCTTGCCCTAAATAATTAGGAATATTCATGTATTCACCCAGGGTCCTTTAAGTGCCACTTACTGTTCTTTGGAAACCAAAATGCACTGTAAAAAGCAAATATATAGAAAAAAGATGCACTAAAATGAGGTAAGCCATATGTAACTTTCCCATCATCCCACTGGCAAGGGTTAGTGGAAGCTGTTTTCAAACAATATTGGAGCAGGGGGAATGGTCCATCCTTGCCCTAAAGATAGGAAGTTTGAAAAAGGATTGGTGTAAGACCCTACCCCACCGCCAAACCCTTAGAATAATCCAAGGAAAACTCCTGTGTGAAAGGCTCATTGTACTTCCCCAACCATAGTGAGCTTGTTGAACAATCCGCTTCAGAAATAGTGACAGTATGAATCAGCACTGTTGGATTTTTCTGTACTGGGTGAATCAGGAAGTGATATGTTCTCCAGCCTGCTTCCAACTAAGCCAAACTCACAAATTCCTGGAAATAACAGTGCTTGACAGACGCTTTTTCAGAAGAGGGACTTAGCCCCCTCTACTTTGGTGTTACAAAAGCAATGGCAAAACTCTTCTGAACAAATCTTACAAAGAAACCCCTGTGTTAAGTTTGCCATGTCAGAAATGACTTTGAAGGTATGCGCCAATCTGGAATCAACTTTTCTCCTCGCCATCCTATCATTACGTGGAATTACTTGTTTATACCCCATATTTTTTCCATCAAGACAGTCAATTGCTGAGCTTGGGAATCAAAAGATCTATACAATCTCTAGAGCAGAGGTGGACAACTGTGGAGGACAAGAGGGCTGCACTCCCACAGCATGCCAAAAATACTTTGTCCCCAAATCTTTGTAGGGGCATGGGGTATGTTTTGGGACTTTTCTAGGTCCCTAGAAGATATTTAGCACATTTTGTTTTGATCCCTGACAGGGTCCAATAAGACTCTAAACACTTCACACACTTGACAACATTTTGCAGCATTTCAAAACAACTTTTTGGCAATTTTGTTTTACTACCATAGGCAACCCTTTGCCCATCCCATGTTCTCTATGAAAAACATAGAAATATAGCTCTTGATTCAAAATCATGGCCTTTTCTGCCACAATTGCAAATGAACATTTAACCTCATTTGCTCTGATAAATTCCTCATTAGAGTAATCTTAAAATGGTATACTATCCATCAAGAAAAAACAACTGGATCATACTCAACAACGCATGACTGCAAAGCATTTTTATTTACATGTATATAACTTATTAGAAGCCATTTAAATAAGCAAAAATCAGGCAACACCTTCAAAATGGTAAACTTGACCACAGCCAGCACAGGATCTCTTCTTCAGAGCCAACTGTGAGTGAGACAACAAAGCAATCCCTGATATGCTTTAATAATTCACTCAGCCTCTGGTAGGGATGGGCACACAAGGCAATCATGGTCTCTGGTCAACAAGGCAGCAAGTCTTGCAGTATTTACAAAAACGAAACAGGTTCTGCTGAATTCTCCCCCAGTTCCAAGGAGAAATGCCAGAAAGTGAAAATGTCCAAGATGAGATATTCTGAACCGCAGGCGAAATGTAGGGACTTTCCAGAAGAGCGCAGGGTGCTATTATTCCGGGAACTTAGTGATGGCAACAGCTGTAGAAGTAAGTGTTGGGGTTCTTCTGATTCAAGTCCAGTCCCTTCTCCTCTGAAACAGAATGTATACACAGCTTAGGCAATATCTGCAGAAATCGTAGAAGCAGGATTCTCATCTTACAGGGAAGAAAAATTGGCCCTGAGGTCTCAAGGTCAAATTCCCATCCCTGGGACCTAGATCAACCTCATTTTTTTAAAAAATAGAGAAGATAAAACTGAAAGTGTCTCAAACTTCTCTTTTCTAAAAATGGAAAGGCATTGGGCGTGTCAGCACACAATTCATTTGAACAGAAAAGTGCTGTTTCTGGAGTTTCCAGGGTCTATTTTTTTCTACAAATCGTAGCATGGAGCAAAAAGAGAGGTTGCAAAAATGTCTGGGCAGGCTACATGTGGCCTGTATATTGCAGGCGAGTCTTGCCCTTTCCTCATCAGTTGAACGTAACAGAAAGGGCAACTGCCCCCAACTCTCTGTGTTACTGACAAACCAATGAAGTAATATTTGAGGACCATCTCATGAACCCTCTGCTTCCTGCATGTGTAATAAACATCCTCACGTTATGACACTTATTCTCTATAACAGGAACACATATCAATGGATATAATAGTTTTCAGAAATGATAAAAACAAGAATGAATTTTGGCCAAACACTCACCTGTCATCTCAAATGCAGTGAACTGCACATAATCCTCAGCCACCCTCTGGAAGAGTTCGTCTACAAAATAACACAAGTTTTTGTCTCACCTACAGTTGTCTTCAGCATCAAACAAACAAGCAGAGCTGAACTAGAAAACTGAAATGTCCAGAAAAAAACCACCTCACAGTTTCCTTAAGAAAACATCAGCCAAATTAAGCCATTTCAGGGACATACATTTGAATTACTATCCCATAATATCTGTCCACATGCAGTTATATTCCTGAACTCAGGCATGTGTCTGAAAATCTGCTCAGAACCATGTTATATTCCTGAACTCAGGCATATGTCCAAAAATCTGCTCAGAACCATGTTGCAGCTCTACTTGAACAGAAGACAAGGCAGCAACTCAGTATCATACATCCTCAACAGGAAATAAAGTGACTCCATTTGCCACAGGCAGGGGCTGCTGAAATAAAGGAAAGCAGGGAACCTACAACCTATTTGACTATACTTCAGCAATTCCTTGATGTGATTTTCCAAGATTACAAGCCCTGTTTTAGTAGTTATTAAAGTTAATTTGTTGCACAAGTATACCACCATTCCTCCAATGAACTCAAGGCATATACATCCCCATGTTATCTTCATAATGAGTCACTGGTAGTTTGAGGAAGAGAGTGAATCAAAACTGCCAGTTTGTTTTTATGTGTTTGGTGACATGGTGAGGAAGATACTCACCCACATTTTGACCAGTCTTACTAGAAGTTTCAAACAGCTCAGCTTTGATCTCTGAAAGCACAACATATTAGGAGAGTACAGGTGTTTTATTCTACAGTAAAACTTTCCCCAAGCATCAGTGATGCTGCTCCCACAGGACACCCAGATATAGACCATCAACACAGCTATAAAGACGAGGCATGTTTGAATCCTCTGGATCGTGCTGGCCTTAGCTAGTCTAGCCAATTAAAAGTGATGCTGTCCAACAACATCCTAAGTGTCACACATTCCCTAACTGGAGGTTTAGTACCTTTCTACGATGCAGTCCATCTCCTAAATTTATGGTCAGCTTCCCCCCAATTTCTTCCTCCAAGCCTTATGACAAAGAGGGACAACAGAGGCAGGACTGCGATTTTCCAGAAACCCTGCTAGCTGCCAAAATACGAACAAAAACCTAACAACTTTGAAATGACACAAAGTCAACTTTTCATTTTTAAAAGAAGATTCCCCCCAATTGAACAGTTCACTTAAGCTGCAATACTTTTTATGTCAAACAGGACCTGCAACATATTTAAAAGTTGATCAACAAGAACAAGGACGGTCTAGGGAATCTGGGGAAGTTAGAGGAGTCACAGAAGCAACTAGACACTGTGATTGTGTCAATTCCACCTATTGGTGCTGTGTGGCCAATTTCCTTATTAAAGTTGCCACCACCGGCTTTTCTGTAAGGGCTTATAGCTTTATATAGCCCAAACACAACCTGCTCACTGATGCATCCATGACAGCTGTCTTCCCTGCATCTCCCTTCAACCCCTTAGGTACTGCCAAAACCCCATTTCCTAGAAAGATTTTGGCCTTGAAGAAAACACTTTCATGTTTCCAGGGGCAGGCTGCAAAGGCCATTCAATTTCCTTCTGAACTGCTCATAACCGACTCCCAAGAGATCTCAGATTGGAGTGTCATGAAACCTGGTTCCTTTCTCCAAGTGATGAATAAAGAAGACAAACCATCTGCATAGTCCTGCACGTCATGAAAGTCGATTTCCCTTTTTCTTCTGTCCTCATCCAACAAGTCACTCTTTGTGCCACATAAATAGATCCTGCAGTTCTAGAAAGGAAGAGAACAAGGCAAATACTTGCACACGAGTAGATATACTCTCATCTCTGTCCCCAAATCTGCATATCGAAACAAATTAAGCTCCAGAAACAAGCCAATGATATGCTGAAGCAGACTCTTGTAATGCCCCAAACGCAAATCCAAGACACACACAATTAGCTGAGCTCAGAGAAAGGTGAGACTGGTACCCAGGTAGAAGACTGACTAGAAAGCCCACATAAGCTGTTTTGAAATTTCTACAGCATGGAACATAAATTTAAAATACTAGCAAGTAGTTAACCAATGATCAAGGGCCTGAAGAACAAGCTCTACAAGGAGCGGCTTAAAGAGCTGGGCATGTTTAGCCTGCAGAAGAGAAAGCTGAGAGACATGATGAGGGTCATCTATAATATGTGAGGGGAAGTCATAGGGAGGAGAGAGGAAGCTTGTTTTCTGCTGCCCTGGACACTAATACATGGAACAATGGCTTCAAACTACAGAAAAGAGATTCCACCTGAACATTAGGAAGAACTTCCTAACTGTGAGAACTCTCTGCCCCAGGGTGTGGTGGAGGCTCCTTCTTTGGAGGCTTTTAAACAGAGGCTGGATGGCCAACTGTCAGGGGTGCTTTGAATGGGGTGCTTCTTGGCAGGGGATCGGACCAGATGGCTGACAAGATCTCCTCCAACTCTATGATTCTATGAATAGCCCAGGTCCATGTTTCCCAGTGTCTCAAGTGCCTCACACAAGGATTGGAATCAATATGGCTCATATATAAGACAGGACGATGCTTCTCAGCAAGGCGAACATTCCCTGCTCTCTGCAAACACTCAGACATACCCTTTTCCCTGTCTCAAAATGGAAATCTACTTACCTCCTCAAAGTTCTGCAGCTCATTCACCCAGAATTTTGCTCTCTGGAAACTGCTGCTATCGGTAAGATCTGTGGAAGTGGGGAGGTATCATGACTAAATCCCACCCAAAATATATAATTTCACTCACCCCCGTGTAGTCAAATAAAAACTTCAAGCAAACACAAATGGTCATGCTTTCCCATCCCTCAATGGCTCACGATAGAGCCATCACCACAGCCTTTGAAAACAAGTTCTCAGTTGGAAACTGTGACCTGGGCAGATATATGTACAAAAATTGTACATGTCTATAGATCAGTGGTTCTCAACCTGTGGGTCCCCGGGTGTTTTGGCCTACAACTCCCAGAAATCCCAGCCAGTTTACCAGCTGTTAGGATTTCTGGGAGTTAAAAGCCAAAAACATCTGGGGACCCACAGGCTGAGAACCACTGCTATAGAATGTAACAGTAGTGGAGAGAAATCAGGAGTCCCTCAAATGACTCATACTGATATTGCTTTGCTGCATGGTTCAAGACATTCCATGTAAAGTAACATACCACCACACCATCCTGTGTGCTAATTTGATATTATTTTCAAAGCTTTACACACAGACTTCCTTCAGAATAATTCTGCCTAATACAGCTTTCTCCTAGTCTGCAAGGCTTTTAAAACATTTTTCCACTGACAACCCCTTCCCACCTGATAAATGTTTACATGTTTACCTGAACCAGGTATACAAGGTAAGTATAAAAACAAAACATTAATGATAATAAATTAGCATTTGTAAAGCTTGCTAAACAGGCTGATTTTTTCTTTTTATGGCATACAGCTGAAGCCTTGTTTTGCAGAGTCCCCTGTAAACACTGCATTATGTTGCTAATAGATTTGTGTCAATGGATAGTGTTCAGAAACCTTTTACAGTTGCCAAATCTTTTGAGAACCCCCAACACTGAGTTTAGGGGATTCCATTTGGGGTCTGAATCCACAGTTTAAGAATGAGTGTGCTAGATGAGCTAACCCAACTGCAACAGTGTGGTCACTCAGGAGAAGAATATTCTCTAGGTACCAGAAATACAGTGCTACATGTGTGCTTTGAAATGCAAGATAAACTCTTACCATAACATACAATGGCAGCTTTCGCCCCACGATAATATATCCGGCTCATGGCCTCATACCTTTCTGAGCCAGCTGTATCCTAAAACATAGAAAAGGGGAGGAAGTCAGTTTTGGGATTTATGAGCAAAGAACCGAAGAGCTCTACATATACTCTTCTTCCAGGTAATATACAAAACTAACAATAAGAAATAAACGTAAGGAATTAAAATTCGAGCAATTAAAACACCACAAAAGGGGGAAACGTGACATTACTAACACCTACAGGAGACCCACTAAAATCAACAGGATTTAAGTGACTGAAGTCACTTTTGTTTCAATTTGTGTAGTTTGGGAAGAACTAATGTTGGATTTAGCCCATATACTCTTAGCATTGTGTTTAAGCCAGATTTGGGGGACAAAAGTTAGGGTTTGCAAGACCTAACCACCTATCCTACAAATAAAGTTCAATATAGCAGTATTTACAACAAATATTCTCCAGTGCTTTAAAGCTTATACAGTTCCCACTTCAATTCTGACTTACCCATATTCCCAAAGTCACCGTCCGGCCTCCCACTGACATTACTTTGGCCACAAAGGCAGCACCTATGGTCTAAAACAAGAATACTAGTTATTACCACTGTTAGGCCATCTCATCAGTTCCTTGTAAGCAACCACTGATGCATCAAGTACCTATTGGTCCCAGAGGAAATGAGGGTTTACAAAAACAAGGAAGCTTTTGTAAGGAGGAAGGGTTATTCCCTTCTCCCCCTTTTCAGGTTACTGATGTCTCACAAATGACTAATAGAAGCATGTATTTGAAAGGCAAGCTAACAAATGTTTCTGTGGATTAGTAACTCCCTTGGATTTTCTTGCAAAATTTGCTTAAACGGACACAAACATTTAAAGTTGTTTTTGTTTTTTTCCTGGATCCAAGATGTCTCTTTGGCAGTAAGTACTTTTGCACTATCCCAAGATTTCCCTGAAGTTAAAACTATCTGTTCAAATGTGTCTACACATTACAAAAACAAAAATCTTAAGTGTAAAAGTTCAAAAGGGGTTATGGGAATGGTAGAAGCCGAGGGAGGGTGATGAAGTGATCAGCCCAAGAAGCTCTGCCATCATGAAGAAAGTACTCACATTCTGGTAGGGTCCCACGAGGAAGCGGTTGTGGACATATCTCTCCACCAGGCTGGTCTTGCCAACGTACTCTTTGCCCAGCATCACAACCTTGGCATCCACCCGCTGGCCACTCATCCTCCTGCCAGGGGCTGCCCTCTAATGGGGTCCCAGAGGTCCACTGCCTCAGCAAGAAGTCAATCATGCAGCACAGACCCCCAAAGCTCACCTGCAAGAAGACGAGGAAAGGAGGCAGTAATGGAAAGGTGGCGGAAGCTTAGAATCTGAGAGGTGGAAGAGACCCCAAGGGCCATCCAGCAATGCACTTTCATCCCATGCCCTTGTTCCTTAGCTACAATTTGCACTATCCCATTCCTTTCCCTTGTTTACAATTTGGCCATGTCTTACAGCAGTTGTCACCATAGGTTATTGGGTGTTATTTCTGAGTTTTAAGTTGTAGTTTTTATATACTATCGGTTTTACTTTTTTGTATTGTACTGTTTATGTGTTATTTTTAGGCACTTTGTGCCATAGGTAAGCCGCCTGAGTCCCTTTGGAGAGATGGAGGCAGGGTACAAAAATAAAGTTATCATTATCAGTAGTAGTATTAGTAGTAGTATTGTTATTATTATGGAAACTGAAGGTGCTGCAGAATACTGCGGCCCAACTCCTTGCCGGGAAGCCAGCGAGATGTCATATAACTCCCATCCTCCAGCAACTGCATTGGCTACCGATTGAACAACGAATCACCTTCAATGTGATGGTGTTTACCTTCAAGGCCTTACATGGTCTGGGGCCTATGTATCTGAGGGACCGCCTCACCCCCTACCAACCCCAGAGGTCACTTCAACCTGAAGATCAAAATCTATTGGAAATCCCAATTTTAAGATCTTCTGTCTGACAGCTATAAGGCACAGAGCCTTTTTGATCGTGGCTCCTTCATTATGGAACGCATTGCCTGCCGAAGTCCGAGCCCTGCGGGACTTGCCTGCCTTCTGGAGGGCATGTAAAACATATTTGTTCCGGAAGGCTTTTGAGCTATTAATTGGTCTTAGCTTGGTTTTAATTGTTATATGCTACTGTATTGATCTTTTGCAAACCTGCTCCGAGTCTTCGGGGAATGGCGGTATATAAGCCCAAATAATAAATAAATAAATAAATACCCCCTCCTGCCATGCAGGAAGACACAATTAAAGTACCCCTGACAGATGGCCCTTGCTTCGGCCACTGCATCACCTCCAGAGTTTTCTGCTACCCTGGAGACTAGGATGTGGAACAATGGCTTCAAACCAGGGGTGCTCACACTTTTTCAGCATGCGAGCTACTTATGAAACAACCAAGTCAAAATGATCTACTTACCCACTACTCAGAGAGCCATAAAAGCAAAATATTTGGAAATTTATTTCAGTGAGAGCCATATAATATATTTTAAGACTGAATTCAACTAAATGTGAGTATAATAAGCCCCTGAATATATTCATAATAATAATGATGATAATATTCATTCAGCCTCTGCTGCTACTACTAATAATAGTAACAACAACAATAATAGGTTCCTAGAGTAGAAGGAGACCTCTAAGGGCCATCCAGTCCAACCTCCTTCTACCATAAGGGAAAAACACAATCAAAGCAGTCCTCACAGATGGCCATTCAGCCTCTGATAATAATAATAACAACAACAACAATGGGTTCCTAGAGTAGAAGGAGACCTCCAAGGGCCATCCAGTCCAACCTTCTACCATAAGGGAAAAACACAATCAAAGCATTCCTCGCAGATGGCCATTCAGCCTCTGATCATAATAATAACAACAACAATGGGTTCATAGAGTAGAAGGAGACCTCCAAGGGCCATCTAGTCCAACCTCCTTCTACCATAAGGGAAAAACACAATCAAAGCATTCCTCACAGATGGCCATTCAGCCTCTGATAATAATAACAACAATGGGTTCCTAGAGTAGAAGGAGACCTCCAAGGGCCATCCAGTCCAACCTCCTTCTACCATGAGGGAAAAACACAAAGCATTCCTCACAGATGGCCATTCAGCCTCTGATAATAATAATAACAACAACAATGGGTTCCTAGAGTAGAAGGAGACCTCCAAGGGCCATCCAGTCCAACCTCCTTCTGCCATAAGGGAAAAACACAATCAAAGCATTCCTCACAGATGGCCATTCAGCCTCTGATAATAATAACAACAACAACAATGGGTTCCTAGAGTAGAAGGAGACCTCCAAGGGCCATCCAGTCCAACCTCCTTCTGCACTTGGGCAGCGTTGGGAGCCTGTGGGGCGGGACTGAGCCTTCCTCCTGCCCTGCCTGCGATCTACCAGGACGCCCTACGCGATCTACCAGTAGATCGCGATCTACCTAATGAGCACCCCTGGCTTATGCCAAAGCCAGTGTAACTTTAATTTAGACTCACTTTTGTTCCTCATTACTAAAGATCCCAGAGTCACTCTCTCCAGGCAGATTGGATCTATAAATTCAAACTATAGGAAAGGAGATTCCACCTGAGCCTTAGGAAGAACTTCCTAACTGTGAGAGCTGTTCAGCAGTGGAACTCTCTGCCCCGGGGCGTGGTGGAGGCTCCTTCTTTGGAGACTTTTAAACAGAGGCTGGATGGTTATCTGTCGGGGGTGCTTTGAATGCGATTTTCCTGGTTCTTGGCAGGGGGTTGGACTGGATGGCCCAGGAGGTCTCTTCCAACTCTATGATGCAGTCTGTCCCCATTTTAGTTGCCATAGTTAAATACTATGGAACTGTAGGAGTTGTAGTTCGGTGAGGCACCAGCCCTCTTGGGCAGAGGAGGCGTAAGACCTTGTAGAGCTACAATCCGAGTGAGATTATATGCCCTTCAGCCATAGCAATGAAAGTGTAGACCAGGCCTGGGCAAAAGTTGGCCCTCCAGGTAGGGTTGCCATTTTTTGATTTAAGAAATAAGGGACATTTACGGGATTTTTCACAAAAATAAGGGACACTTCATAAAAACTAGAAATTCAAACATTAGGTATAGTTTTATTAACAGAATAAGATAATGATTGAAACTCACAAAAGAAACTGACTTACACCCTCTTAACAGTACGTGGTATGTTTCTGCATTTTTTGTCATGCATAAAAAACATTATTACAACTACCTTATTTTCTCCATCTGTATTTAGTACTTGACTTTAAAAGTGCATGTCTAAACATTAAAATAAAATAAATTTTATAAGACAGTACATCTTCATGATTATTATGTCAATAGTTAATGGTATCGTATAGTATGGGATACACAGCATTGTATAGTATTGGGATGCACAGCTTAGGCCTATTTTAAGAGTTACACTCAAGCAACCAGAAACTATATTTATCCAACATGATCCAACATTCCCTTGGGTAACAGTTTAATTAGTCTACTGTACTTTGAAAAAGTCCTGTATCGCCTCTTCCTTCCAACGGGGACGCAGGCTGCCCTGCAAGTTGGAATCCCCGGGCAAGCATTGCCGTGGAAACCACAGCGCGCACCTTCCTCTGGTCAACCCCGCCCAGTCCTGTCCTGCTAGTCAAAAATAAGGGACAGGGCCTGAAAATAAGGGACACAAATTTTAGGGCCAGAATAAGGGACGTCCCTTAGAATAAGGGAATATATGGGAACCCTACCTCCAGGTGTTTTGGACTCCAACTCCCACCATTCCTAACAGTCTCAGGCCCCTTCCTTTTGCCCCTCAGCCGCAAGCAGCGGCTGAGGAAAAGGAAAAAAGGGCCTGAGGCTGTTAGGAATGGTGGGAGTTGGAGTCCAAAAACACCTGAGGGCAAAGTTTGCCCAGGCCTGGCTTAAGCGGCTGAGGGGAAAAGGAAAGGGCCTGAGGCTGTTAGGAATGGTGGGAGTTGGAGTCCAAAACACCTGGAGGGCCAAAGTTTGTCCAGGCCTGGCTTAAGCGGCTGAGGGGGAAAAGGAAAGGGCCTGAGGCTGTTAGGAATGGTGGGAGTTGGAGTCCAAAACACCTGGAGGGCCAAAGTTTGCCCAGGCCTGGCTTAAGCGGCTGAGGGGGAAAAGGCAAGGGCCTGAGGCTGTTAGGAATGGTGGGAGTTGGAGTCCAAAACACCTGGAGGGCCAAAGTTTGCCCAGGCCTAGCTTAAGCGGCTGAGGGGGGAAAGGAAAGGGCCTGAGGCTGTTAGGAATGGTGGGAGTTGGAGTCCAAAACACCTGGAGGGCCAAAGTTTGCTCAGGCCTGGCTTAAGCGGCTGAGGGGGAAAAGGAAAGGGCCTGAGGCTGTTAGGAATGGTGGGAGTTGGAGTCCAAAACACCTGGAGGGGCCAAAGTTTGCCCAGGCCTGGCTTAAGCGGCTGAGGGGGAAAAGGGAAGGGCCTGAGGCTGTTAGGAATGGTGGGAGTTGGAGTCCAAAACACCTGGAGGGCCAAAGTTTGCCCAGGCCTGGCTTAAGCGGCTGAGGGGCAAAAGGAAGGGCCTGAGGCTGTTAGGAATTGTGGGAGTTGGAGTCCAAAACACCTGGAGGGCCAAAGTTTGCCCAGGCCTGGCTTAAGCGGCTGAGGGGCAAAAGGAAAGGGCCTGAGGCTGTTAGGAATGGTGGGAGTTGGAGTCCAAAACACCTGGAGGGCCAAAGTTTGCCCAGGCCTGGCTTAAGCGGCTGAGGGGAAAAGGAAAGGGCTTGAGGCTGTGAGGAATGGTGGGAGTTGGAGTCCAAAACACCTGGAGGGCCAAAGTTTGCCCAGGCCTGGCTTAAGCGGCTGAGGGGAAAAGGGAAGGGCCTGAGGCTGTTAGGAATGGTGGGAAGTCCAAAACACCTGGAGGGCCAAAGTTTGCCCAGGCCTGGCTTAAGCGGCTGAGGGGCAAAAGGAAAGGGCCTGAGGCTGTTAGGAATGGTGGGAGTTGGAGTCCAAAACACCTGGAGGGCCATAGTTTGCCCAGGCCTGGCGTCGAGGCACCCCAAGAGGTGGAAGAGGAAGGCCTGAACCTTTCTCCTCTGCTCCCAGGGCCAGCCTTCCTTCTGAGAAGAGCACCAGGCCTCTGAGCCAAAGCCCTGGCACAGGGAGAGGGCTCAGCCCCTGCAGGCATCACGAGCATCTCCAAGGACTACATCACAAGGAAGAGGAAGCAATACTCTCTGCCTTCTCGGCTCAGGCAATTGGGGAAGGAATTGGGGAAAAGGGGGGGAGGGCACTATTTTAGCAGGAGCAGCATCCTCGGCTGCGCGAGGGAGCCTATGATACACTCACCCTGGCCTCATGGCGCTGTGAGCTGAGCGGCGCGCGCGCGGGCGAGCGAGCGAGAGAGAGAAGAGAAGAAGGCACAGCGGTGAGAGAGAGAGAGAGAGAGAGAGAGAGAGATCCCCCCGCGCGAGACACTCAGACACCTCTCCCGGGCGGCACTCACTGGGCAAAAGGGGGGCGGGGCCTTAGCGCCAGGACCGGAAGCGCGTCCCACGCGCGAGGACAGGAAGTTTTCCAAGCGGCCCGTCGGAAGTCGTTGCCGCTCCTGTGTCCCCGCATGGCGGCCGCTGGGCGCCTCCTCCTCCTCTTGCTTCTGCTTCCGCCGCGGACTGTGGGGCTTCCCGGCTGGGCCGGGCTGAAGGCGCCCAGAGCCTGAGGCGGAGACCAGGCCTCTCCTCCCTTCCTTCTCCGCCTCCTGCCGCAGGAACGATGGGGAAGTACTTCCTGACCCTGAGCGTCCTCAAGGGGCCCTGGGACCAAGTCTTCGCCGCCTTCTGGCAGCGCTACCCGAACCCTTACAGGTAGGAAGCGCCCGCACTGCGGAATTAACGCGCTTTGACACCACTTTACTCGACAACGAGTTTTCAAGGTAGCTGTAATTTTCATAAAGTCGCCTTCTCTGCCAAACTACCACTCCCAGGACGCCATACCGTTGAGCCGTCGCAGTTAAAGCGCTGTCAAACCGCCTTATTTCTCCTCTGAAGACGCGCCTTCAGTGTCTTCAAAGCGAAGGGATGAAGGAGTCCCGTCAACGCCCGGAGGAGCTCTCCCTGGGAGCCTAAGGCCTGGGCAAACTCTGGCCCTCCAGGTGTTTTGGACTCCAACTCCCACAATTCCTAACCCTGGGCAAACTCTGGCCCTCCAGGTGTTTTGGACTCCAACTCCCACAATTCCTAACCCTGGGCAAACTCTGGCCCTGCAGGTGTTTTGGACTCCAACTCCCACAACTCCTAACCCTGGGCAAACTCTGGCCCTCCAGGTGTTTTGGACTCCAACTCCCACAATTCCTAACCCTGGGCAAACACTGGCCCTCCAGGTGTTTTGGACTCCAACTCCCACAATCCCTAACCCTGGGCAAACTCTGGCCCTCCAGGTGTTTTGGACTTCAACTCCCACAATTCCTAACCCTGGGCAAACTCTGGCCCTCCAGGTGTTTTGGACTACAACTCCCACAATTCCTAACCCTGGGCAAACTCTGGCCCTCCAGGTGTTTTGGACTACAACTCCCACAATTCCTAACCCTGGGCAAACTCTGGCCCTCCAGGTGTTTTGGACTCCAACTCCCACAATTCCTAACCCTGGGCAAACTCTGGCCCTCCAGGTGTTTTGGACTTCAACTCCCACAATTCCTAACCCTGGGCAAACTCTGGCCCTCCAGGTGTTTTGGACTTCAACTCCCACAATGCCTAACCCTGGGCAAACTCTGGCCCTCCAGGTGTTTTGGACTTCAACTCCCACAATGCCTAACCCTGGGCAAACTCTGGCCCTCCAGGTGTTTTGGACTTCAACTCCCACAATTCCTAACCCTGGGCAAACTCTGGCCCTCCAGGTGTTTTGGACTTCAACTCCCACAATTCCTAACCCTGGGCAAACTCTGGCCCTCCAGGTGTTTTGGACTTCAACTCCCACAATTCCTGACCCTGGGCAAACTCTGGCCCTCCAGGTGTTTTGGACTTCAACTCCCACAATTCCTAACCCTGGGCAAACTCTGGCCCTCCAGGTGTTTTGGACTTCAACTGGCCCCCACAACTTCCTAACCCTGGGCAAACTCTGGCCCTCCAGGTGTTTTGGACTTCAACTCCCACAATGCCTAACCCTGGGCAAACTCTGGCCCTGCCCCAGGTGTTTTGGACTCCAACTCCCACAATGCCTAACCCTGGGCAAACTCTGGCCCTCCAGGTGTTTTGGACTTCAACTCCCACAATTCCTAACCCTGGGCAAACTCTGGCCCTCCAGGTGTTTTGGACTCCGACTCCCACAATTCCTAACCCTGGGCAAACACTGGCCCTCCAGGTGTTTTGGACTTCAACTCCCACAATTCCTAACCCTGGGCAAACTCTTGCCCTGCAGGTGTTTTGGACTTCAACTCCCACAATTCCTAACCCTGGGCAAACTCTGGCCCTCCAGGTGTTTTGGACTTCAACTCCCACAATCTGGCCCCTAACCCTGGGCAAACTCTGGCCCTCCAGGTGTTTTGGACTCCAACTCCCACAATTCCTAACCCTGGGCAAACTCTGGCCCTCCAGGTGTTTTGGACTTCAACTCCCACATTCCTAACCCTGGGCAAACTCTGGCCCTCCAGGTGTTTTGGACTTCAACTCCCACAATCCCTAACCCTGGGCAAACTCTGGCCCTGCAGGTGTTTTGGACTCCAACTCCCACAATCCCTAACCCTGGGCAAACTCTGGCCCTGCAGGTGTTTTGGACTCCAACTCCCACAATCCCTAACCCTGGGCAAACTCTGGCCCTCCAGGTGTTTTGGACTCCAACTCCCACAATTCCTAACCCTGGGCAAACTCTGGCCCTCCAGGTGTTTTGGACTTCAACTCCCACAATTCCTAACCCTGGGCAAACTCTGGCCCTCCAGGCAATTTTGGGGTCTTATCCCACAATTCTAACCCTGGGAAACTCTGGGTTTTCAGGTGTTTTTTGGATTCCAGTGAAGGGGCATTCCTAATTCTCCTGGGAGGGAATTCCAAAGACGGGGGGCCACAGAGGAGAAGGCTTTCTCCCTAGTGCTCACAAGCCGGATCTGTGAGACATACACCCCATATCTTGCTCATGGTAATTCACGTAATAAGGGACGCAGAGAAGAGACTAAGGGTGCATCCACACTGTAAATTGAATGCAATATGGTGCCATCTGTAACTGCCATGAAATCATGGGAGTTATAGTTTGGTGGATGCCAGTACACTGGCAAAGAAGGCTGGGGAGACAAAAACGACAACTGCAATGATTCCATTGCATTGAGCCATGGCAGTGTTGTCAAACTGCATTAATTCTACAACACTGGTGCTCCCAGAGTAAGCCCATGTGAGGAATGGACCCGATTGGAATTTTAAAAGCTCCCTTTTCAATATCCTGAGATCACTTTATTTTTTATCTACATCCTGTGTTTTAGGTATTGTCAGCTTTTAAGTTTCTAAATAATCAAAGCCAGGGATGGGCTGGAGAGTTCAGAACTGGATGCTGATGACGCAGTGGCAAGCGTCCAGCAGGGAAGTCTGATCCCTTTAATCCCCTTGGCTGAGGCCGGCAGGTGGACCTTTCACCCAGAGGAAGGGAGGGAGTGATAGACGGTGATGTCATTGCCGCTGGATCCCTCCAAGGATCCCAAGAAGCGCAGGATAGGTTTGTGTGCATGGACCCAATAAAACCAGATCATTTTATTACCTAACTCGGGGCCCTGCTTTGAACTGGGTTATGTGAATCCACACTCAGATAATGTGGGATTTCCTGCCTTGATACTCTGGGATATAGGTCTGTGTGGAAGGGCACTCAGTGTTTCCGAAGCTGTTCTTTTTAGCTCCCAGAATCCCTGATCATTAGTCAGAGCAGCGGAGGCTTCTGGAAGTTGAAGTTTCCCAAATTTCACCTGGAAGACTATAGGGTGTTTCAAAATGATGGAGCCGATTTCAAAGCAGTACATTTCACAACGGCAACATACCACAATTACACACAGTGTTACAAATGGTTTGACGAGTTATCAAGGTTTGGGATTCTTGTGGGAGTGTTGGTGTACCGTGCACCCAACGCACCAGCAGAGAGTCTGCCTAAGCTGCGGGAGGCGGTATCGGCGTGGACATTGAGGTTCCCTAAACTTATTGTGTTGGGGGACTTCAATGTCCACGCCCGATACCGCCTCCCCCTTCAATAGCAGCCATGGACCTAGTATCCACCATGGAGATGCTAGGACTCTCACTTTGTAAGACCGGTCCCACACATCAAGCCGACACACCCTGGATCTGATCTTCGCGGCCGGAATTAAAGTGATCCCAACCTCTATTATAGAGGTTCCATGGTCAGATCACAGTGTCCTGGAAGTCCGTCTGGGAGTGGCCCCTCCACCCGGTAAGGGTGCCGAACCCATTATGGTTCGCCCGAATAGACTTATGGAACCCACTAGGTTCCTGAATGCTCTGAGGATTTGGAACTCACCAGCGACTCAGTCGAGGGGCAAGTGGAGTGCTGGAATACCTGTCTCTCCACAGCCTTAGATGAGATCGCCCCTAGACGCTCTCTCCCCTCAGAGAAATCGCTCGCCTTGGTTTACCGAGGAGCTGCGAGCGATGAAACGGAGGAGGAGACAGTTAGAGGACGTGTGGCGGGATCGCCGTGACGGAGCGTCGAGATCGGCTTATAAACAATTCAAGGATGTTTATGAGCGTGCTATCAAGGAGGCCAAAAAGGTTCATTATTCCTCCTTGATAGAGTCAGCCAATTCACGCCCAGCTCAACTCTTTAGAATAATTCGGTCATTGACAACAATTTCGACTGTCCCAAATGATAGGGATTTGGCTCCCACAGCTGAGGCATTTCAGAATTATTTCGCCGACAAGATCTCGACTCTCCGCCAGGATATCCCAGCCACTTTTGAGACAGTATGCGAGCTCGAGACCCCGCCGCCACTCGGCGGGCCCACCTTCACCCGTTTCCAACTGCTGGACGCAGCAGCTGTCGATAAGTTACTGACTGCAGCTAGACCAACTACCTGCTCCCTTGATCCGTGTCCCTCCTGGCTTGTTAGATCTTGCCGGGAGGGGCTACGAGACCCCCTGGGAAAGATTATCAACAGCTCCCTTGAGCAAGGAGTGTTCCCAGGGGGTTTGAAAGAGGCAATGGTAAGACCGCTGCTGAAGAAGCCGAATTTAGATCTTTCGGCTCCCTCCAATTACCGACCTGTGTCTAATTTGCCTTTTTAGGCAAGGTAATTGAGAGGGCAGCAGCGGATCAGCTGCAGCGGTTCTTAGAAGACACAGCTGGACTTGATCCCTTCCAGTCCGGCTTCCGTATTGGGCATGGGACGGAGACCGTGCTTGTCGCCATTACAGACCAACTTCGCCGCCAGCTGGACCAGGGTGGATCAGCCCTGCTTGTCCTGTTAGATCTGACAGCAGCGTTTGACACCGTAGATCATGCATTGTTAGCCCACCGCCTAGCCGTGACTGGAGTCAGGGGGACTGCCCTTAAATGGGTGGCCTCCTTTCTCCGGGATCGGGGACAGCGTGTGGAGAGGGGAGAGGAGGTCTCCGGGAGGCTCCCATTTAAGTGGTGGGGCCCCCCAGGGGCCATCCTCTCGCCCTTATTATTCAACATCTACATGCGCCCCTTGGCCCAGCTGGCCCGCGACTTTGGTCTGGAGTGTTATCAGTACGCGGATGACACCCAGCTTCTGCTGAGAATGGATGGCAGGCCGGACACCGTACCCGATTGTTTCCATCAATGCCTTGAAGCCGTGACTGGATGGCTGCGTGCCAGCCGGCTGAAGGTGAACCCATCGAAGACGGAGATCTTAACCCCGGTCGCCCTGGGCTGGATGAGTGCCGGTTGCCTACCCTGGATGGCGAGCAACTTAGCCCGTCACCCTTGGTTAAGAGCTTGGGTGTTAAACTGACTCCCAGCTGACCATGGAGGCCCAGGTCTCCATGGTCAGCGGGGTGTCGTTTTTTCACCTACGGCAGGCTAGGCGACTGGCCCCCTACCTGTCCAGGGACGACCTGGCCACGGTGATCCAAGCGACGGTCATCTCGAGACTGGACTACTGCAACGCCCTCTACGTTGGCCTTCCCTTGTCGACAATCCGGAAACTCAAGCTGGTGCAGAATGCCGGCTCGCCTGCTGGTGGGAGCACCAGTGAGAGAGCACATTACTCCCATCCTCCGGCACCTGCACTGGCTTCCTATTGAGTACCGGATTGCCTTCAAGGTGTTGGTTTTAACCTTTAAGGCCTTACACGGTCTGGGGCCTGTGTACCTGAGGGACCGCCTTACCCCGTATATTCCCGAGATCACTGCGCTCGGAAGAGCAAAATTTGTTAGTGATTCCATCGTCCCGCTCCTGCCATCTGTCCAGTACTAGACAGAGAGCTTTTTCTGCTGCGGCTCCAGCACTTTGGAACTCGCTCCCTGAGCACATCCGAGCGATCCCTGAACTCCTTCCCTTTCGAAGGGAATGTAAGACAACCTTTTTCAGGTTAGCGTTTGGCTAGACCCAAACGCGATTGGCTCGCCTGTCCCAGCAATGAATTATAGACCTGTTCCATCTCGGTCATGTACCATGTTTTTACTGCTGTTTTACTGTATGTTTTATTGTATGTTGTAATTGTGATCCGCCCCGAGCCTGCAGGGAGGAGCGGAATATAAAACCGAAGAAATAAATAAATAAATAAATTTCGAGTCAGAAAAAATCTAGAAAGTAGGTAACTCTTCAAATGGAGAATAACTCATTAGGCCTCATGGTGAGGGTCATCATCTTGCAAATGACTGGGGCGAGGGGCTGTTTGTGTGCTGGGAGAGGCACCAGTCCTTTGAAACTCTGAGCCTCACCCTTCCAACAGGTTAGACTGATAGAGTTTCATTCATGGCTGGTTTGTGGTTGCAAAGATAACAGCGGTTTCAAATCAGATCCATCTTTTTGAAACTTCCTGTAGTGTTTGGGCCAGTGTGGAGGATAAACAGAATTTACAGGGTCCCTTATTTGTAGAAAATAGGTTGAAAATGTAGAGACTTCAAACAGTAAAAAAAAAAACCACTTCGGAAATGCACTTTATTAAGTAAGGGCTTTTGAAGAATTTATTCTAACATGATGTTGGAGCAAAAAAAACAAACCAGAGACTGAGTAAAAGATGCATTGGAGTGGGGGCTTTTGGAGATAGGTTGCTGCTCCCCCAAAATGAGATGAGTTGGAGACTCTTTAGATCAGTGATTCAGAACTGAAACACTTCGGGTGTTCTTTTATGTCCAGATTGTTTGACGTAGTCATGGGTGGCTGCTAAATTTGGTGTTTTTCTGTTTTGATTTGTTTCTGGGCTTTAAAGACTGATGTTCTCAAGTGTCTTCAACATATACCATTTCTTTTGCATCAACCTGGTTTTTTACCCAGACCCCAGAAGCCCTTATTTCATGTGTGTGTGCACATATACACACATAATACACACTCACATATGGGCTTATGGATCTGTCAATTAACACAAATGACCGATTTCTGATGGAAATTATTAATGTAAAGTAGAAACTTCAAAGGTAAGGACAACCCACCATGAGGCAAATCAAGAATTCTAGATCAGGATGGACACTGTGTATTTCCAGATGATGTTGACCAATAACTCCCAGGATTTTTAGGCAGCCATTGATGAGGACTAATTGTTGTCGTTTATATCTGGAGGACACACAATTTGCATCCCAGTTTAGGGCACTGGACTTGGCCAGTGACACCTCCGTAATGAACTTCTCTTTCTATTTGTACACAACAGGTACTGGAAAATTGTCCTGTTCACTTACATAAACTCATCTGTATGTGCCCTACAACTTATAGTATCTAGTTGCAAACACCAAGTGTTGTGCACTGTAAACCAGGGGTGCCCACACTTTTTCAGCATGCGAGCTACTTATAATAAAACCAAGTCAGAAAGCTCTACCTACCTCTTCAAGGCTGGAGAGGGGAGGGGTGGGGGCGGGGCTTGGTGCAACCTGGCTCCGCCCCCTTCTGGCTTTGGCACTCCCAGCAGCTTCTCCAGGCTTGAGGATGGCAATGCCAAGCCAGTGGTGGCATAGCTATCACAAGGCTGGCTTGGCCCTACTCTCCTCAAGGCTGGAGAAGCTGCTGGGAGTGCCCAAGCTGGGGGGGAGGGGCTTGGCGCAACCTGGCTCCGCCCCCCTCTGAGAAGCCCAACCTCCTTCGGTCCAGGGATCGACTGGTCGATCGCGATCGACTTCCTGGGCAGCCCTGCTGTAAACTGTCAACTAAGTGGTTGTGGAATTTTAGAACCATAGGTTAGGTGTCAAAGGTGGGCAGCTGCCATAGTAACACTCACTGACTCCCCTGGCACCTACTTTGTTGTCCTTTGTTGTTATTTATGCCATTAAATGACATACAACAATGCTGTCATAGTTTTCTTAGCAAGATTTATTCAGAAGACGTTTGCCATTGCTTTCATCTAGGATTAAGGGTGTAGAGTTAATGCAGGCTTTTAGAATTCTCTGCAAAAGAATGTTGATGCCTCACCAGACAACTCCCATGATTCCATTGCAATTGGCCATGGAAGTTAAAGTTGTACTGAACTGCATTAATTCTACAGTATAGATGCACCCTTGTTTAATTGTATACGTTGTGAGCTGCTTTAAGTCTCTGTATGGAGAGCAAAAGCAGGATATAAATAAACGAAGAGGAGGAGGAGGAGGAAGAAGACAATGTGACTTCTCCAAGATCACGCTGCAGGGTCGAATGGTGACTCAAACTCTAGTCTCGAGTCATAGCCCAACACTCAAACCACTATAGAACACTGGCTCATCCTTGTTGCCCATTTTGCACCACATAAAGGCTTTTTAATATAAAGTTTTCTAAATCACTTTGATATCTTTCAAACCTATTTTAGGCTATATTTGTATTTTGTGGTTTTTAATCTTTTTTGTATTTTCATTTTAATTGTTTGGTAAATTGCCTAAGGAATGATTGAAGGTCAGTGTTCACATAAACAATAAACAGTTTGCCCCAAAGGGGAAAACACGTGGGTAGATTGTCCACATATGAATCATACCTCTAAGGCAGTACTCCTGGCCAGCTGAAGAGGTTGACTCAGTCATGATAAAAACATATTTGCAAATTTGGTATTTCAAAATGAATTGAAATCATTCTCCATGAGGCAATCTAGAGTGAATACCAGAGGATCATGCCTCTCTCTCCTTTCCCACCCAATAATAATAATAATAATAACAGTAACAATATAATTACTTTCCTCTCCTTGAGGCTTGAGATGGGGTACAACATGGTTAAAACAGGCAGATAAAACACAACACTATCAAAATGCATATGCCAAAATGTACACAACAATAACCAGCACCAAACTCCCAGACTGCTCACATATCCAGTGCAGACTGATCGAGCAAGAATCAGTGTTGTTGGTCTCTGCTTATTTGTGCCTCTATTCACTGGTTGCTCTGGTTGTGACTAAATGTTCTAAACAAACACTTTTAAGTAGACCTTCCTATCTTTCTCCCAGCAAACATGTCCTGACAGAAGATATCATACACAGAGAGGTGACCGAAGACCAGAAGCTGCTTTCCAGGCGGCTCCTCACCAAAACCAATCGGATGCCTCGCTGGGCAGAGTGCTTTTTCCCCGCTAATGTCGCCCATTCTGTCTACATTCTAGAAGATTCCATTGTGGACCCTCAGAATCGAACCATGACCACTTTCACCTGGAACATTAATCATGCCCGTCTTATGGTGAGCAGCAGCAATAGGGAGCTTTATGTGGGATAGAGAAAATTGCTGGGAGCCGTGTTCACTATCAGAGAACTGACAGTCACTTTGCTGTGTTTTCTCCTTTGTAGGTAGTGGAGGAACGGTGTGTTTACAAAGAGAACCCAGAAAACAGTAACTGGACAGAAGTCACGCGGGAAGCTTGGGTGACCTCCAGTCTGTTTGGGGTTTCCCGTGCTGTCCAGGTGAGTGGGCCACTGGTCTGCAGGCATGAGAGTTTGAATTCGAAGCGTGAGACTACCTGTCTCACATGAAATGAATTGTGCTTTGGCTACAAGGTTAAAAGAATGGAGTGATTACCCAGTATTCAAGCCATGCAAATCAACAAGAGGAAAAGGTTGCACGTTAACTTCTTTATTATTTAACTCAAACTTGCTTTGCTTTTGTTTAGGAGTTTGGTTTAGCTCGGTTCAAAAGCAATGTGACCAAGAGCACCAAAGGGTTTGAGTATATACTGGCCAAGATGCAAGGTGAGTAGATCTGTAATGACAGTTTAGACGGGATGTGTGGGCAATGGCAATAGCACATTGTTACAAAATAATAGGCTGAAGCAGTTAAGACTTCCAGCATAATTAGCAGATTTAACATGTAAGATAGTCTAGATGCAACTTTATTTTTTTTTAAGTAAATGCATGCACATTGCAATTTTGTAAATATGATTAGGAAAAAATGTAGAACAGTTGGAAATGCTTAATGACCTTTGAGATGGAGAACTACTGTCATCTGTTACTATTGGCCAGCCTGGCTCATGTGAAAGAAAATCTAACAGTATCGGAGGGTTTGCATTTTGGTTCTAATGCAAAGCATAGAGCACCAAGTCATTTCCCTTAGTTCATTTTCATTACAGCTAGGCAAATTATATTGAAGGCTAGTGAACCTTAACTTGCTGGACCATTCTGGCTTGAGGTTAAACATAGCAAAGCTGAATTTAATTTCTGATAAATATTTGGGGGTGTCCAGTGACGAGTGAGGTAAATGGGTAATATTTTTCCTACCATATTTTAGGTTAAAGTTATTATTACCAATATCTAAAACACATTTCTTAAAGTGTGGAGCCCACAGTGGTGCAATGGGCTAAACCCTTGTGCTGGCAGGACTGCTGACCAATAGGTCAGTGGTTCGACTCTGGAGAGAGTGGGTTGAGCTTCCTGTCAGCTCCAGCTCCCTATGTGGGGACATGAAAGAAGCCTCCCACAAATATGGTCAAACATCCAAGCATCCCCTGGGCAAATGTCCTTGAAGACAGCTAATTCTCTCGCACCAGAAGCTACTTGCAGTTGCTCAAGTTGCTCCTGACATGGGGGAAAAACCCCCTCATAAAGTAGGAATTGTACAACAGTTGGGAAATCACCAAATGTTGTTGCCATGAGTTCCTGGCCATATAAAGACAGGCAAAAGGCTAGTTTGGTAGCCAAAGAGGGCCAGATTCAACCACTGCTCTCCCATTACATCAGAGATGTGGTCCATTCTGGTTCTGCAGGAAATTAACAGATTAGTAACTTAAGGAATCATGACAGAGTAATTCCTGTTCCAGCTCAAGTAAGGGTGGAGAGAAAATGCAGCCTACAACATCCCATTTGATTATGACTCTTGAAGATATGAGACACTGAGATAGATGTTTGGCAATAAAGGGAGAGCTGTTAATAGCCTTGACAAATATGTGGGAGACATGTTAAACAGCCTTCTGTTTCAGAGTCCAAGCTGACTCACTTTGTTTCTCATGAGAACTAGGCTTAGAAACTTGGCTTCATGATAAGGGGAGGCACCAATTAACAGAATGGAATGAAATCCAGAGGTAGTCCTCTGTGGTGACAGCCAGAGAGGAGCAGATTAGCATTCAGCACAATGTTTTATATGAGCCTTTTTTGGCATCACTGAAGTTCCATGGGCATGCTTTTCTGAACTTTTTGGCTTACTGATTTTTCTACAGGCGAAGCACCATCTAAAACACTGGTGGAAACTGCCAAGGAGGCAACTGAGAAAGCCAAGGAGACTGCCTTGGCTGCTACTGAGAAGGCAAAGGACTTGGCCAGCAAGGCAGCTACCAAAAAGAAGCAGCAATATGTGTGACAAAAGAACCCCACCCACACATCTTCCTGCTCAGGAGATAGAATACTGCTTGCACAGTGCTGTGTAGTAATACTGGAAGGCTCACCCGTAACTAAAGCTTCCCTTCCGAGGCAGAGCCAACTAGAATGTCTCTAGATTTTATGTTTTGGTTTTTTTTACTGAAACTGTACAAGTTGGACAATCATCTTCTTTCTAAAAAGGTGTAATTATCATTCAAAGTATAGAACAGTTTAGCCCATTCCTAGGGCCCGTTCCTGCAATAGGTGCTGCTCTTTGAACTGTGACTAAAAGAATACAAATCCTCCTGTTTACATTTGCCTCCAACACAATATGGAGGCTTCTGTCTGTATATTAAAATTCTTTTAATTCTTAAGCAAAACACGGATACAATGCAAATAATTAAAATATTTACTACAAATGCTGCTGGGTTTACAGAGGGGATAGTCACAAAAGGAAAACACTCTAAGTTTCTGGGAAGTAAGGGTGTCTGTACAAAACAAGCTCGTCATGATACATACATGGACAGACACACACTTTCCAGCATAAATACTGGTGGTTACCAACTCCCATCAGCTGCAATATAACCCCTTTCAAGGGGAGGAATAGAAGTGCTACATGTTTTGCCAGATTTTTACAAAATCTTTAATGCTTGCAGCTATACACATTTTCTCTTTGAAAACAATTTATATCCCAGACTTTATTGGGATTCGTCTTTAACTTCCATTGCAAAAGCCCATCTGCTCCATCTCAAGGAACCAAGATGCGCAATAAGCTTTTGGAAGGATGGGATAAGACTAAATACACTCATTGTCTACACAGTCATCACATAAAGTTCAAGTACTTGAGACCTTAGTCTTCTTTTACAACGGTTACCAAAATTGATAGTGAGTTTGGCCATCAGTTTCTGATAGTGACCCTGCCTGCTTCCAAGACAAAGGTAATGGTGCATGATGTGTGGTATAGTCCTTTGCACCATGGGTGAGGTTTCTCCTTTTCTTGTGGAAGGCAGTTTTCTGGTGACCCAGGTTCCATTCATATCAGCACAAAGCTGTAGCTATGTTGCTGGGAGACAGGAAATCTGACTTGGTTTATTTCCATCATAACCAGGCGTTGTTGGTGTTGGAATAGCTGTGCTCCTGCCCAGTGCTGATGGCAGGCACATCATCCTCTTCAGTGCTAATGAAAGCCAAGCCTTCCACATCCACCTCAGCATCTTCTGTAGGGAAAAAAACCCTTAGTATAGTTCCCTAGAAAGGAGGAATATAGTCTCATGGGTGCATGTGTTCTGTCCAAAAACCAAGAATGTAATCCTAAATTACTATAAGATATGGATGGATGGGGATGGCAATGGCCAACAGGGAGCTCTGGCATGGACTAGGTCCATGAGGTCAGTTGGAAGCAGCTGAAATAATAACAAAACAATGGCTGTGCCAAGCACAGCTCTCCAGATGACGTTGGACTGATGTCTCATAATCCCTTACAATTAGTGATACTGGTTAGGGCTACAACGGTAGCCCAACATTATCTAAAGGGCCACACTTTGCCCACCTGTTTTAGGAGACATTAACTGCCCAGCCCTCCATGTAACTGTACCATTGTGAATGTTATACAACTGAATCTACCTACAATGTGGAGCGCTACATGGGACAGCTGGACTTTTTTGGGCAGTACCCACCTGAGTCCGAGTGTTCTGAAGAAAATCGAGAAGAGTCCAAGCTGTCTGCGCGTGGCCGCTCCACACTGGAATGGGCCAGTAACTCCTCCAGTCGCTGGTGCAAGTTTCGCTGCTCACAACGTAACCTCTCCTTTTGTCGCCGAGCTTTCTCTTCCTGGTCCTCCAGTTTCTGGAAGTTAAAGAATGAGAACCATCTCCAATAAGTATAGGAAATGCTTTGGCTCCCTACAGACCTGCTAGCATTTGTGTGCACATTTTTGGAGTCTGGATTGTTTTCATATACACCTTAATGTAGGTGGGAATGTTTACAGTATAAACCCAAACAAACAAAAGAAATGCATTCACATATCATATACTCATTTCTCTTTCTATTGATCATTCAATGAAATTTTGTTCCTCTTATTCATTTAAACAGTTTTCCAGATGCATAATTATAAATCACAATTTACAGTCAATACGTTTCACAATACACATAGCACATAAATCAACTCATTTAGTACAATTGAAATCTGCAGTGAGGGAACTGTGATTATTGTCATTCACTATTAAAGTCCCATTTTTCCTCTGCAGTATACATTTGAAGCGGATTATTCCCAGTTCATATATTTCTACCCTGTAGTTAGCAGTGTAAGGTCTGTAGTGCTTTTAGAGCGCTTCTATTCCCTTCTTAGAGATGCAGATAAAGAGCGGATTATTCCCAATCCTTGTGTATTGCGGAAACCTTTCAATGTTTTAAAGTCCTGGATAACTGGTGAAATAATTCTAAAGATTCTCATACACTCACGAATCGTGGTGTTCTTAATTGCTGGTCTGTGATCCTGCAGCCTTTGAAAATGATGTGTGTCACTTACCTTAATGTGCAATCTGGCTCGGTGCAAAAGATTAAGGGTTGTGTAGCGGGAATGCTCTGTGTTCATGGGAATTTGCTGCTTCAGCTGTTCTAAACAATGTCGCAGCTGGGCTCTCCTGAACAAGGTGAGGGGACAAAAAAAAAAGTCTTGAAGCTGTGTCTTGAGTAAGGCTTTGAAACAACCAGTCCCTTTTTAAAGGCGCACACATTTCCTGAATTCTCCTAGATGAGCCACAGACATTCCAGTAAGCCAGATCCCAACAGTTCACTAAATTAATGGTGTTTCTGTGCAATGGTGCTAACACTGGGGTCTGCAACTCTGGGAGTCTAAGGGGCCACTATAAGACCTTGAGAAGGCTGCGCACAGGAGAAATCCCACATATGCCCCATCACCCTCTCGTGGCTGTGAAGGACACGTCACATTTTTAGGCCCCAAAGAGGCATTTCATCAAAAAAGGAAGTGACTTTAAATTGTTGGTGGCTTTCAAAAAGGCCTAAAATGGCCCAAGGGCCACCCAAAAGTTGCAATATCCCTCATGCCCCTAAAAGGCATTGGGGAGGGGGAATTAATGAGATTTTTTTTTATATCTGAGGGGCTATCATTGTGACAGCCTGGCTATTAATTTTTTGTTTATCCAATCAACCTTAAGAAAATCCTTATAACTGGGTTGATATCATCTAGAAACACAGAAAAGTAGAATTAAATAGTACCAGTAGAATGGTCGATTCTTGATTCACCAACAAAACATCTGTGGCTTTTTCCATCTACAAAATTTTCATCAGAATTCTTAGTTATCCCATCCTAGATACGATTTGAGTGGCCCCTTATAAGATCATGAAACTTAAAGTAGGGCCAAACTAATAAATATATCACAAGAAAGTGGGTCTTTTTAGTGAGTAGGGTCAGGAGACTTTCATCACAGTTGTGGGGAGTTAAATAACTTGGGCTACGTTTTAAATCACATACATGGTTGGAAGGGAAAGGGTCAATCATAGATCTCCCAACAGCATAATGCTTCCTTTTCAAGGCTGTCTGTGCAAAAGTATCTGGAGTGGTCATTTCCTTGATTATAGTGAGAAGGCACTTTCAAATGTCCCAAAGACAGAACTGAGAGATCCCTGGAATCAATGGAAAATCAACATGAAAAAGTAGCTGGAACTAGGCACAAGCGTATCACCCCTTCTCTAAAAACAATATGAAGAAGTACCCTCATATAACACACAAGCCAATGGAAGGGCACAGAACGTTGATGGAGATCTGGACATTGACAGCATTATTTTGCCCTGCAATATTTTGCTTCATACGCCAAAGCAGGTCTTCTTGTTAATCATAGGCAGTTGAAATGCAAAAACAAGAAACAGAGAATACTGTAGAGAAATTTGGCCTAAGATCAATAAATGAAGCAGGAATAAACTGACTGAATTATGCAAAGCCAACCTTTCGTTCTTCGCAAACACATTCTTCAAGCAACCCAAGAGATGACATCATCTCGTGGTCAATGCAGAAATCAAATACACTACATCATCGGAAGCAGAAGATGGAGAAGCTCTTTTGGAGAAGCTCTGTTCCCTCCAGTAAAAACAAGACTAGGAGCAGGTTATAGTAGAGACCATGACTAGGTAGTATTAAATAAAACAGAGTAAAGAAAAATACTAAAACGACCATAATGGCAAAATACAACCTGAAGAACATTCCCAGAGAATTTGAATGTGAAAAACTTATTTGCACTGTAAAGCACAATTGATTGGGAAGCAGAATGATCTTTGGACTGATGTGAGAGACGTGATCAGAGAGGAATGCAAAAAGACAGCTCTGCAGCCAAAAAGAAAGCAAAATTTCAATGGATGACAGATGAAACTCTCTAAGCAATTAAGGATAAATGAGAAGGATGAGGGAAATAATATTAGAACCCCGAAAGCAACAATTTGGGTTCAGACACAAGGAGAACTACTACAATAATCAATTGATAGTAGCGAAGAGGAGGAGGAGGAGGGAAATGTCTTCCACAAGATCCAAGAAATCAAAGAGACTGTTAAATCAAGGATTTGTGACAAGGAAATACACGAACAAGTAAAAATAAAAAGGCAATGGAAACAATGCACAGAAGGAGGAGGAAATAATGAAAGGGTGACAGCTTTGTTTAAGAAAGATCCCTATAAAGATGTACTGTACCTCCAATTTTAGAAAGTGAACGGAAGGCTGTACTAAGAACACTCAGGAGAAATACATCACCAGGAATAGTTGCCATACCAATAGAACTGCTTCAGTGTCCAGAGACCGTGAGTCTACTACTGTGAGTCTAACTAAAACCTGTCAACAGATATGGAAAACATAAGAATGACTCACAAATTGGAAATGCTCAATATACATTCCAATCTCAAGAAGGAACCAGCCATTGGAGTAACGACAGCTCAATTGCAGTAATTTCTCATGCAAGCAAAGTGATGCTCAAAATCTGCAACAAGGCCTTCTGTGATTCTATGGAGGATCACACAACCCTCATCCCTGGTCAACAGCATGCTCGTTCGTACAAGGATTCTGCCCACATCTCCTAAGTTTGGCAAGAGGCATACAATGTACTGATACAGAGCTCTTATCAATTCAGCTGCTATTGCAATGTAATGAATATCACCTCATGCTTTAGCAAAAGTACATCCAGTACTACTGTTTTCCACCCTCCTTTTAGCTAAACATTCTGCAGAAAGACAAATGAAACTCTTTGTATAAGTTTACCTGTGCTTCTCCAGCTCATTGTGTGAAGATCTGAAAACACACAAAAGAACATAAGACCGATGAACCACATGCAGATTTCCAGAAAATAATTGTCACATCCATTCACACCGTTCACTGAAGCATAGGTAAACTAAGATCGTATCCAAAATCCTTTCTTGCACTTATGTGAGCATGGATACAAACTGTTCTGGGTAGCACATGCCGTCTGTGGAGAATCTCAGTAATTAAAACTAAACCATTACAATGGAATAGCCTCTTTTCTACCTGCAATAAATATCAAGTGTCTACTGTAGTAGGCTATGTACCCAAGGTAATGCTGAACTAGATGGCCACCTGAGGGAACTAGTCCGATTTCACTGAGAAAATAATCCTTTTGAGACTGCCTATTGTAGTGTGGGCTGGCGGACCTATGACGCTCCAGATACTGCGGTTCAGTTCCCATTGGCCCCAGCTAGTGGAGATGGGAGCTAGAGCAGACGTGGGCAAACTTCGGCCCTCCAGGTGTTTTGGACTTTTAACTTCCACAATTCGTAACAGCTTGGGAGTTGAAGTCCAAAACACGTGGAGGGCTTAAGTTTGCCCAGACCTGAGCTAGAGTCTCGCAGCATCTCAGGGCACACAGGCTCCCCACTCTTGCCTCCCCATGGACGCATGAGTCTGTAGTTCACTGACAGAGTACACAGTTTCCATGCAGATAATACTTTATATTCCTGGCATTGACAGCAAGGATTAGAACAGACTCTTTCTGAAATCCATGTAGGCACTGGAACCAGATCCCCAAGACTGCTTTTGGAGCCCTCATTTCTTCTACAGATGAGAACTACCACTCCTCTTAATGTTCCCCCAGCAACAGCAAGAATATCCCTGTGGGCAGTAAAATCAGGCAATTCTAACTGGATGGTCCCCCACGAGGGCAATCCAAGAATGGACAACTTGAAAGTCCCTGAACAGACTCGGAAGCGGAGTGGGCAGATCAAAAGACAACCTGGCAAAATGGCACTACCTAGAAGAATCCTCTACCTTGTGCGACTGTGGAGTAGTACAAACAACTCCACACCTGCATGCTTGTCCATAATCCCCTGCCTCAAATATAGGGGGGAAAGGTGTCGTCCTGAGGGGAGTGAGTAGGCCGAAGCCTGTCAGAATCAGTGGGCCATAGCTAGTGTCGTCCTGAGGAGAGTGAGTAGGCCGAAGCCTGTTAGAGTCAGTGGGCCAAAGCTAGTGTCGTCCTGAGGAGAGTGAGTAGGCCGAAGCCTGTTAGAGTCAGTGGGCCAAAGCTAGTGTCGTCCTGAGGAGAGTGAGTAGGGCGAAGCCTGTTAGAGTCAGTGGGCCAAAGCTAGTGTCGTCCTGAGGAGAGTGAGTAGGCCGAAGCCTGTTAGAGTCAGTGGGCCAAAGCTAGTGTCGTCCTGAGGAGAGTGAGTAGGCCGAAGCCTGTTAGAGTCAGTGGGCCATAGCTAGTGTCGTCCTGAGGAGAGTGAGTAGGCCGAAGCCTGTTAGAGTCAGTGGGCCAAAGCTAGTGTTGTCCTGAGGAGAGTGAGTAGGCCGAAGCCTGTTAAGAGTCAGTTGGCCAAAGCTAGTGTCGTCCTGAGGAGAGTGAGTAGGCCGAAGCCTGTTAGAGTCAGTGGGCCAACCACGGGCTAATCACTAGCTGCAGTAAATCTTGCCAATCGAAAGGTGGACAGCTCGAAGCATGGGTCAGGGTGAGGCCTTTAACTAGCTTCTGACTACTTAGCAGTTTTGAAAACAGCAATACAAGTATATAAATAAGCACCATGTTAAAGCAGGGGGGTATTTAAGGCATCCATAAGGAAATGCCAGAAATGCTCTCTGCAGGGAAGATGGAGCGACACCCCCCCACCCCCAAACCAATGGCTGGAACTAAACATAGTCTCCAAGATGCCGATGGGAAAGCCTATATATATATACACCCCTATCTATGTGCAGTTGTCTGTCTTATTGTTGTATAATCGGCATTGAATGTTTCATCTGCTCTGAGTCCCCTTTGGGGTGAGAAGGGCGGAATATAAATACTGTAAATAAATAAAAACTACAGACAATGCAGTCGCTGCTGCTCATTCTTGGTCAAAAATTATTTAACCGCTTGTGTTCCCTCTATTTTTATCAGTTTCATACTTATTTACACAATGCTTTTACGACAAAATTAAGAAAGTTTAAAAAATCGACCCCCAAAAAACTAGATTGACTTATCCATGGGTCAATGTGAATATTGTACTTTAATTCTTATTAAAAAGGGAACTATAGTAGAGCCTCGCTTATCCGAACTTCGCTTATCCAACATTCCGTCTTATCCGACACCCCCTTTTCCTCCAGCATTTCGCCTTCAATTAAAGGAATGCTCCCCAACTCTCTCTCCATTCTCAATAAGTGAAAAGGGCAAGAGGAGGAGGGAGGAGTAAAGAGGGAAACGAGACAGGACTGGAAGCAGAAGTGTCCTCTTTACTTCCCTCTGGGATTTCCGTGCTTCTCTTCTATATCCAGGCACTTCCTGCTGGGCCGCTCTAGCCCTGAGGTGTTGCCTTGCCTTAACCCATGTGTTTAGCACCACATCAGACGGGTAACAGGAGACTCGTATTATCCAACATTTTCATTTATCCAACGTTCTCCCGGCCCGTTTATGTCAGATAAGTGAGACTCTACTGTATTTCCTTTTCTGAGAAGAGTGGTGAAAAGCAGGAGCTTAGTCCATCTTGGGAGGATCCGAAAACACACTGACCCTTCTCCTCTCTTTGCCATGGTGTCGCTTCTGGCCCGGGCAGAGAAATAGCAAGAGTGGCTGAAGTGACTGGTTCCCTGACGCTTTTCCCATTCTCTGTAGAATGACCTTCAACTTACCCACAGGTCATATCAAGCATTTGCAAGGCTTGCTAAAACAGGCTGGTTTTCCCTTTTCATGGAGTACAGCTGAAGCATGTTCTGCAGGGTCCATTGTTGCTAACAGATGTGTGTAAATGGGTGGCATGAAGACAGCTTTTACTGTGGCCAAATGTTTCAGGAGCCCAACGTTGAGCTAAGAAGGGCCCACCTGGGGTCGAGGCACAGCATTTAAGACAGGCCTGGGCCAAGTAGGGCAAGACAGCTCATGCATGGACCAACTTGGGCCCTCCGGGTATTTTGGATTCCAACTCCCATCATTCCTCACAGCCTCAGGCCCTTTCCTTTCCCCCTTCAGCCGCTTAAGAATGTTAGAACGTTGAGGCTGGCCAATCAGAAAACAGCATGCAAATTAGTAGGGCAAGACAGCTCATGCATGGGCCAACTTGGGCCCTCCGGGTATTTTGGACTCCCAACTCCCACCATTCCTCACAGCCTCAGGCCCCTTCCTTTTCTCCCTCAGCCACTTAAGTATGTTAGAACGTTGAGGCTGGCCAATCAGAAAACAGCATGCAAATTAGTAGGGCAAGACAGCTCATGCATGGGCCAACTTGGGCCCTCCGGGTGTTTTGGACTCCAACTCCCATCATTCCTCACAGCCTCAGGCCCTTTCCTTTCCCCCCTCAGCCGCTTAAGAATGTTAGAACGTTGAGAGGCTGGCCAATCAGAAAACAGCATGCAAATTAGTAGGGCAAGACAGCTCATGCATGGGCCAACTTGGGCCCTCCGGGTGTTTTGGACTCCAACTCCCATCATTCCTCACAGCCTCAGGCCCTTTCCTTTCCCCCCTCAGCCGCTTAAGAATGTTAGAACGTTGAGGCTGGCCAATCAGAAAACCACATGCAAATTAGTAGGGCAAGACAGCTCATGCATGGGCCAACTCGGGCCCTCCGGGTATTTTGGACTCCAACTCCCACTATTCCCATTCCTCACAGCCTCAGGCCCTTTCCTTTCCCCCCTCAGCCGCTTAAGAATGTTAGAACGTTGAGGCTGGCCAATCAGAAAACCACATGCAAATTAGTAGGGCAAGACAGCTCATGCATGGGCCAACTCGGGCCCTCCGGGTATTTTGGACTCCAACTCCCACTATTCCCATTCCTCACAGCCTCAGGCCCTTTCCTTTCCCCCTCAGCCGCTTAAGAATGTTAGAACGTTGAGGCTGGCCAATCAGAAAACCACATGCAAATTAGTAGGGCAAGACAGCTCATGCATGGGCCAACTCGGGCCCTCTGGGTGTTTTGGACTCCAACTCCCATCATTCCTCACAGCCTCAGCCCCTTTCCTTTCCCCCCTCAGCCGCTTAAGAATGTTAGAACGTTGAGGCTGGCCAATTAGAAAACAGCATGCAAATTAGTAGGGCAAGACAGCTCATGTCTGGGCCAACTTGGGCCCTCTGGGTGTTTTGGACTCCAACTCCCATCATTCCTCACAGCCTCAGGCCCCTTCCTTTTCCCCCTCAGCCGCTTAAGCGGCTGAGGGGGAAAAGGAAGGGACCTGAGGCAGTGAGGAATGATGGGAGTTGGAGTCCAAAACACCTGGAGGGCCGGGTTTAAGACACTTGGCACTCTCGGGAGCTGGAGGACCCTAGTTTGGGAGCCACTGCTTTGGAGCCAAGGGAAGCTCCCTTGTAAACAAGCCCGACCTCTCTCTCCTGAGCGCAGGCCCCATTGTTGTGCAAGTGCCTCTCACCTGAGGCTTTTGACGGCCTTCCGGGGCTTCGGCCTCCTCCGCGACTGGCGCGCGTCCTGCCCACCACAGCGGGGCGAAAGGGAAGCATAGCCATGCTCGGCTTCTAAGGGAAGGAAACACCGTAACTGTCGGCCAAACGAGATCGCCACCGCCTCCCCTTTAACACCCCCCCCCCCCAACCCCCGAGTGATCCGTTCCCTCGGGGGATCCTCCTCGCGAAGGCTCGGCCCAGCTACCTCTTTCCCTGCGCTCCAGGTACTCGGCCGCCTGCAGCAGCACCTGAATGTTGCTAGCGACGAGCTCCATGACAACCAGCATGGGAGGCTCGATCCGAACCAGGACTTTGTTACGCCGACGCTGCAACCGACCCACGGGCGCCTTCGGCCAGCCAACCCGGGCTTGGCCCCGCCCCCTTCGAACGCTCCTAGGTTCTGTCCCCGCCCCTTTCGAACGCTCCCGGGCTCCATCCTCGCTACAAGTGCGGGCTTTCTGCGTTCCTTCCGGATTCCGCCCAGGAGAGAAAAGGGGGCTTTTCTCCTTTTGTCTCTCATGTTTATTCCCAACCCACCTCCACCTCCTCCTCCTCCCCCGACGCCTCTTGAGCGCGCTCCGCTGTCTTGTTTTGAATTTCAGCTTCAGCTGGGCGGGGCTAGGAAACCCGGCGCTGTGATTGGCTGGAAAACGTGGCCGACCTTTAGACGTCAGAGGACTTTCAAAACAAAATTCGGGCGGGAAGTAAAAAAAAAAAAGAGACGGGGCTTCAAATTTGAATTGGGGGCTGTCCTTGGGATCGAGGGGGTTTTATTGGGGCATTGCGTTCAACTCTGCTGAATCCTTGCGAGCCTGTGTTGGATGGGGTTACACTCCCCCTGGAGACGCAGGTTTTCAGCTTGGGAGTGATCCTGGACTCATCACTGAGCCTGGAACCCCAGGTCGCAGTGGTGGCCAGGGGAGCTTTTGCACAGTTAAGACTTGTGCGCCAGCTGCGCCCGTACCTTGGGAAGTCTGATCTGGCTACGATCGTCCATGCTCTGGTCACATCCCGAATAGATTACTGCAATGCACTCTACATGGGGCTGCCTTTGAAGACAGTTTGGAAATTACAACTAGTCCAATGGGCGGCAGCCAGATTACTAACGGGAGCTTAGGGTTGCCACTTTTTTATATAAAAAATAAGGGACATTTACGGGATTTTTCACAAAAATAAGGGACACTTCCTTAAAAACTTGAAACTCAAACATTAGGTCAGTGTTTCCCAACCTTTTTTGAGCTGTGGCACACTTTTAACATTAAAAAAATCCGGGGGCGCACCACCAACCAAAATGACACTCTAACACAGTAAAGAACGGCTGGGGGATGGTGGCCTGGGAGCAGCTGCTGGGAGTGCCGAAGCCGGGGGAGGAGACAGGCCGTGCCATGCCCTGCCCCCGGCTTCAGTTCTCCCACAGCTTTGCCAGCCTTGAGGGGGCAGTGCCAAGCCAGCATTGTGCTGGCTCTGCCACTGCTGGCTTAGCACTGCCCCCTCAAGGCTGGCGAAGCTGTGTGAGCGCTGAAGCCGGGGGGTGGGGGAGGGCGCCATGCCTTTCCCCCTCCCCCAGCTTCAGCTCTCTCACAGAGGAGGAGCATGAGTGGTGGACGGGCTTCAGTGGATGGGGCTCCTCCGCGCGGCTTCAGCGAGGGAGGGGAGAGAGTCATGGTGGGAGTCATGGCGGATTGGAGGCTGGCTGGGGAAATGGCCGAAGGAGGCGGCGCCCCGGCCCCTTCTTTTTCTTTCCCACCGCCCGGCCCTTCCTCCTCCTCCCCCAAGCAGCAGGAGTTCGGCAGGAGGAGGGGGGAAGGAAGGGGGGCAGAGATCTTTTCTCGCGGTACACCTGATGATCGCTCACGGCACACTAGTGTGCCACGGCACACTGGTTAAGAAACACTGCACTAGGTAGAAATAGTTCTATTAACAGAATAAGATAATGATTGAAACTCACAAAAGAAGCTGACTTACACCCTCTTAACAGTACATGGTATGTTTCTGCATGCTTTGTCATGCAGAAAAAACATTATTAGAACTACCTAATTTTCTCCATCTGTATTTAGTACTTGACTTTGCTGACTTTAAAAGTGCACTGTCTAAACATTAAAATAAAATAAATTATATAAGACAGTAAATCTTCATGATTATTATGTCAATAGTTAATGATATAGTATAGTATGGGATACACAGCATTTTATAGTATTGGGATGCACAGCTAGGCCTATTTTAAGAGTAACTCTCAAGCAACCAGAAACTATCTTTATCCAACACGATCCAACATTCCCCTTGGGTAATGGTTAATTAGTCTACTGTACTTTGAAAAAGTCCTGTATCGCCTCTTCCTTCCAACGGGATGCAGGCTGCCCTGCGAGTTGGAATCCCCGGGCAGGCATTGCTGTGGAAACCGCAGCGCGCCTTCCTCTGGTCAACCCCGCCCAGTCCTGTCCTGCTAGTCAAAATAAGGGACAGGGCCTGAAAATAAGGGACACAAATTTTAGGGCCAAAATAAGGGACATCCCTTAGAATAAGGGACATATGGGAACCCTAGGTTACACTCCCCCTGAAGACGCAGGTTTTCAGCTTGGGCGTGATCCTGGACTCATCGCTGAGCCTGGAACCCCAGGTTTCGGGTGGCCAGGGGAGCTTTTGCACAGTTAAGACTCGTGCGCCAGATGCGCCCATACCTTGGGAAGTCTGATCTGGCTACGGTCATCCACACTCTGGTCACATCCCGAATAGATTACTGCAATGCACTCTACATGGGGCTGCCTTTGAAGACAGTTCGGAAATTACAACTAGTCCAACGGGCGGCATCCAGATTACTAGCTGGAGCTACATACAGGGAGCACCCCCCCGGGTTGGTCAGCTCCACTGGCTGCCTGTCCATTTCCGAGCTCAATTCAAAATGCTGGTTTTGACCTTTAAAGCTCTATACGGTTCTGGCCCAGCTTACTTGTCCGAACGCATCAGCCTCTACATCCCACCTCATAATTTAAGATCATCCAGGGAGGCCCTGCTCTCACTCCCGCCAACTTCTCAAACGCGGTTGGTGGGGACGAGAGAGAAGCGACATATGATCAACACCATCCCCCCTGGCATTCAGGAAAAAAGTGAAATCTTGGTTGTGGGACCAGGCGTTTGCACATTAGCACAATGCAGCACTTTGGACTGGATTTGTAACGGCAAGTTGATGGATATGGCTCAATGCTCCTGTTATGGACGAAATACTGTTTTTAACTTAAGAGAATGTGTATGATGTGTTAATGTTAATTGTGTTTTAATGTGTTTTAATGCTGTATGTTTTGGGTTTTATATTGTATTTATTATGTTGGCATCAAATTGTGTCTTTTGTTAGGCCGCTCTGAGTCCCCCCTCGGGGGTAGAGAAGAGCAGGGTAGAAATGTTGGAAATAAAAATAAATAAATAATATCCACGAAAACTCGTGCTTAAAATATAGCATCGGTTCGTTTTAAAAGTGCTGCTACTTTTTTTTTGTTTCTCTGCCTTTAGTCTTTTTTGCAGTGACATAGGGTGCATCAAAAATGCAGAATTAATGTGGATTGTGCCAGAAATATTACAAAAGTCACCCAAGGAGACTTTCTGCTGTGCTTTCTGCAACCAAACTTGCCTATCTCAGATTGGCCTTTTTAGTCATAAACGCACTTGTAAAAAGCGTGGGATGAGTCCTTCCTAACAATCTTTGTTCGCGAAGTAATGCCGAGATTTTTGATTACAAAAGTTAGTCAAGCACTAAAAGAGTGAGTAGGCCTGTCAGAGTCAGTAGGCCAAAGCTAGTGTGTCCTGAGGAGAGTGAGTAGGCCGAAGCCTGTCAAGAATCAGTAGGCCAAAGCTAGTGTGTCCTGAGGAGAGTGAGTAGGCCGAAGCCTGTCAGAGTCAGTAGGCCAAAGCTAGTGTCGTCCTGAGGAGAGTGAGTAGGCCGAAGCCTGTCAGAGTCAGTGGGCCAAAGCTAGTGTCGTCCGGAGGAGAGTGAGTAGAGAGTGAGAAGCCTGTTAAGAATCAGTAGGCCAAAGCTAGTGTGTCCTGAGGAGAGTGAGTAGGCCGAAGCCTGTCAGTCAGTAGGCCAAAGCTAATGTGTCTTGTGGAGAGTAGGCCGAAGCCTGTCAGAGTCAGTGGGCCAAAGCTAGTGTGTCCTGAGGAGAGTGAGTAGGCCGAAGCCTGTCAGAGTCAGTGGGCCAAAGCTAGTGTCGTCCGGAGGAGAGTGAGTAGGCCGAAGCCTGTCAGTCAGTGGGCCAAAGCTAGTGTGTCCTGAGGAGAGTGAGTAGGCCGAAGCCTGTCAGAGTCAGTGGGCCAAAGCTAGTGTCGTCCGGAGGAGAGTGAGTAGGCCGAAGCCTGTCAAGAATCAGTAGGCCAAAGCTAGTGTGTCCTGAGGAGAGTGAGTAGGCCGAAGCCTGTCAGTCAGTAGGCCAAAGCTAATGTGTCTTGTGGAGAGTAGGCCGAAGCCTGTCAGAGTCAGTGGGCCAAAGCTAGTGTCGTCCGGAGGAGAGTGAGTAGGCCGAAGCCTGTCAGAGTCAGTGGGCCAAAGCTAGTGTCGTCCGGAGGAGAGTGAGTAGGCCGAAGCCTGTCAGTCAGTGGGCCAAAGCTAGTGTCGTCCTGAGGAGAGTTAGTAGGCCGAAGTCTATTAGAGTTAGTGGGTCAAAGCTAGTGTCAACTTCAATGTGAGGGAAGCCTTGTGTTAGAAAGCTCAATTGTAAAGCTACTATGTATTTGTTTGTGTTATGGAAACCTTGTTGCAACCATATTATTTTACTACAAAGAAAGGCCTCCTATGGAAAATACAACATTGGTCTGTGTGTTTTTGTTCTTCTTACCACTTTGGGCTACTGGTGCTGGACCACGCTGCTGCTAATAAGTATGAGGAGGGTCTTCTGTTAATAAGCCCACTCGCCTAACAGGTTGATGCCACTTTAACTGCCATGGCTCGCTACTATGGAATTATGGGAATTGTAGTTACATTTGTTGTCTTGCATTGGACTAGGCTTACTTTCACCTTACTCGGTGTCTTACTACTTCCTGCCATAAATGAGCCGCTTTCTCTGACACACTTTAATGGAAAATCTTTGGCTTTGAGCTGCTCATCCCACTCTAAATGAGCTTTTTATATGGGTCTTTTTTCAACAACGAAACATTCAAATAACATGTGTTGTTGAAGGCTTTCGTGGCTGAAAGCACTGGGCTGCTGTGAGTTTTCCGGGCTGTATGGCTATGTTCCAGAAGCATTCTCTCCTGACATTTCTCCCACATCTATGACCTCTCAACCTCTGAGATGTGGGCGACATGTCAGGAGAGAATGCTTCTGGAACATGGTCATACAGCCCGTAAAACTCACAGCAACCTATTCAAATAACATATGCTTATCAGCATTCTGTCTTATAGGATGTGGACTTTGTTTATTCACACACAATCCACACAACCTGCCACCTAATGCAGCTATTGTAGCTGCAAATCTAAAATACAAAATAAAAATAGTGTGATTTATGGAACAACGGCAGTTGTGAGCAATACAGCCAATGCCCACACAAGCTCCGTCTCCCGCTCTTTTCCCCTCCCAATCTCTGCAAAGGGCTATCCTTAACTCCTGGCCTGAAAAAAGTTCAGGATGTTGTCTCAGCCCACACTTTCTGCCTTTGCTCTGCAAACTCATACTTTCTTGTAGGCTACCTGGAAAACAGAGAACACCTCTCAGTTGTTCTGTGTGGTAACTTATTGCATCTTGTTGGAATCTACTTCATCTGAAAGCCATTCTTCATCTAATAAGAGTAATATCAGCTTTGGAATGATAAACATAGTGATTTCTTGATGCCAAGATAATGCAAGTGTTAACATCTTTGTGTTAAAAGTGCATACCTCTGTGCTGTTTTAAAAGCATTCACTAAATGAATACATTCGTGCAGGTTGAGTATCCCTTATCCAGAAAATCCAAAATCTTTTTAAAATTCAGAATTGTCCTTTTGGGTGGTTGAGATAGTGACACCCTTGCTTCCTGACAGTTCAATGTACACAACTTTATTTCATACACAAAATTATTTAAAATGTTCTATGATGAGACACACACACACACATACGAGAGAAACATGAAATTTGTCTTTAGGTCCCATCTCTATGCAAGTACTCCAAAATACAAAGAGATCCCAGATGCAGAATACCCCTGGTGTGGTGGAACTGTATAGGTCCCAGCTCATTTTGTTAGGATGTCTCCCCCACAGCTTGAAAATAGCAATTTTGCTGTTAGTTTTACACGGGTGGGGCTTAAGAAAACCTTTTCTGGTTTGGAGTTCGGTAGTAAGTTGGCCCGCCCCTTTGCCCGGGAAAAAAGAGCCATCTTTAGTTTAAGGTTATTATCACCAGGGAATCTTGGAAGCAAGATGTGTCTATAGGTGGTCCCAGCAAGATCCAGGCTTGGACAAGCCATTTCAAGCCAATACTACTACTACTGCTGCTACTACTACTACCACCATCATTCTGGGAACTCATGCGGCTATACTGATCTACCACTGGTCAGTGATAGCCTGTGGAGTTTCCAGTGCCTTTAGCAAGGTGCCAGGCCTCAATAGGAGAGGCTGGCTCTCAGCCTCTGGCCTGATTACCTTGAGCATTGGGTGCCCAAGGCCCCTCTTCCAGAGAGAGTAAGCAAGGGCCCTTCATCTGCCCTTCGTCTCCAGAATTATCCACGAGTGGCGACTTCAAGGACAACTAGTTTCCTTCAAAACTTTAAATATGGACTTTGTTGTGGGGAAACCAAGGGTGGAGATAGACCCAAGATCAATTAATAAATTGTTGCAATTTCTCTAAAGCAATAGCATGGACATTGATTCTGTGGGGTTCCTTGCTCAAACAGGAAGACAAACCAGCATCCCCCAAGCTGATAAGAAGTTAAGACACGTTAGCGCTAAATGCATTTAGAGCAGCTTGGGTGCGACAGCACACCTGGCACTAAGCATTTCGAATAAAGGAAAGCCAACCTGTACTGGCTCATATTTCCAGTGAGATCTACTGTTTAAGTTAGATCAAAGGCAAATGCTGCAGCCAATTAAACCACACCCAGAGACACTTGGGCGATATGGCAGAAGAGAAAAAACAAGTTTTATTGTCTTCCTGGAGAAGATTTCAGAGCAGATTCCCTCTGTGAACTCCCAGTGTAACAATGCAACAAGTGCAGGTGTTGTGAACCCAGAGAAGATAGGTCAGATATAGTAACCACATTTATTCAAGTATTCAGGAAAATAACCAATTCAGTTTGGTTTCAAGAACTGTAGGTCTCTCACAGAGGTTTCCAAAGTGTCTTCCACACAGCCCTGTAGTAGGTGGGGTCTACAGAAAGCACACTTTGTATGAAGACTGCTGCAGCTCTTTGCTGTATCCTAAGCTGGTAGGCAAATTGCTATGGCTATCATTCCCAGGCATCTATTTCTAGGCAATCTTTTCAGTTCTAGCCAAAGGCACCCTACAGCCTGTACTGCACATATACCGAGATCTGGTAATGCAACCTCACAGGTTTCTCAAAAACAAATCTGTAGGACAGAAGACTTATCAATTCTCCACCAGAAGCCCAGGAGCCAGTCCCCGGCAGTCTCTATAAAGTTCAGAGTTCTCTCCATCTTGGTGAAGAAAAATGGAGAATGGGACAAGCTTTCATTGAGATGTCGAAGATTTTGCCCAGGCAGCTGTAGTTCATTTTAGCTCAAGCCAAAACAAGTCCCAAAGAGTCCTTTTGCATCAAACGGGAGAGATTAAATCCTGCAAATCCCTTTCACCCCAAACCCTGTTATGAAGAGCTCCCACGAGGATCCTAGTAATGTGTGGTTGCTCCTCTGTTGATGATACAGGCGGCTGACACCTTCCAGTATGATCTGTTGTTTGCTCAGGCACAAGTGGTGTTTTGATGAAGACACAGTATGCAAGCTATTGCTCATGAACAATTCATATTTTTGCTGCTAGAAGGCAAGTGGGTGGTGTAGCAGTGTGTACACACCCGGACTGGCTTCAGTTGCCTGAAATGGGGCAGAGGTGCCAGGTGTGACGAGCAGCGGGAGCAAAAAATCTGGAGAAAAATAAAATTGTGCATTAATAATGGGTCAAGAGGGTGACATGATGTTGCAAGCACTGCTTCAGACACAAAGAAGAGCATGGCCTCTCAACCAAGACTTGATCCAGTGTAATCCGGTACAGACCCCGTCATCAATGTAACCAGATTCATTTTAGTCCTCTTCTTACAAACAATATACAGTCTGCCCACAACACTTGTGGGTTTCATTTTCACAGATTTCATTGTGTTTGATTAATCCATCAACTGCCTCAAGAACAAATACTGTAAGTACTAGAGTTTTTCAGCCCATTTTTAGGCTGAAAAAAACCCCCCTCGGCTTATACTTGAGACAAAGTTATTTATTATTTTACTCTATTATTTTATTACATTTATTATTTTACTCTATTATTATTACATATACATTATTTTAATCTATTATTATTACATTTATTATTTTACTCTTATTATTGGAAGGATACATAAGCACATTTACATGGAAGAAGGTTAGAATAATGGTTTAATCACAGTTGGGCAGTCTTATCTTAAATTGCAGTTTTATATAAATACTCAAAAACAAAAATCTGCTTAAAAGTGCCCAAAATGCCACCTACAGCAGTGTTCTCATGCTAAATAGTTAAACTCCTCAGCTTTTGCCTGTTTTCAGCCAAAACAGTCTGAGAAAATGTTAAGTACATTTCCAGTTATGGACAGGACTGATTTGTGGTTGATTTTCTTCTGGAAAATCAGACGGTAGTTTTCCACAGGAGCTAAATTAAGCTAAACAACAGCCCATACTTAAAACAGAGACCGGCATTGTCTCTCCAACCATTATGTTGATTTGATTTCTCTCAATGAAAAGGACTTTAGAGATCCCTACATAAATTTTTGTACCTTTCCACAACTCCGGCAATGATGGCGTCGACGAAGAAATGTGAAAGGTTGGCGGCAGGCCATGCAGTGGCTGCAAGTACTGTCTGGCACCCATTCTGGTGGCCCCAAAGCACCTGGAAAAAAAACAGAAAGGCAGGTGTTGAGTTGGCTGCGCATCTGAGGCCAACCAGAGCCACAACACTTTAGCTGAAGGTTGTTAATGTAAATTCATCAAGACTCTTCTGACCAATATAGTCATAAATAGCTGATAACAGTAAAAAACAAAGGTGTGTTAGTCTGTTTCAATATAAAAATGAGATGGATGGGGCAGGGGAGCCAGCAGCACCTGTAAGGCTAATTTATTTAACCATGAACTGTTGTGGGTGTCAACTCCTTTTTTCAACATCTCATCCTATAACAACTGGTATTTACTCTGAGATGTGCTGCTAACTTCTATCCTTCCACCCTGCAATTGCTTTCAGTCAGACAAAGAGGTCCGCTTAATAGCAAAGATGTAGGGAAAAGAGCTGGGGGGTCATATAGAGCTCCACGTTAAGATTCATCTAGCCAGGTACAAAGATTCAGGATAGGACAAGACTCAGACCCAACAGGGTCTCAAGTGGGAAATACCCGTTAAAAAGCAAGACCTGGACTTTGAGCAGGATTTTCCAGTCTGAAAAACAAAACTACCTCAGCAATATCTGCTGTCCCATCCTCAGTCTAAAAAATATTTGAGCATGCTGTGTACTTTTCTTGAAGGTCAGACAGTGGGAAGGACTGACAATTTTCCCTCGGACAACGATCATGCCCAAACAGGCCTGTAAATGACCCATTCCACATTCTGTGTTCTTACCTTCTCTGCCATTGCCTTCTCTGCTACTAGAACAGAGAGCACAGTTTTGTGTTTGAGAATCTGTTGTTGCCACGCATATCTCTGTTTCTGAAAATGAAAAAGGGGAGAATTATTATGAAGCAGGTTGCTACCATTCCACAAAAACATGCTTGCACAAATGCAATGTGCCATATTCAAGATGCATAACCAGCAGAGAAATTTGTAGACTGCTTCCATTATTATTACTATTATTATTATCCTTGATGAAAAATAGAGGAGATGTCAAGAGGGGAGAAGACTACCCACAAAAGGCACAACAAGCCTTCCGACTGCTGCTTCTCCTTTTCCTCCCTCCCCCTGAGCAGAGCCATTCCATGTGGTACCTGAAAGCAGAGGTGCCTTGGTGTCTTTGGTTTTTGTCCTATTCCTGGGATTATTTGGGGTGCGGATTCAGAAAATTGCATTGGATAGACCACATCAGCTCTAGATTATTAAATATGGTTTTCTGTGGGGGAGTAGATGGCGACTACTGGATGGCATAAGTCTGTATCAGAAACTAGAGCTGATGTGGTCTACCCAATGCAATTTTCTGAATCAGCACCCCAAATAACCAAACCAAATCTAAAGTTGACCAAAAACTGATTTGTAACCCTTTGGGTACTAATGTTGGAGCGTGGTCCCTGGTCAAGGTGATCACTGTTTTTTTTTAAAAAAAGGTTGGGAACCACTGCAATATGGGGACTCAAGGTGGTTAACAGCAAACATGATGCAATAATGTTATGCTGAATACCAATGATGTACAGTCTAGAGGTTAACATGCATGGCTAACAACTCATGAGCAATGTACAATGTGCAAAAGTTATGCATAGAGACAATGTGCTTTTACATGTTTTTTGTGTATCAATTGCATGTGCACAATTCAACTTATGCCACTACCAGCTGGATATGATTGTTAGATATTGTCCAAAGAAATCAATCAGCATATGTAGCACAATTAACAATTGTGTTTGCCACTAACAGGATTATGGTCATTTTGTATAAAGTGGGTACATTAGCCAAAAATGTGATGGGGAACTTTTGTAGGTATTGAGCTCAGGGGAATTTTCTGCTTCTGGGATGCTCTGAGGAGGCCACCATCAGAAAATGTTTTTTAACAAATGCTGGTGAAGGAACAAATCTATCAGTAGCCAGATATCCACTTATTTTGGAAAAAAAACATTTTTAAATAGTTCAAGAATGCAGCAGGAAGGAGAGATGTCCTGCCATTTACTTAAAAAGTGAATTGTGATCAAGGAGGCTTCCATGAAGGGCAATTCATTATTGCCATTGCTGTTGTCAGAAAAAAGGCAGTCTTAAGGAATCCTGAAGACCACAAAAACAGTCCTGAGAGGTAGGATTTTGTCTGCTCTGAAAGCAGGGGACAGAAAGAGATAAAATCTCATAGAACAAGGGAAGCAACTGGCATGGATCACTTCAGGCATGTGATCCATTGAGAATATTTTTCCTCTGTTCATTGTTGCTAGCATGCCTGCTATGAGATATCCAAAAGACAAAGTGGAAGAAAACTGAATCAAGCAAACCCAATTACAAGCACCAAAGTATGCTTTCAATAGCAGAAATGTTAGTGGAACCTTGGCTTAGACACCAAGAAAACTAGAAGACTTCTAAACAGACAATTATAAAGATGATTTGCAACTTTTCCATTTCTGAACAAATTTTTTTAAATTAACAAAATATGGAAGAAAGAAGAGAAAGTAGAAGAAGGTTGGTGATAGAAGATGCCATTATCTAGACCTCCATAAAATTCTGTAAACAAGACAGGGTAATTGCACAATAAAACTGTTGACTGGAATGATCCTATAATTCTGAAACTCCCTTCTACAAACCACTGTGCTGTGTCAACATGCAACCAATGGAGAAGAGCAATAAGTTTCATACATCCCATTCTTACTGTACAGAGATAAATCCCCATGAAGTAGAAGGATAGGTCATACCAAATCAATTCTGTTCCCGTCACTTAGAATCATAGAGTTGGAAGATACCTCGCAGGCCACCCAGTTCAACTCCCTGCCAAAAAGCAGGAAAATTGCTGACCTGACAGGTGGCCATCCAGCCTCTGTTTAAAAGTCTCCAAAGAAGGAGCCTCCACCACACTCTGGAGTGGAGAGTTTCAAAGCCAGTTCTTTGTGTTCAGGTGGAATCTCCTTCCCTGTAGTTTGAAGCCATTGTTCCGAGTCCTAGTCTCCAGGGCAGCAGAAAACAAACTTGCTCCCTCCTCCCTATGACTTCCCCTCACATATTTATACATGGCCATCATGTCTCCTCTCAGTCTTTTCTTCTGCAGGCGAAACATATCCAACTCTCCAAGCTGCTCCTCAAATGGCTTGTTCTCCAGACTCTTTATCATTTTAGTCGCCCTCCTCTGGACACAGTGCAGCTTGTCAACATCTCCCTTCAACAGGCTCCAGTTCGGGGCTCAAACTGAGGCAGTGGATATATTATTGAAAACCAGAAAGGACTAGCAATAACTTGGTTAATTTATATTGTTTTACTCAGACAGGCATTTTTAAATTGGAACCCCTGGTAATGTGTTTAGTTTGCTGATGTGGATTATGCCTTTATAAATCTATATTTATTGCTGTTTATTTAATTGTGTTCAGATAGTTTTAAAACGGTGATATGTGCATGCATGTGTGCATGTGCATCGGCCACCATCAAACTGATTTTCATCATAAAAAGTAGGGTAAAAAAAACTGAAATAGGTATTTTAATGAGAAATAGCTAGGTATCCACTCAGAGATTTATATCCCTCCCATCAAATTCATTTTCATTGTTCTGCCTGGCTCAGAACAACAAAATGCTGAACTCCATAATAAAAAGTCCAAACAACAATATAAAACCAGGTTCAGCATACAAAAAGCCACAGAGAGGGATTGGGATACAAAACCACATCATCCCAACCTTCAGTGCAGAAGCTTGCCAGGACAAGAATGTTTTAACCAACAAAGAGAAGGCAGCAACTGCAGGGGCAGACAACTTGTGGCCTGCCAGATCTTGTTGGACTGCAATTGCTGTCATTCCTCGTCAACATAGCCAATAGTACAGATGTTGGGAATTTACACTGGAAAAACATCTGGATGTCCACAAACTTCCCACCCATTATAGTAGAAGCATTCCATAATCTCAAAACGCTGCCAAGAGTGTTGGAAAATACATGTGGTTGCCATAATCATTACAGCACCATAGCTTAAACTGTTTCACTGAGACAGCAGCAGTTTCAACCTAGGAGCACTTTGTGCCCTTATCCTCCCTTTCCCATGGTTTTTCATCCTGCTTTGCTTGCAAACTCTAAAGAAAAGGACTATGAAGCCTTGCTTGCAAACTCTAAAGAAAAGAACTATGAAACTTTAGGAGATTTACTCACGGCCAGTGTCAGTCACCACCAGTTCTTCTGTCCGGGACGTCACAATTTTGAACACACTCTTCAGAATGGCACGCAGGTCACTTGCAAAGTTGGTCTGGAGCTGGTCTGCCACTCCTATCCATATACAAAACACCGGCTTAGCTCAGTTATATCAACGACACATTGTTTCGAGAGATGATCGCAGATCTCAATTAACAAACATAACACTCCTCCTTCAAACAGAAGCCAGCCCATTGTGAGTGCTGAACAATGAATTATTTCCATTTGCATTCACAACCAGCTAGCAAACGATTTTCACCAACTATTTCCAACCAATGCAATCAAATGACTTATTAGGCTTAACTGCTGGCACTATGTTGTAGTACAAAATGCTTTTGTTTTTAATTTAAAGCTAAGTTTCAGCCGCTTGCAAATGTGTGCACATGAATATAATAGTTACTACTCCTTCATTATTTACTATGCCAATGGTTGCCATGTTCTGAGCTACAGAGCATTTCATCAGAGTGCAAAACAACAAACACCAAGTACCACAGACTGATTCTACTTTAAAGTAAAGTTCTTCTAGACCTATGGTATAGGCCCTCCACCCTATAAAAGATTATTCCATCTTGAGTGGCTTCCCAAATCTCTTGTTACAGTTTCTAATCAGGGTCAACTTCCCATCTTCTTTGGGGAAATTAATCTCATGTGTCACCTTCTTGTTAGAAATATTGTCTGCTTGTTTCCCAAATGCTGGTGAAAAGAGAGCCATCATATCTCTTACGTTCTGAACATGTTTTTTTTTAAAATAAGCAGCACTTCATCACTCATCTGGTTAGTCCACATTGGAGGATTGCAAAGGATGGTATGCCTGTTTAAGCTCCCTTTGCAACCAAAATACTAGTGCAATTCACAACCCCAAGAGCACTGTGAAATTTAGATAATGTAAAAACTCAGATTATTCCCCTTGGCAAAAAAGGTGTTGGACTCACCAGAGATGCAGACAAACAGCGTGTGAATCATGTCCTCTGTATTGCTGTAGCGGGCTCGCAGCTCCATCCTCCGGGTGCTCTGTGGAACTCCTATGATCGCTCCTACTGGGATATTCGTAGCGTCTTGCCCAAGATGCCTGTCAGAACAACAACAAGCAGTCACAAAATTTACTCTACCTTTTATCCCTTTCAGAGAACAAGAGTGGAGAAACCACAATCTGTCCTAGATTTCTTAGTGCAAGTTAATGAACTGCAAAAGGAAGGCCATTTTTTGACACTGAAGAAGCATGTGGACCCAGTATCATTTCAGGGCCAGACAAAATGCCTGCACTCACCTTATCGTGTTTCAGAGACAGTGCCACAAAATTCTAAAATATTGAGAGAAGTATGAGTGTTCAGAAATGCTGTCTGGTTGCCTTTATTCTCATCAAGCTAGCAAGTAGTTAAGAGTACTGAAAACCACAAGCTGACAGCATATGACAGAAACACCTCTAGCTAGTGAACCTCTGGTTTGATCATTTGATACTACCCGAGACAGCTTCATGGCTGCCAATACTTCCATATTTTTGGGGACAGAAGTGTCATGTATCCTGGGTTGGCACCCACAACTTCTCTATTCCTGGTATTCAAGTAGCCAACCAAGAGTTACATTGGGTTAAGAGCAGAAAACACTCATTTGAATGAGTGAAGGGAATAAAGGTTCTTGGTCATACCTTGGGGCAGGTGGGCAACTGTGTCGAGTTGCATGATCTCTGGAGTCATGAGAGTCTTTGTCACTGAAGGGCTGTGAATCTGCAGCACTCTCATTCAGCACTCGTTTCTCCAGCTTGAAGAGTTCTTCCTTGGACAGAACACGCAACAGATCCCTGTAATTGAAAAGATTTATAAAGGAGGCATCTATGAAAACCCAACAAAGGAAGAGGATGGGCAACTCAGTTTGCACAGAGCCCTGAAAGAAGAGCAGATTTAAACTACACTTATGATGAGTTTAAGTGCAATGCAGTGCAAAAACAAGCCTGTAAAAAGAATCTACTCATATATACTATGAACATATATCTATCTTGCAACACAGTGAAGCAGTCATCAACTTGCATCTTCCTCAAATACATGCATAAACCCTTACCTTGCTCTCATAATTCTGCCTCATCCTCTGATAACTTCATATCTGTCTGCAAGGAAGTGCCACCTTTACTGAATCTCTGCCTCCCAACTTAATTATTTGATTCAGGGCTGATCACATCTCATCAGCAACATCATACAGTAAAATACTTCTAGGATTGCATCATTCAGATCACAAGATGTCAAGATGGGCATTTTAAAGGTATCCCCATGTATTTATTAAACTATTACAATTAGGAAGAATAGCTAGGCCAGAGCCTTTGTCAAATGTGATCAATTACTACATTCAGGGAATTTTATATGTGGAGGCATTTAGACTGAAACCTTGTAAATTCAGTCTAACTTTATCTGCAACCTTATTTATGCACTCCTTCAAGAGTCTTTGTTATAGGTTAAGATATAAAACTATATATAGTAATAAATACAATTTTACCAAAAAAAAACCCTTCAATTTTTGGGAAATTGTAAAAAAAAGTGAGTCAGTACCACATATTTTGTATAGGATGTGCAATTTTGAACAAAGTGTTTCCCCTTTTAAAAACAGACAAGCCCCACCTGTTTTGGTGATGTTCTAGCCAGGTTGTTTTGCAACCTTGGTCAATGTTGAGTCACTCACCTGATTTTTCTAAGCAAGACATAAAATGGACTGAACACTCTAGATATCTCCTCAGGCCTCCTCTCCAAGTTGAGGGGTCCATCTGGATAAATCAGCAGTCCACTGGGTAGAAGAAAGAAAGTAGACTTCAGGGCTACTCCATGCTTTTAATTCCCCCCCCCAAAGTCATAAAAATTAAATGGGGTGAATAATAGATCAACTTATTACAAAGTCTCCCTAAACAACGCATGCCGAAACACAAACATCAGTACTGAGCCCTTTAAAAATAATTCATCCAACACAAATATCAGTGCTGAGTCCTTCAAAAAAACTATTTGTCCAAAACAACAATAACAACTTTAGTCATACTTAATAGTCTGCTCCATCTTTTATATAGCCACCTAATTCAAGCATGATGCAACTGCTCTTTCTTTGGCCTGTCTTCTGTGTTTCAACTCATCCAAATCAGAAGTCACATATAGAAATCATGGTACATAACCTGCCAGAAATGCTATGCTGAAATAGCATAGCCCCTTCTTGCAAGACAAGGGCAGAGTCTTTTGAAAAATCACTATGAGTGGAATGTTGCAAGTCAAGTCATGATGGGAAATGTCACCTGCAAATAATTGGATGTCTGGGCTGGTCTCCCATGCAAGTCGCAGAACTCAAAAGCCATACTATACAACTGCTAATCACCAGCAGCCTCTTCCAAGAATGGTCACTTGGAAAAGGAGTTTCCACACATTATAATGCACTGTTGCAAACATTTTATGAACCATGTCAACATGGCAAAAACTGAAGCAGTAGCATAAAGTAAATTTAACCCAAGTGTAGGCCACTTCGAACAGTGGGGGAATAAAGCCCCCCCCCCCGAATCTATATCCTACAACTGCATCACAAAACGTGGAGGGCACCACACGCCCTATCTGACATTGAGAAAAGGCTCAGATGAAGGATACCCTGTTTTCAAGAAAAGTTGTGAATTTCAAAGAACAATTGGCACACTCTGTGTGCCTTGTGTCAAAGTAAAATACGATTATGAAGGGCTGGGGCAAATTTGACACTAGTGGAAGGGGCTGCAAGTGGCCTGTATACCACATTTAGTCCTAATTTATACCATTCCACATGCCAATATCATTCTAACCACATTGCCATATCATTCTGTTACTGTCTTACCATAACTATGTTATTCTGGCAATAATATATGTTTGTCTTGCCTTCTTTGACAAGTAGAATTGAAATTCAGACATTAGGCCTATGGAGCTCAATGCTGCAGTGAAGATCTACACGCAATCATAAGGTGACTGGTTAAAAGAAGAAGAAAAATGAACCCACATACCTAATGATAGCCAGGCGGGGAATGGTGAACATCAGCTGTGGTTCATACCCATCAATCATATCCTGAGTCAAATGACCAAGTTTTAAAGCTCTAAGTGGGGAAGGGAGGAAGGAAAGGAGAGAAAGAGCAAAACTTAATATTATACATAAAGGCAGCTTTCAAACCACCACCCAGGCAGCTAATCCCTTTGGCTGTAACATAAAATTTCCATCTCAAAAGATTATCAATTTTGTTTCATAAGATGTAGGCTCACTGCATCACAGAAGAAGACTGTGCTTGTCCACATCACAAGGAGAGCCCAAACCCTCACCTAGCCACAGTTTCACAGAAGAGCACAACGATCTCTTGCTGCCTATAGATCTCATCAGGCGATTTCACTGAGACTAAAGATGAAACGTAGCTGGAAAACAAAAGAAGTATTATTATTATATTTATATTTATACCCCGCTTTACCTCACCTGAAGGAGACTCAAAATGGCTTAACAAAAAAGCATCAGCATAACAATTTAAAAATATACAAATATTAAAAGAGGATTAAATATAACCAGTATTTTAAAATTCCTAGTTAATTGATCTCAAACACGTTGGTCTTTAAAAGCCTGCCTGAATAAAAAGGTTTTAGCCTGCTGCTGGAAGGACAGCAGGGAGAGGGCCATCCTGGAAGGAAGGCCCACTCTCTCATTCCCACCAACCAAGCTTGAGATGGAGGTGGGACCGAGAGAAGGGCCTGTCCTGAAGATCTCAGGGCCCAGGCAGGTTCATACAAGATGATGCAGTTGGCTAAATAGCCTGGACCTAAGCCGCCTAGGGCTTTAAAGATCATAACTAGCACTTTGAATTGTGCTCGGAAAAAGGCTGGCGGCCAGTGGAGCTGCTGAAACTGCGGGGCGGGACGGGGGCTTTTCTGCTCCCTGTAGCCAGCCCTAGTGAACAACCTGGATGCAGCTCTTTGGACCACCTGAAGTTTTTGAGCACTCTTCAGAGGTAGCCCCACATAGAGCGCATTACAGTAACCCAGATGGGATGTAACCAAAGCATGGACCACCGTAGTCAGATCTGGCTTTTCAAGGAACGAGCACAGTTGGTGCACACATTTTTATTGTGCAAAGGTCCTCCTGGCCACTGCAGATATCTGGGCCTCCAGGTTCAGCGCTGAATCCAGGAAGACCCCCAAACTGCAAATGTATGTCTTCAGGGGAAGTGTAACCCCAATCCAGCACAGACTGAATCCCTATTCCCTGGCCTGCCTTCCATATGACCAGGATCCCCTCTGTCTTGTCTGGATTAAGTTTCTTCTTTTTTTGCCCTCATCCAGTCCATTACTGATGACAGGCACTGGTTTAGGGTCAGGACAACTTCCTTGGCATTAGGTGGAAAGGAGTAGTAGAGTTGGGTGTCATCTGCATATAGATGGCACCGTACTCCAAAATTCCAGCTGACCTCTCCCAGTGATTTCATATATATGTTAAACAGCATGGAACTCAATGCTACCACTGCCAGTATCTGCTTAGCACACAAACATTTCCACAACCACCACTGCTTCTGGGTTCCTTTGCAGCTAGATATATGTATGCCAACCAATAAGAATACCTATTCCTGTTCAGATTCCCATTACCACCCAGATGCATGCGTCCAGGATGGATCCCAGCCAGCATGACAATCAGCCCCAATCTGTTTATATAAAAATTTCAGCAGAACGTATAATTTTTAGACCTGTTTGTATACATTTCTGGCCTATTTCATTTGACAGAGAAAATCCAGGAACTTTGGAAATCCTAAAACAGGGGGAAATGATCAATAGTGAGGGAGCCTACCTTAGCTCAAACTCAGCAAAGAGCATATCAAAGCGAACCAGTGCCCTCCGGATAGGCTCTGAATAAGGTCCTGGTTGGTTCAGGCTTTGCTCCCGAAGGACCACCCGCACCAACTCTAAGCTGCACAGGAGATCTTTGGCTAGGGGTCGTAATCGTACTCCATCTGCTTCGTCCACATCAATATAGGTGCGTGCCATCAGACACTGAAAGGAAATAATACTGACAGCTCAGAAATGTTTTTCAGCTTCCTGAAATATAATACATTTATTTCAGAGCCTGGGTGAGTGTTCCATCCAATTGCTGAAGGGGAATTCCAGGAACAGTCTCAGATTTCATCCCAGTAAAGCAACACTCCCTAAAGATTAAGTAATATCTGCTCAAGTGGAATCTGATATAAGAAACAGACGTGATGGTTTATGGAAGAGCAGAAAGGGAGAGATCATGGCACCAAGCATTAGAGATAGCATTGATACAGAACTTCAAAATTGAGTTTGTTGTTCATAACTGCTGTCAAGCTGACTTACAATGACCATATGAATGAGTTACAATGACCATATGAATAAGAGGCCTCCAAATTGACCCCATCATCATTTGAGTGCTACTTGGTTAAGAATACAAAGCATCAAATTCATCCCCTCCATAGCTCACCTCAGCAGCAAACAGCATGTGATTTCGGAGGTTGTCTACCAGAAGATCTTCAGGGAATTTAATGACATAGTCACGACCATGACGTTCTCTGGGGATGCACTCATCCATAATCTGTTCTATAATGGACAGCAGTTCAGCCTGGTAACATGGAAAGACACATTATTATCCACAAGACCAGTGCATACCAGTGATACCCAGTGTTTTAGATACCCCAAAGCAGGAGAATATTTATTCCCAGAACAGTACTGAAGAGCAGGTCAAGTTCTGGCACCTACTTAACAAAACATCTCACCCAAAACTACAATGGAGTAGCAAAGTCAGTTCCTTTATTTGATGGTGAGGGGAGATGGGAAATGAGGCAAAAGTACGACTTCTCTATACTTTGCACTTTATCCTTTGTAAAGGAGGTTTCGAAGGCAACTTACACAACAAAGAAGCATATTAATTAAAAATACAGTGTGTTGTATAGAGATGTAAGGAGGTGACATATTTTGGCAGTTTGGCAAGGATCAAGATAGGAAATAAAATAAATTTACTTTATTAATCAATACCAGCTGTAGCCTGAAATGTAACTCAATCTGTGGGTACAATGAGATCAACTAATGTCTTGTCACTTTCCTTGAATAATTTGTGTGTTGATGGAATTTAAGGAACAGGATATGTAGTAATGAGAAGCAGAACCACTATCCACAATGGAAACCTTTTATTTGAGACAAAGAACACCTACTCCAAGCTGCCAATGCTGCAATTTATAGTTGTATCATTTCCTCCTGTTTTATCACCAATTTGCAACTACATTACCTGACTAAGGTGCAACTGGTTTAGCAGTGCTAGGTATTGTTGAGGATCTGTCTCGACATCCAGGCAGTTGATTTCTGTCACTACTTGAGTCACTCGCTCATCAGCATAGAAAAACTGTGACAACAGTCTGGTATCAGAACGCTGGCCAAAAAATCAAAACAAAACAGAAAGCATGGATTATTCCTTGCAAAGCATGCTGCACTCAAATGGAAAATGAGGTATCTATTAATCCTGTTTCTGCACTGGGCAACTTCTGAACATGTTTAGAGGCAATTTCCCCCCCAATGAGAATAGCCCAGCTTTCTTCACTTTCTGCATACCACAGGCAAGATTATTATTACATGGAGAAATGTTCATACATGAGATTCATCACTTGAGATTTGAATGGTACTCATTTTATGAGAGCTATTTCAGATACTATTTACAGCAATGTTTTTTCACAAGATTTTGCAGAAACCTCTTTTGATATTTTAAGAGATCCGCGCGAGGGGTATGGAATGGAATGAAGAATAAATACCCATTTGCCAAAATGTTTGATTTACACAAAACCACAGATGGAAAACATGAAAAAGTTCAGATGAAGTGTCCACCTAGCAACTACACTCTAGTCCAATGTTTTGTTTACAAGAGCAGCCAGCCAGGCCACAAGGCATTCATACATATATATCAGGGCTGTCCAACTGGCGGCCCCGGGGCCGGATCCGGCCCCGTAGCCTGTTGGACACGGCCCCACCTATGCCCTCAGCCGCCATTTTTAATTTTTTTAAATCGATTTTTATAATTTAAATGGCGGCCGGGGGGAGGGGGGCGGGGCAGGGAGGAGGAAGAGAGCTAGCTCCTCCTTTTGGCGCCCCCTCCGTACCTAGGGCGGGGAGCCCGAAAAAGGGCAGAAGGCGGCGCCAAGAGCAGCGTCACAGGCCTGGCGTGGCGCTGCTCTTGGCACCGCCTACTCCTCTTTTCCGGCGGCTCCCCGGCCTAGGAAGAGGAGGGGCGCCGAAAAAGGAGGAGTAGGCGGTGCCAAGGGGCAGCGTCATGCCAGGCCTGTGACGCGCTGCCGTTGGCGCCGCCTTCTGCCTTTCGGCGGCTCCCCGGCCTAGGAAGGGAGGGCGCCGAAAAGGAGGAGTAGGCGGTGCCAAGGCAGCAGCGCGTCACGCCAGGCCTGTGACGCGCTGCCGTGGCGCCGCCTTCTGCCCTTTTCGGCGGCTTTAGGAGGGGCGGGGCCTGGGCTGGGGCGGGGCCTGGGGGCAGGGCCGAGTGGCCCCGCAGGTCATCAGTGACCTCTTATCCGGCCCTGGACCCGCCAGAAGTTGGACAGCACTGATATATATCAATCCCTACCTGAGCAAGTCTGTGCCATTTGTTTATATGATATAATAATAAAACTCTCTTGGAAGAAGAAGGCTAGCTTAACTCTCACGGCTCCATAGCTAGACCCTACCCAACCCAAACTACAGTATCACTGATGCCTTCAAATCTAAGTACTTTTATTAGTGAAGTGAAACAAGTATGGTTCCTCCATCCCTAGCTCAGTGCTTTCAAATAAAAGAAACTGCAGGTTATTGCATTGTGCTTGTCAATCTATATCAAGCTATTGTTCCTTAAATCAGCATTTCTTAAGCTAATTACAGTCACAGATCAGTAGGTGTTCTCCCCAATATGCCAGCGCCATATTCATCAATTTGCTACAAATCATCATCATCATCCTCTTTATTTATATCCCGCCACCATCTCCCAAACGGGGACTCAGAATGGCTTACATGAGGCCAAGCCCAGACAACAAATTGCAATAAAATAAAAACCAGGACACAACCAATGGCACAGTAAAATACATAAAATATATAAATACAATAAGCAATATACAAATACAATATCCACAAACACAATGACAATGAATGGGCCGCATGTACAAGATAAAATACTAAAATACAAATATTTCATTGCAGCCTGCCAGGTACCAGCAGCCCATGATTTGCACCACCTGAGATCTAGAAATGAATTCCCTATTGGATTGTTGTGCGTTTTCTGGCCTTAAATGTTAATCTAGGTGGCCAATTAAAACATTCACACCTGCCTCAAACAGACAAGAGTTTTTTTCTTTCTTCCACCCTAGACATTCCACAGATATATAAACCCAATTTGCCTAGTTTCCAACAGACCTCACAACCTCTGAGGATGCCTGCCATAGATGCAGTCGAAATGTCAGGAGAGAATGCTTCTGGAGCATGGCCATACAGCCCGGAAAACTCACAACAACCCAGTGATTCCAGCCATAAAAGCCTTCAACAATACTTTGAATTCCGTACTATTTCTGATCTAATCTGGGAGAGGGCATAGCACGCAGGGAGTCTCTTGCAGACTAAATGTGAACCTTTTACAATCTCAGTCAGTGTTTCCCAAACTCTGGTCTTCCAGGAGTTTTGGACCTCAGCTTCCAAAATCCCTGATTACTGGCCAAAGCAGCAGAAGCTCCTGGGAACTGAAGTCCAAAACACCTAGGGAATCGCTAGTCTAGATCTTCCTCTTCTCTGTTAAAAAGCCCCTGCCAGTTTTTATTTAATTACCTGCCATCACTTCTTATGAACTCTAGGAACTGTACTTCTATGGTGGGATGAAACATCAATGATTGTAAGTTTTCCAATAGAACTATATTTCATAGGATCTTGAAGGTGCGTGGGAGACAAGAAAATTGGCTTGTGTTTAGCCTATGTTCTTAATACAGATATACAAGTCGACACTTGTTTTATTGCATGCAATTATTGAATCACATTGAGTCCATCAGACTGGAAAACTCTACAAAAGTTGGGTCTTGCCTCCCTTCAGTTTATCAATGGCTAATATAGGCCTAGGGTGAAAAGTGGACAGAGTTGTAGAAATTTGAGTCTTCTCTTTAAGTTTTTTTCTATTTGTTTACAAGGCCATCTTTCATATTGGTGCCATGTGAGTGCATACAACAGCCTTTGCCAAAACAAAGTAGATGTAATAAATGTGAGATTATCAATGGTCATGCCAACAAGAGTCAGCACATTGGATCAGATTAAGCCTGGGGGCAAGCCAAGATTCTCAGAATACTGCTCTGAAGGCGTTAAACAGCTGATAGCAAATCACTTTGCACAAGTGCCTCTTCATTTACCCTCCACATTTAGCAGAGTTAAGAGAGAGCTAGACTTAACCCCTAATCAAACAGTTTTGCTCTTCCCTGTTTCCACTGACTAGAAGATTACTAAAAGATTACATTCAGATATTAACTTCAAAAACCCCAGCAATCCTAGCCAATGTCAAAGGATTGTGGGAGTTGTAGGCCAAAAGCACATGCGGAATGGAATTGTCGACTCTCCTATTTTTGCAACAAAAATAATAACGACAGACCTCTAAAAGGCTTCTAGGCATACTGGTTTTTAAAACCCGTCAGCTAGCAAACAACCTCTCTATTTGTTCCAAGTACTGTAAACAATAAAACAGGCTTTTGTCTGAACACATTCAAGCTGCAAAACCCAATAATTTAAGAAAGATGCTAAAGCATACAGTCATTTTGCTGCTATAGATTAACCCAGCTGCTGTACTGGAATGACTACATTTTAAACATTCACAGATACTAGTTTATTAAAACACTGATAGCTGTAACAAGTACAACCATTAACCACACTCCTTCAGACTCACCAAGGGCAGAGATTCAATGCCTTTTACAGATTATTTCTAGACAGGATTCAGCAATGTTACAGTTGGAGTTTTTGGTAACATAAAGGAAATACAAATATGCAGACACAGAGCTCGGTTTATTGGTTTCCAACTGACGCAATCCCAGTAAAGAGCTAATAGTGCTGTTGGGATCTCAAATTATAGGTGGGAAAGGGTGTTCAAAATGGGGACGGAAAGCTTTTGTATTTATTTTGTATAAAGAAAACCATTTCTCCTACACTGAATGAGATGAGCTTTTATGGACTTTTTTTGAGGGAAATTTGTTTAAAAGGTTTTTTGGACAAAAGACAGTATTTTGCTTGAAACTATATTGCTGGGGTAGAAATAAAGTTTCTCTGCTCCTTCGAAGGAGTGAAAATTGTATAAAAGACTCACAGAATCATAGAAACAGTACTGGCAGTTCCTAAATTACGAACAAGATAGATTCCGTAGGTTTGTTCTTAAGTTGAATTTGTTTGTAAGTCAGAACAGGTACATTTTAAAGTGTAACTTCAGCCACACACACATATATAATTTGGCTTGTTGTAGAAACAAGGAATAGTCATAAAGCTTCAGTAGAGACACCTTTCCCACATGATAATTCTTACGGGACTGAATTTCCCTTCCTAGGGAAATTGGGCATTTGTAACTTGGGGACTGCCTGTATTGACCTATATCTTATACCTGTAATAAGTAACAAATAATTTTGTCACAAGATCTAGAGAATAGGCTCCCTCACCTCACCACACTATATAAGCACATCTCCTTGAATCACCGCAGTAATAAGAACCTCATCAGAAGGGGGTTTTTTCCTTCCTCTTAGCACGCAGCCAGAACGGAACCGGGATGGAGTCTGCCCAGCCCATCATATGATGCAGGGTACTTCCAGCAGGGCTACTTCCGGTGGGTCTCCATTGAGCTCTGTCCTGCTCTGTCCTGGCAGCATGCTAAAAGGAAGCCCCGAGGATACAGGTGATTACCCGTATCCTCATTGAAGAACCTGGGGATAGCGTGGAAGGAAGCCAGGGAGAGCTAGGAAATGTCATGGGATGGCAGCCCACAACCAAACATGGCAAGGGGATGAAGTTTCACCCACTGTCTCCTGCCTTCTGGACCTCCATCTGATGAGGTCCTAAGTCAACCAACCCATTATTTCACTCACTCATTGGTAATTTGGTCAACTAAGCCTGGTGTGTGTTAATCCAGCAGTTAGAGCACAATGCAATGTTTTCCCTACATACTCTCCATCCATTTTAGTAAGGTAATAAATATTTAGGTTTCCTTGCATGCTGTGTACCACTTTCCCCCAGTAGTGTTACTAACTCAAAGCCAGAAATGGAGTATCAGGCCTGTTTCTAAAAGTGTCCTGATATTGCCGCCACCCCCCCCCCCACACACACACACACACACATACACACACACCATCTCAGAAAGGGTACCTGCATCTTAATATGCATTGAACTGATGCCAGTGGATCATAGCTAAAAAAGCTAGTGATATGAGGTAAATCCCTTCATATTATATGGTCACCACAACAGACATACTAGCACTTTTGTTCAGCCAGAATCTCTCTTTCTAGAATATCTCAAGGGTGGCCTAAATACACCAGAGTCTACCTGGACTTAGAAGCTAAAACTATCAGATGCGGTTGTCCATATTTTAGAGGAAGGAGCAGGCAAAACCACCTCTAAGTATTCCTTGCATTAAAAAATCTTATGAAATTCATGAGGTTCACGGGGTTGCCTACACATACAATCCACCCCAGACAAATATAGATGAAAACCACCACCAGAAACCATTATCAGGCTGGGCCATATGCTCACATAAACAGCACTGACGTGGAATAATTTCCAAATAACTGACTCAGCAAAGGGTTTTGGGCAGAGTTAACAGAAGATTAAATCATATAACCATCTCATGATGCATACTGCGTTGTGGCATGAAGTCATAGACACACACCCCTCTCGGGTATGCTGAGAGGGCAGGAAGCTTCATGGATATGAGGATATTCTCAGAAACACAAGCATCACATTTCTACTTCTATTCGCTTAACACCTAAAATCAAGGCAGAGAAACAGCATTTTCTGAAGGCAATCTGTCCAAACCACTGTGGGATCACAGCTCCCTATAGATTCCAGTGATAAGTTTATGGGAACTATAACACAACACAGGTGGATGTTGAGGTCACCAGAATTATGGCCAAATATGAAACTGAAAAGCCAATCTCATCTAAGCCTAACCCATGATACTCACACATGTCTTCTCATAATCACTCATGGACACACTTGGTGCCACAACTTCCCAGCAAAATCATGAAAAGGTGATGTGAACATCAATTCCCAAAACAGTGCATTTTACAAAAGGAAAGCAGCACCTCTTGACCTAGTCCTATTCGCAAAGAAAGGCAGTCCAGAAGCCCCCAACAATGCCCCAACAGGCATTGCGTTTCCCTATCGCTGTGCAGCAGAATTTTTCTGGAAAATATGAATAAATCTCTATCTGGGTAGTAATGAAATGCTAAATACCTTGGAGATCTGCTGTGACTTGTTTGTTAAGCATTTTGAGGCAAGAACCTACTCAGATATGCAATAGTTTGACTACACTGCTGATGAATGTGTTTAGAGCAGGCATTATTGAACTGCGAACCTCCAGCTTTTTTTCCTAGCAAGCTTGTTCAATCGCCCGGAATTCTGGGAGTTGGAGGACCACAGTTTGAGGATGATTGGTTTAGAGCAGTGGTTCTCAACCTGTAGGTCCCAGAAATCCTAACAGCTGGTAAACTGACTGGGATTTCTGGAAGTTGAAGGCCAAAAACACCTGGGGACCCACAGGTTGAGAACCATTGGTTTAAAGCATCTTCTAGTATGAGTTTCAGTTACCACAGCCCAAGGACATGGATAATGTAGTTGTGGAAGGATCTATTTGTTCCCCTGGCATTTCCTCAATAATTGCCCCTTCTGGGTCATTACAAAAAAAAAAAAGACCTAGGAGTAGCTAAAATATCAGTTTGAAAGAGGGGATTATCACTGCAGAAAGTTTTGCTACACTTTTATTTATTTTTATTCTCTGCTACCCACAAAGAGTACTTTTGGGACCAGGGGTGTCAGTGGATGATGGATATGCAATTCCAGACACTCTTGAATTACAGTAATTATGTAGATCCATTTCAGTCTGGTACTTACTAAATACCTTAAAGCAATACCAGGCCTGGTTGGTATTGGACTTGGACTGCTAAGGAATATTAGATGCTGTAGAAAAGAAGTAGCATATTGCCTTTGAATCTCTCTTCCATAAGAAAAGCGTATGAAATATATGGGGTTTCTATAAGTCAACAGGTGACATGAAGTCACACATTTAACATAACCTGATTGGGACTATCTACCTGGAACATATCTTACTAGATTTACATCAGCTAAGGTAAAGGTTTTCCCCTGACATTACGTCCAGTCATGTATGACTCTAGGGATTGGTGCTCATCTCCATTTCTGAGCCGTAGACACCTCCAAGGTCATATGGATGCCATGACTGCATGGAGCACCATTACCTTCCCGCCGGAGCAGTACCTATTGATCTGCTCACATTTCCATGCTTTTGAACTGCTAGGTTGGCAGGAGCTAGGGCTAACAGAAGGAGCTCATGCTGCTCCCCAGATCAGCTATGATGATCTAAATTCATTTATAGAAATAATGCCAAGTGGCGGTCTTGTTGACTTCTAAAACCTGTACAGCAGGATTCCTCAATCTGGCACCCTTTGGGTGTTTTGGCCTGTCACTCTCATTATCTTTCAACACTGACCATTTTAATCGTGGTTAATGGAAACTGCAGTCCAAAACATCTGGAGGGCACCAAGTTGGGAAGCCTTGAGACCAGGGTACCTCAAGGACTACTTGCTCTCACATTAACCTGTTTGAATGCATTCTTCGGAAGTCCTCCTTTGGATCTCCCATCCACTGGAAGCAAAGTATGGATTTGGAATAGGACTTCTGGGGCAATGGTGTTACATAAGACTGAAATGTCCACCTACTGTATTTTTCAAGTGAGACACAGAGCTGTAACAAGCGATGAGACCGAGAATTTATAGCATGTCTAGCATAACATAAATGGCAGAGCTCAGCAAACAACACAGGTCGTGGGGAGATATCAGCTATTGTCAAGGTGGAGTTAATCAAGTTTACTAAAACAGATTAATATACAGTTGAATCTTCCATTCTTATCTTATGCCAATAGCGGCATCCTGTCTTTTCAATGTCTTCCCCAGGGAGGCTTAACTAGCACCATCAATTTTAACCATGGTGGCTTTAATGTTATTGAAGAAAGCAGTAGTTTAAGATTACAGCCAGCTCTGTTCGCTTCTGGCTACCTACCCATCTAGTTGAAGCTCACCACAACCTCAAAAGCATCATTATACATCATCACATACATCATCAGAGCTGTCCTCAAAATGAGCTGGCTAGCCAGACCATTAATTTTAGCCAAGATAGCCTCTTACTCGTCATCTACATAATCTCTTCTTCCTCAGCATTACTGAGTAACACATATCCATTCCCAGGCTTTGCACAGGAAGGGTGAGGGTTTGACAGCTGAAAAAGCCCAAGTTCCCAGGTAGCCACTCATCAACACTTGCAATGTGATGCACCTCTGCACTACCAGAAGACAGAACTGGGGAAAAAATACCAGGAATATAGTTGGCCCTCCACATCTGTGAGTCTTGCTTTTGCAGATCTTATTCACAGATTAGATTAATATGTTCTTTCTAGGAATCTGTAGGTCCTTCAGCATGACTCTACACTACAATCAACTTCCGCCACACGTTGGCTACAGAGTTGCATTGGATACATAGAAAGAACACTTCTCCATGTAGTTGAAGGTCCTCAAGAACAATTCTGAGGTCAACTTCTATGGCAGTGGTTCTCAATCTTCCTAATGCCGTGACACCTTAATATGGTTCCTCATGTTGTGGTGACCCCCAACCATAAAAATATTTTCGTTGCTACTTCATAACTATAATGTTGCTACTGTTATGAATTGTAATGTAAATATCTGATATGCAGGATCAGGCATGTAGCCAGGGGGGGGAGGCTAAGGGGGCTTCAGCCCCCCCCCCCCGAAATTCTCAGGGTGGTCCGCGAAAAGGCCTTACTGGTACATTATTTAAACTGTTATGTTTATTCATATCATGATCTGATCACCATGCTCATTATATCCCACATTAATGGGGTTATTGGGATAACAATACAAAAGGTTTGCTAGGGTAGACCCTCTTCCACCCAGTCTCACCCCCCCCCCCGAACCAAACTCAGCCCCCTCCAAAACAAAATCCTGGCTACGGCCCTGTGCAGGATGTATTTTCATTCACTGGACCACATTTGGCACAAATATCCAATAAGCCCAAATTTGAATACTGGTTGGGGAAACTGATTTTGTCATCTGGAAGTTGTAGTTGCTGGGATTTATAGTTCATCGACAATCAAAGAGTATTCTGAACTCCACCAATGATGAAATAGAACCAAACTTGGCACACAGAACCCCCATGGCCAACAGAAAATACTGGAAGGGTTTGGTGCGCATTGACCTTGAGTTTTGGAGTTGTACTTCATCTACAACCAGAGAGCACTGTGGACTCAAACAATGATGGATCTGGACCAATATGCTCAAATGTGAACACTGGTAGAGTTTGGGGAAAATAGACATTGACATTTGGGAGTTGTAGTTGCTGGGATTTATAGCTCACCTACAATCAAAGAGCATTCTGAACCCCATGCACAACAGAATTGGTCCAAACTTCCCACACAGAACCCCCATGACCAACAGAAAATACTGTATTTTCTGATGGTCTTCGGTGACCCCTCTGAAATCCCCTCACGGCCCCCCAAGGGTCCCAACCCCCAGGTTGAGAAACGCTGTTCTATGGAGAATATCTAAGCCCTCCACAGAGTCATGCTGGAGGACTTAGATGTTCCTAGAGATGTGCTCCCTTAGGTTTAAAAAAAATTAAATTCACATTTACCACATTTAGGGAAGCCTGGGTCCTTAACCCCAGCAAATGTGGAAGGTTGCCTGTATACACCAAGGATGAGAAACCTTTTACTCTCCAGAGATTTCGCACTAGAACTCCCCAAGTCCCTAAGCATTGGCCATGTTGGCTACTGATTCTGAGAACTGAAATTCAACATGTTTTGGAGTGCAAATAGTTCCTCACATTCCTGCCAGGCAACCTATACAACTTGAAAAGTGTAATGATAAAAAGAAGCGAACAAAGAGCAAAGGGCAATGCTTCAAAACCTTATGAAAGCTGTAAAACACTGAAATCTGCTGCCAATGAATATATGACACTGTGTTAGATGGAACAAAACCCTGCTTCTGTGGAAGGCAACTTCCTGTGTTCATTAAAGGTATATGTGCCATCTACACACCATCCATTGCTAGAATAATGAAACTGGGTGTTTGTGGCACAACAGTATCTCTACGCCTTATTATTTAGTAAACACAAAGCATGTTACTACAAAAACATGCTGAAGTGTGTAAATAGTGTGAAGACCGGTATGTTTAGTAAATTAGGAACAGCCTTGCTTCTGCCCAAACATCAACATGGGATCTATTTCTCTGCTTCTGGTTTTTTTATGTGAATAGATAGATAGAGGCTTGCTACCTTCAAAATAGGTTAATTTAAGTATATGATGTACTGATAGTTTTGCTTCTTCTGTTGTGTGCCCTCAAGTCATTTCCAACTGATATCAATCCTAAACAAAACCTATCATGGTGTTTATGGGTAAGATTTGTTCAGATGCGAGTTTGCTTTTCTCTGAGTGTGACTTGCCCAAGAACACCCAGTGAGTTTTAATTGCTGAGTAGGGATTTAAACCCTGGTCTCCATATGCAGTCCAATGCTTAAACCACTATGCCACACTGACTAACCACCAGATCTTGAAACAAGGGAGAAAAACCAAGAGGCCTGAAAACATACGCTTATGGAAGACAAGAGAAAGGGCAAGGGTTAGCACTGTGTACTGCCAGCTCAAAACAGGGGGGAACTATCTAGGGCAGTGGTTCTCAACCTGTGAGTCCCCAGATGTTTTGACCAACAATTCCCAGAAATCCCAGCCAGTTTACCAACTGTTAGGGTTTCAGGGAACCCACAGGGTGAGAACCACTGATCTAGGGAATCCAATATAGAAAAAATGGACCTGTGTTTCACTAATAAAATGAATTTTTATTCAATCTTATTTCAACCATTTCCTGCTGCTTCACAATTAATTGCAATAGATACTAAACAAACATATAGAAAAGACTCCCTCCAACATTTTCACAGAAGGCAAACCTAGTAAAACGCTGTCCCTCTGGAAAGGACTTGTGTTTGCAATCTAGAAATAATCCTGCAGACCTCTTCATAAAGCTCTGTCACGGCACAGATTTGCCTTCCTCTTACTTCTCTAGAAATGGCCTCAAATACTGCACCTCCAGAGTGTGGAAAAGCTACATGTTTGGGCAACAGCTCCTACAATACTTCTACCTGCATAGTCATGCTGGTGGCAGTATTCTAGGATCTGTAGTCCCTAAAACCAAATTTGCAAAGCTCTGGCATCTACGCTTTTTGTTTTAAAATGCCTTCCTGCCCCACCTCCAAGTCTAGTACTTGCTGCGTTTGGAAAACATGAGAAATGATTTGAGGTGATAATTAAATATCCTGTTCACTTCTGGAGTAAGGATAAAGCATATATGATGTGAGGCTGGTTTAGAAATTAACATGCAATGAGAAAACTGCCCCACACCTCTCCCAGGCTCTTTGGTGGAAGCAAACCTCTTCAAAGGGAAGAGCTGCTAGTGACCACAAATCACCATGGGTTTCTGAGCAAAGCTTGCATTTGTCCTGTAAACAGGACAATGTTATACATTGCTCACTAGGCAATTAACTACCTAAAAACCATATGCAATGGGAAGGTCAGCTGAAGGTTAACTTGATTTGCTATTTTAAAGGAGTACTGTAATTGTAGAGAGGTCTGACTTAGGATAGCCAAAACTATCTACTTTTTAAAAGAAAATCCAGTTCGAGTCCTCTTATCTGAATAGGCTCATAGGCATTAAATAATTCTGCAAATGTTCACTTTGGACAATCTATGCTGATCCTGCCAGCTGAATACTTGAGAAGCCAAGAAGTACCCAGTGCCCTTTAGAACACAAAGTTTCACTGAGAAAGCTCATTGACTGGGAAAAAAGGCAGTTGATGTATTCAGGAAGATCAGTCCCACATCCTGCATTCATATGGTGTCATTACATGACATCTTGACAATCACTTAGATAAAATTACAATTAATACAAAATAGACAGCCGGTAAAAAAGGTTGGCATTGTTTTCAGAGGAAATCACAATCCAATGTAGTGGTGCTAAAAGAGTAAGCAAGCTTTGGCTGAAGCCCAGTTTCAGTCAATTAACCTCTCTAATGACTGTTAACAAGATATGAATTCACTACTGAGTAAATTGATAATGCTGTAATGATAATCTGATCCTATGCATGTTTACTCAAACGTTCCACTGTGTAGAGTGGATTTAATCAGACAACCTTGTACTGAGAAATAAGCTCAAGGAGTTCAATGGAATGGACTTCCAAGAGACAAAATGCAAGACTTCGCTATTACTCAACTCAACTTTATTTCTTTTGAGTCGCCCTCCACCAAAGGTGCTCTGGGTGACTTACACAATTAAAATAAACAGGTTACATAGTCACAGCTTGTTACTTAACAATCATAGGCTCTTCTGAAGAGCCATGTCTTAAGTGCTCCTAAAAATGTATGTAGATCAGGAGTGGCTCTTTGGTCTGGCGATAGGGAGTTCCACAAGATTGGGGCTGCGATTGAGAAGGATCTATGTCTTGCGAACTCCAAACAGACCTCTCTAGGGCCAGGGACATAGAGAAGATTCTCATGAGCTGGCAGTCTTTGGTGGTGGAGTGGCATTAAACGGTCTCTTAGATATGATATTACTGGTTTAAAAAAAATCAGGAGAGGTGCAGGATCATCCAGGTGTATTGCTGACCTATAGGTAAAGGTTTTCCCCTGACATCCAGTCATGTCCGACTCTGGGGGTTGGTGCTCATCTCCATTTCTAAGCCAAAGAGCTGGCGCTGTCCATAGACACATCCAAGGTCATGTGACCGGCATGACTGCCATGGAGTGCCTATAACTACTTAGAAACTGCTGGATTAAAATGTTAAATCAAATAATCAACCCCTAAAAACTGATAAACTACCCCTTAGCCCACATCTTCACTCCAGAATAATTTGTTGCATCTCTTTTAATTGCTGATATAACTTTTTAGTCATCAATCCTTCTGGGATTCGGCTATATTAGTGAAGGATCTAGTATTAGCATGCCACAAGCCAGTGTTTCTCAACCTTCCTAATGCTGCGACCCCTTAATGCCGTTCCTCTTGTTGTGGTGACCCTCAACCATAACATTATTTTTGTTGCTACTTCATAACTGTAATGTTGCTACTGAATCGTAATGTAAATATCTGATATGCAGAGTGTATTTTCATTCATTGGACCAAATATGGTGCAAATACCCAATACACCAAATATGAATACTGGTAGGGTTGGGGTGTGTGATTTTGTCATTTGAGAGTTGTAGTTGCTGGGATTTATAGTTAACCTACAATCAAAAAGCATTATGAACACCACCAACAATGGAATTGGACCAAACTTGGCACACAGAACTCCCATGACCAACAGAAAATACTGGAAGGATTTGGAGGGCATTGACCTTGAGTTTTGGAGTTGTAGTTCACTTACATCTAGAGAGCACTATGGACTCAAACAATGATAGATCTGAACCAAACTTGGCACAGATACTCAATATGCCCAAATGTGAACACTGGTGGAGTTTGGGGAAAACAGACCTTGACATTTGGGAGTTGTAGTTATTGGGATTTATAGTTCACCTACAATCAAAGAGCATTCTGAACCCCACCAACAATAGAATTGGGCCAAACTTCCCACACAGAACCCCCATGACCAACAGAAAATACTGTTTTCTGATGGTCTTTGGCAACCTCTCTGAAACCCCCTCGCAACCCCACAGGGGTTCCGACCCCCAGGTTGAGAAACGCTGCCATAAGCCATTCCAAACCAACTTTCTTAGGGGTGCACGTACACCAATTCCATTTTCAGGAATAGTCTTGTAACTGGGTATTTTACTAGCTATTTTGGCACAAATGCAACCGTTTTAATTCTGTCATTCTTCATCATGCAGGTGATTTGAACTATTCAAAGCAAAGGTTGGCCTTTTTGCAGGTTTCTGGAAAGGAATAATTCCACATTTGAGAGTCAAAGTGATTTAAGAACTGGACTATGACTCCGAAGAACAAGGTTCGAATCCTGGCTAAGCCATGAAAACCAACTGGGTGACCTTGGGTAAGACCTTATGTAAGTCACAGACTCTTAGCCTCAGAATGACTTTAAGGCATACAACACCAAAACAAATGTCACATCTACAGCAGGCCACCAAACTTTGGCAACAAGAAGTGTCTTGTTAGGTTTTTTAAAAAGTCCCTTTGGATTGCCAAGGGAAAAAAATAGAGCTCATAATAAAAAATAGTACGGTAAGTGTGAAGAACTCCACTTACAAGTCTTCTTTACATGCTACAGAGCTATATAATGATCAAGAGAAGGAAAGCCTTTCCAACTGAAATTTGTTCAGAAAACAGACAAATGAAAATCATTATATGCCATCTACCACCAACAAACACATGGTTATAATATGTGGCAAATTAAAGCAGAGAAACATGGCATACTTCAAAATGACAACAGTAATGTGACACTAAGCAGATGAGCATGATTAGAGACACATTACTACAGATTGTTACGAAAGTAATGGCTTCTTGCCTTGACACACAATTGCACAAATACATGGATACACGTACAAGTAAATATACATCATAGGAGATAATCTCAGTATTTCAAGCAGTACTGCAATACATTCAGCCATTGTTTCTCCCTCCATCATATAGATTCCCCCCCCCCCCCTTTTTTAAAAAAACCCTTGTCTCTACTATGCATTTCTCATTTGTTCTCAGGGAATACTGTGGGCAAGGGCAAGCAATATGGGATGTTCTTTGTACTATTTACAGCTTTTTAGCAATACAAACTGCCTAAAAGGAAGAGTCAGCTAATGAGATTATGAAATCTTTGAAGAGGAAGCTGAAAAACACTTTTAGGCCTCTAGTTCATAACCAACTATTATAATTTGTAATTGGAGAAGAACAATTTTTTTTAAAATCCTTCATGAAAAAAACAACAAGAACTGGATTTTCAGAAGTTCATAAGAGCAAGGGAGATAAAATGTTTTCTGAAAGAACCAGTGCCACACAATCAGTAGCAATTTTGGAAATGGAGCACTGGCCACGCAAAAGTATTTTGTGTACTGTGGCTACCTCTCACAGAGATGAGTAATCTGTGTGTATCTTATGTAACTGTGTGAAGGGTTCCCACGACTTTTAAATCTGTGCAATTAAAATACTAGAATTTAGAGAGGAGACTTGAGATACATGTGAGCTCTTGGTCATGTTGATCAAAGCGTAATTGTAACACTGTTGGAGCTATATCAAGATAATAATTATACAAAATGAGTTGTGAAGTTTTCTTGTTTCACGGCATTGAAAGACGTATAACATATTCAGGGCCTATAATAAATTATTAGTCCCAGCTAGATTATTTACATCATTTTAAAGTATACAATGAGAAAAATGTAATAGTTAAAAAGATTTTTGAAATCTTAGTTTAGCCATTATCCAGACTTGAAATCGTAGTCAAGAAGGGCAGCTATGAAGAAACTAGACAGGACCCTGAAGTTATAAATTGGTTGGATTTAATGTTTTTGTTTATTCATTGATGTATGTATGCATGTGGCATTGAATTGTTGCCTTTGTAAGGCCACCTTGAGACCCCTTCGGGGTTGAGAAAGGTGGGATACAAGTATGGTAAATAAATAAATACATACATAAAATGCATTATTAAATACCTAAGTCAGGATTATTCATATCATCATACTTCCAGGAAAAAAAGTAGCAAGAACAGTAATTGAAAACATAATGATGGAGAAATATTATACCAATACCGTGGACTTCCAAAATGGTAAATAAATGGGTCCCAGAGCAATTCAAATCTGAAGTTAAGATGACTAAACTGAGGGTCCTTCTAGACAGGCCCTATATACCAGGTTTTCTGTTTATCTCAGATTTTCTGGCAGTGCAGACTTATATAATCCAATTTAAAGCAGAAAACCTGGGATCAGATGCTGTGATATAGGGCCTGTCTGGAAGGGCCCCGAGACTGCTGCATCTTGGTCATGGAAAAGGCAACAATGCTTGGTAGGGTAGAAGACAGAAGAAAAAGAAGACTGCACTACATGTGTAAAGTCTCAGTTTATATATTTTATTTATTACACCGGATCTTTCCTCGAGGACAGGATTCAAGGAAGCTTCAGCCAATAAAACCATTGCCCAGAATTAGCAAGGCATGAGCAGGGTTATTTATAACAGCGTGACCTGCAGGTCTCTCTTCATAGGGTCACCATAAATCGAAAACAACTTGAAGGTAATTGGCTTCCCCTTTTGTTCTCTTCTGTTCCTCTCTCTCTCTCTCTCTCTCTCTCTCTCTCTCTCTCTCACACACACACTGACACACACACACACATCATTCAGTCCCCAGTTAGGTTATTTGTTGTTGTGTGCCTTCAGGTTATTTCCAACCTATGGCAACCCTAAGGTGAATCTACCAGTGTTTTTTGGAGAGGGTTTGTTTGGAGAAGGGCCAGAAGTTGTCGTGTTGCCTTTGGCTTCCTCTAAAGGCTGAGATAATGTGACTTGCTCAAGGTCACCCACTGGGTTTCCATGGCCAAGTGGAGATCTGAACCCTAGCCTCCAGAACTGTAGTCCAATGCTCATTACACTATACTCGCTCTCATTGTTGAAGCAGATTTCATATGCCATCTCATTCTATACAGGTCTTTACTATTTCGGCTTTAAATACCTGAGTGTCAAACAAGGACTCAGGCACATTCTGAAGCATGGGATTCCATATGTTATGTTCCCGTTCAGCTATCCATAGGCTGTGCCCAGGTTTTCTTTAAAGTCCAATCCATTAAAAAATAATATTGCCCCATTCATGAATAATTATCTGAGAGTATGAATGGCATTAAAATCCACCTCTACTTTATAAATATAGAAGGACGTCCTTCTTTGCATAAGACAAAAGACGTATCAGAAAGCAAGGCTCCCCCAAAACAGGACATCTGATGTTTAGATACATTTCCGTTCTGGCATATAACACTGATTTGCAAATCCCCGAGACCAGGGTGGGCAGAAGATACACTGAAATTTATGGCAGGATGAGTAGCAGCCTAATGGCAACATTTGTGGGGAAATGGGAGAGATGCATGTGCGACATGACGTTTCGATTTGATTCTGACCATAAATACCTGGGTTGAGGATGTGGTTCCTTAGCATATAGGCCCATCCTAATACAAAAAAGTACCCTTACAGAGTATACATCTGTCCACCCTTGCCCTAGACAACAGCAAGAAACTCCAGTTCTCTTTACACACTTCTCGAATTACACCTTAGTGTACTTGGCTGAGTGGAAGGTGAGTCATAAACAAGTCAGCAGGAAGCCAACCTCCTGTCAGCCAAGAGACAATAATTCTCCCTGCAAAGCCGGTTGTGCTCACCCACACCTTCAATCTCACCCTTCCAAAAGGCCGGGATGGCATAACAGCAACTCTCACACATGCTTCAGCACTCTCAGCTCCACCCAATTGCTCAGATCTCACCCTCCTAAGCAACTAGTGTCAAGCCCAGTGTTGCAAACAGAGCACACAAGCCTCACTCCCTCACAGAAACTGAGACAGGGACACTGCCATTCCCACATCATAATTGTTGAGTGCCTTCTGAAATCAAAGCAACATTGCTTATCTGCTTAGTGTCTCCGCCTAATTTTGCTTTAATTTTAATTATGGAGATTGGAAAAGTTACTTAGAATCATAGAGTTGGAAGAGACCTCGTGGACCATCCAGTCCAACCCCCTGCCAAGAAGCAGGAAAATCGCATTCAAAGCACCCCTGACAGATGGCCATCCAGCCTCTGTTTAAAATCCTCCAAAGAAGGAGTTTCCACCACACTCCAGAGCAGAGAGTTCCACTGCTGAACAGCTCTCACAGTCAGGGTGACTGTCACAGCCACTTTAAGTGAACTCCTGGTATTACCCAGTTAGTCCAGTGGCGATTTTGTTGAGGGATTTTAGGATTTCTAATACAAAACCATGCACTACTGTTCGATAATTTTCACAGATATTGTTTTGGGGCACCTTGTTACACACTTTTAAAAGGAGTCTTTTAAACTCAATGCAGTCAGTCCTCTGTGTCTATTGATTCCCCATCCTTGTGTCCATTGATTGCCCATATTTTGACAAACTCTTCCAAGAGACAAACCTTGATCTTGCCGTGTTATATAATGACACCATTTTACTATACCATTAAAGATGATAGAACCTGGGCATCCTATGGATTTTGAAACCCATGCAGTTTCTTGAACCAAGTCACAGCAGAATATTAAGGGCTCATTGATATTGATTCAACTATTAAGATGGAGCCCTCGGTGGCACAATGGGTTAAACCAGTGGTTCTCAACCAGAAGTGGGCCATGAGAAAGAAAATCTGATTCGCGAACCTCCTTCCTCTTTATTTATTTTATTTCATCTCCTTTCTGCAGAGCTGACCAAACCCACCCATTTTGGTACTAATGTTGTAGAGTGGTCCCTGGTCAAAGCTGTCAAGTGGGCACTGATCAAAAAAAGGTTGGGAACCACTGGGTTAAACCCTTGTGCCAGCAGAACTGCTGACCGACAGGTCAGCGGTTTGAATCCAGGGAGAGTGGGGTGAGCTCCCATCTGTCAGCTCCAGCTTCTCATGCGGGGACATGAGAGAAGCCTCCCACAAGGATAGTAAAACATCAAACATCTGGGCATCCCCAAGGCAACGTCCTTGCAGACAGCCAATTCTCTCACACCAGAAAAGACTTACAGTTTTTCAAGTTGCTCCTGACACGAAAAAAAAACCCTATTAAGATACAGTAGTAGGTGGGGTTTTGTTTGCTTGAGGTTTTTTTTTTTGGCTTTCTGTGGTATCTGGTGGGGAGTAGATTCACCATTTGGGGAGATTTTAAAGTAGAATTTCAAGCCGTGGGAACTGAACTCCTAGTTGGCCGACTGTACCAACTTTTCTACACTTTGAAGGCACCCCTTCCCTTCTGATCTTGGGAGCTAAGCAGGGTCAGGCCTGGCCAGCCCTCTCTTCCTTCCTTCCAGGGCCGTAGCCAGGATTTTGATTTGGGGGGGGGGCTGAGTCTGAGTAAGAGAGGGACTACCCTACCAAACCTTTTGTATTGTTATCCCAATAACCCGATGAATGTGGGATATAATGAGCATGGTGATCAGATCATGATATGAATAAACATAACAGTTTAAATAATGTACCAGTAAGGCCTTCTCGGGGACCACCCTGAGAATTTCGGGGGGCTAAAGCCCCCTAAGCTCCCCCCCCCCTGGCTACATGCCTGCTTCCTTCCTTCCATCCAGGGGACGACAAAGGAATGGCAGGAGGTTTTTCGGAAGCAAGCCATGGCAAAGCTCCCTCCGAGCGAGTGAGCCATCACTTGCTTATAGGACCTCATCACACTAGAGATCCACTTTAAATCTGGTTTCTGCCTCCTGCAAAATCCTGGGGTTTGTAATGTGGGGAGGGGCCTTTAACAGCCTCCCTAAACTACACAAACCCCAGAAATCTGCAAGAGGCACCAACCGGGTTTAAAGTGAATTCATTCTCTAGTCTAGTGTGATGAGGAAACTTGTTGAGATGCGCGGTAAGCCTACCGGCAACTGGAAGACACACACACACACACACACACACCCCCGAGAGAAGATAAGGAACTTGGCTGAACTGATTACTAGGAAGCCGGGTGACATCACCGGAGGAGTGCTGAGAAAAGGCGCGGGACATCCCAAGGAAACCCCGAGTGAGGAAGGAGGAAGGAAGATGCAAGGAAGGAAAGCAAGGACCTCCACGCGGGACACATCAGCCCTGCGCGTCTGAAGGAGCGACAAGGTGGAGAAAGACACGAGGGAAGGAAGGAGGGAGGGGGGGGGGGCACCAAGGGGCCAGGAAACAAACGCCGAGTCACGCACACACACAAAGGCAAGTCCCGGGTTCCGCTTTTCCCTCCGCGGAGTTGCGCCCTGACAAAGCCTGGAGCCCTCTCCGCCTCCCCAAGTGGGCAACTCCTCCCCGGGGGCCCATCCATCCCTTGAGAAGCGGCGTCGAAGGGCCTCCGTTCTCCACCGCAGGCGGGCGCCCCTGTTTTTTTGTCTCCGCGGAAAATGGGAACTCGAGGGAGGGGGCTCTCAAGGGGTCCCCGGCCCTGGTGTGGAAGAAAGCGCGCCGCTCGCTCGCTCGCTCGCTCCCTCCCACAAAGGCAGCGCGAGGCTCCCCTGGAAAGCGCCCCTCCCTCCAAGAGCAGGCCTGGACTTCGGGGCCAAAGGGAGCGGCGGGGGGGAGAGGGGAAGGAACTCCCCCACCCCCCGGTTCCCCTCTGTTCCTCAGCCCCTGCTTCTGGGAGACCCCGCCTCACCTTCGGTTTGTGGAGCCACCTCCGGACGGCGGCGGGCAGCATGGCTCGGGCGTCGGGGCAAAAGAGAAGAGAGACGGCGAGCGGCGAAGAGAGCGAGGCGCTCCTCCGGGAACACCTGAGCCTCTCCCCGGCTGCGCCCGACTTGTTGGGTCCGCTTCTCGACTCCGCCCAGGGGGAGGGGCCCAGCGAGGGGGAGGGGCGGGGGAGGGAGCGCCGGGCCTGGCCCCGCCCCGCCAGCCGAGAGTGCGGGAGGGACTCCCCCCACGGCCCCACCTCTGCCTGGACCTGCTGGCAGCCCTTCCCCGGCTCCAAGGTTGGGGCCAGCAGGGAAGGCTCTCCCCCTCGCGCCAATATAGGGGCCGGCGTTCCTTGTCAGAAAGGCAGGCGGGCGGGCGGGAGGGAGCTAAGTGTGGGGAGGGGCCGGCCGGGACGGGAGCCCCCTCCTTCCGAATTAAGGAGGCGTTGGTCAGCGTGGCTCGCTTTCCCGCTCCACCCAGCGGTTTTCTCCTTCCCCTGCTGTTGTAAAGAGCTTGTAAAGATCAATATTAGAGGTAGTCATTGTTTGGGTGTGGATTTGTGGAGAACACTTTGAACAGGGACCACTTCGACCTGGGACCACTTTGACCAGGGATTACTTGACCAGGGACCACATTGATCAGGCCAGGGACCACTTTGACCTGGGACCACTTTGACCAGGGATTACATAACCAGGGACCACTCGACCAGGACCACTTTGTCAAGGGACCACTTTGACCAGGGATCACTTTGCCCAGGAACCATTTGACTAGGGACCACTTTGACCAGGGATTACTTGACTACGGACCACTTTGACCTGGGACCACTTTGACCAGGGGATTACTTAACCAGGAACCACTTTGACCAGAGATCACTTTGACCAGGGACCACTTTGACCGGGGACCACTTTCACCAGTAATTACTTAACCAGGGACCACTCGACCAGGACCACTTTGACCAGGGACCACTTTGACCAGGTATTACTTGACTATGGACCACGTTGAACCAGGGATCACTTTGGCCAGGGACCACTTTGACCAGGGATTACTTAACCAGGGACCACTTTAACCAGAGACCACTTTGACCAGGTATCACTTGACTATGGACCACATTGAACCAGGGATCACTTTGGCGAGGGACCACTTTGACCAGGGATTATTTAACCAGGGACCACTTTGACCTGGGACCACTTTAACCAGAGACCACTTTGACCAGGTATCACTTGACTATGGACCACGTTGAACCAGGGATCACTTTGGCCAGGGACCACTTTAACCAGGGACCACTTTAACCAGGGACCACTTTGACCTGGGACCACTTTGGCCAGGGACCACTTTGACCTGGGATCACTTTGACCAGGGATTACTTAACCAGGGACCACTTTGACTAGGGATTACTTGACTAGGGACCACTTTGACCAGGGACCACGTTGAACCAGGGATCACTTTGGCCAGGGACCACTTTGACCAGGGATTACTTAACCAGGGACCACTTTGACTAGGGATTACTTGACTAGGGACCACTTTGACCACACTCCAACATTAATAACAAAAGAGTTATGAAGCAGTTTTTGTCAATTTTAGATTTGTTTTGGTTATTTGGGGTGTTGATTCTGAAAAGTGCATTGGATAGACATCAGCTCTAGTTTCTAATACAGAATGTATGTTATCTAGTAGTTGCCATCTGCTCGCCCACAGAAAGCCATATTTAATAAGCCTCAACACTATAAGAGGGTTTTGCGAGACCAGTAACCCTCGTTGCAATGGTGTAGTAACAATGAGGCCAAGGACCATAGTTTAGTTCTTGCGGATTGGTGGTCCACAGACCAAAGGTTGAGAACCACTGCATTAAAAAAAACCCATGGCTCTTTGGATGTTCGAAACACATGGGTCTTTTCGTGTGGGTGGATAGCTCCCATCATCCTCCCTCAACACCCCCCCCCAAAACCAACCCTTACCAGTATGTGAAGTTGAGTATGTGTATCAAGTTTGGTCCAGATCAGGCATGAGCAAACTTTGGCCTTCCAGGTGTTTTGGACTTCAACTCTTATAATTCATAACAGCCGGTAGGCCTCATGGACCAGCCCACGTCACCTTCCCCAGCTCCTTCAGGGTCAAGCCAGTCACTTTGAGGATACCATTCATGCATCTTGCCCTTGGTCGGCCTCTCTTCCTTTTAGGCCACGTCCTACTGCTATAGAATCATGAGAGTTGTACTTTTACAAGGTCTTTGGCTTTCTCTGCCAAAGAGTGCTGTTGCTTCACCAATGCAATTGCAAATATGTGCTTCAACCATAATAGGTTCTCATCCCCTACCAGCATCAGCTCTTGTTCTGCCATGGAAATTAAGAAACGTGGAAAGTTGCACTTGTTGGATTTCCGCTCCATGAGGTAAAGCGGTCTCAGATATAGGATAATCTCAGCAACTGGCTGGCAAAGCCATACAAGGCCTTCAAGCCTTTCCCCTTATTGCCTTCTCTATGGAGACTGCAAATACTCAGCTTGTGGGGAGGGACACCTTCTGAATTGTCCAGCAGCATTACCTACATTCTTTGGAACAGTCTCCCAGATTGAGAGAGACACTGCTCAACAAACCCATCCTGTGCCATCCCATTTCTCTCTTGAGACACATTTAAGTAGTAGCTGGACACCATTTCTGCCTGAAAACAAACTTTCAAATGTCAACTACCAGTAATAGATGTCCACGCTGTATATAAAATTCTATTAGACTTGTAATTACGAGACTCGTTATTTATTTTTATAAGCAAATATAAAAGACATATTCAAGCATGCTGGTTAGACTTGCATCATGACACACAATCTTTCTTTCCTCCTGTATTCAATACCTTTGAACGAATGCTATAACATTTCCTCCAGGAGGTATGCTCTTTCTGCCTGGGGTTCTGCTGATCATCATTATCCATTTGGCAACTGGAAGTTTTATAGATAGGGGCTGACGATGAAAAGAGTGGCTGATGTCACCACTAGGCTAATTAACATTTATTTCCTCAATATATATATAAAATTTACCCTGGAACTTTCTTTAAGCCCATCCCTTTGGGAAAATTACCTAGTCATAAAAATGCTGAAAGTTTTGTTTTGTTTTTAAATTGAATGTCCTTTCCCTGAGGGCACTTACTGCTTTCTCTTTCAACAAAAGCTTCTATTTCAGTAAGTAAGAGGCTTAAGATTTGCTACCATTACAAATAATGGAGTGCTACTTACACGATACTATAGCAAGGACTAGAAACGGCTGGAATCCTGAATCAGCTTATACTTTACTAATTACTTAATGGAGTAAATTCTTCCATCCTGACTCCCCCCAAACTTCATGGAAATGTCAATTCAGTCATGTTCTGATCACTGGAAGAATGGATTGTCTTTTCCCCATGTAACTGACACCCAGTAAAGTAGGTTGGGGGGAGGGCAGTTATGGTTGTGGCAATAGTGTCAAACTACAGGAAAGGAGACTCCACTTGAACATTAGGAAGAGCTTCCTAACAGTGAGAGCTGTTCAGCAGTGGACACATGGATGGGGAATCAATAGACACAGAGGACTGACTGCATTGAGTTTAAAAGACGCCTTTTAAAAGTGTGTAACAAGGTGCCCCAAAACAATATCTGTGAAAAATTATCGAACAGTAGTGCATGGTTTTGTATTAGAAATCCTAAAATCCCTCAACAAAATCGTCACTGGACTAACTGGGTAATACCAGGAGTTCACTTAAAGTGGCTGTGACAGTCACCTTGACTGTGAGAGCTGTTCAGCAGTGGAACTCTCTGCTCTGGAGTGTGGTGGAGACTCCTTCTTTGGAGGCTTTTAAGGAGAGGCTGGATGGCCATCTGCCAGAGGTGCTTTGAATGCAATTTTCCTGCTTCTTGGCAGGGGGTTGGACTGGATGGCCCACAAGGTCTCTTCCAACTCAATGATTCTATGTTTCTATGGAAATGGTGTCTAAGCAGCCATCATAAATATGAAACTGTTACAATTAGGTAACTGTTTAATATTCACAATTGCTACTTAGTCAGTATTTGGACACTATCGCTATGATTGTAACTTGACCCACAACCTAATTTACTGGGTGTGAGGTGATGGAGATCCATTCTTCCAATGATCAACATATTTGTGAATGATGTTTCCATCAAGTTTGGGGGAATCCACTCAGAAGAAGTTAATTAGTTAAGTCCAAGCTGACATAATGTTGCAAACTGAATCTGGATGCAAACAGCTACTAAACTGTGGTGAAAATGTGTACTGTTTTCATTCAGAAGCTGAATATAAAGGAGGGTGAGGGAGCCTGTGACCCTCCACATGTTGGATTTTTACTCCAAACAGGTTCAAACAGCCTGGTCAGTGATGAGAGACAGTGGAAGCTGGTTATAGCATGACATTTGAAGGGCCAGACGTCCCAACCCTGGGGCAAAGGACACCAGCATTTATTCTTGTACCTCATAGCCTGCAGGTATTATTGATAAGGAGTCAAGCGGGTTGTTGGGAAAAGATGACGTTATTTGGGCAGATAGACAACTGAATGATGCACAGGAACAAGGGAAGTGGAAACAAGTTCTCTTAATGGCTAGTTTACAGTTTAGGAAAAAATAATTTTCTAATGAATTCCACCCTTGAATAGTTCACTTAAAAAACAAATCAGTAAATAATATACAGTAGGCCAATGGTATCATCTGGAGTTTGGTTCCAGGACTCATATGGATACCAAAATCCATGAATGCTCAAGTCCCATTATCTACAATGGCACAGTAAAATGGTGTCCCATATATAAAAGGGCAAAATTCTAGAGCAGGCATGGGCAAACTTTGGGCCTCCAGGTATTTTGGACTTCAACTCCCACAATTCCTAACAACCTCAGATCCTGGAATTGTGGGAGTTAAAGTCCAAAACACCTGGAGGCCCAAAGTTTGCCCATGCCTGTTTTAGCATATTCTATATACCAGTGCTGTCCAACTTCTGCCGACCCAAGGGCCGGACTTTCTGGGGGCCGATCACCTGGGGCCTGAGTGGCCACGCCCCCGGCCACGCGGCTCCGCCCCCTCTCCCAAAGCGTCACAAGACCCTTGGAAGCGGGCGAGTGCGCCCCCTTCCGAGGCTGTTGTGATGCATTGGGAGAGAAGGACGAGCCACGGGGAGCCTTCCGCGGCTCCACCCCCTTGCCCAAAGCATCATAACAGCTGTTGTGACGCTTTGGGGGAGTGGGCGAAGCCGCGAGGAAGCTTCAGCGGCTCCGCCCCCTCGCCCCCAGGCCTGGATGGCTCGCGGGGGAAGCGAGCGCCCGGTTCTCGCTTTCCCCGCGAGCCATCCAGGCTTGCGGGAGGATTTTTGCCCGGCTCAGAGGGACGCGACAGCCAGGCGAAAACTCTCCCGCAGGCCACCCTCTCGCTCCCTCCCATCCTTCCCGGCGCAGCCGGTGTCCCACCACGCGGCGCCAGGGAAGGAGAAGGAGGGAGGGAGGGAGGATCGGGACACCAGTGGCGCCGGGAAGAAGGAGGAGGAAGGGAGGATTCCTCCTCCTCCCCTCCCTCCCCGCCGCTGCGAACCGGATCACAGCGGCGGGCGGAGAGAGGGACGGAGGCGCAAGGCAAGGAGGAGGAGGAAGCTGGCTCCTTCCTTCTCCTGCCCCGCCTCCTCCCCTCCCTCCCGCCCGTCGCTGCGAACCGGATCGCAGCGGCGGGGCGGAGAGAGGGACGGAGGGGGCAAGGCAGGGGAGGAGGAGCTGGCTCCCTTCCTTCTCCCTGCCCCGCCTCCTCCCCTCCCCCCCGCCGCTGCCATCACGCAGCGGCGGCGCGGAGGGACGGAGGGTGGTGCAGGGAGGAGGAGCTAGCTCTCTTCCTCCTCCCTGCCCTGCCTCCCCCTCCCCCCGGCCGCCATTTTAAAAAAAAATTAGATGTTTTTTTAAAAAATTAAAAATGGCAGCCGGGGCATAGCGGGGGCGTGTCCGACAGGCTGGGGCTGTGTACGGCCCCCGGCCGCCAGTTGGACAGCCCTAATATACAGTTAGGTAAAACAGTATACCAGTTAGGTAAAACACCTCAAGAGTCAACAGTGACCCATGCCTGATTTAGAGTATTCTATATACAGTTAGGTAAAACAAGCCCTCATTAGCTATCGTTTTAAGTGAAAAATCTATGGATGAACGTTATGCATAATTGAAATTAATAGGAGTTTATGTTATTTTGTCACACCAACCAGCAGGCCCGGATTAACACCTTTTTGCACCTAGGCCACACTTTGGAATTACGCCCCCCTTTAAGCCAACCTCTACCGCACTCCCCCCCCCCCACATCCTTTCATCCGCTCATCCCCCTTAGGGCCCCTCTATGGATGCAGGCATGGGGGGAGGAGCCTCCTTCCCGATGCCGGGGCTTGAGGCACTTGGCTCCTACCCGGTATCGGGGATTGCGCATGTGCTGTAGTCAGCAGCTGTACCATTGCCGCGCTTATCCCCAATACCGGGGCTTGTCGAGTTGGGCTTCTCTCTTGAACTGGGGTTTGCGCATGTGCCGTAGCTGACAGTTGAGCTTCTCTCTCCAGTAAGGAAGAGTCTCCTCCTTGTGTTGGAGGAGGAATACCAGCTTTCATGGTGTTAGAGCATGCGCAGACTGCGCAATGGAGTTTCCTGTACTTGCACTGAAGGAGCCAGCAAGTGGATGCTGTCGGCATCGAGGGAGTTAATTGTTCCTCCTGTTGACATCGACGCCAGTGTCGAGAGCCCCTGCGCATACGCCGTTTGCGCAACAATAGCAGAGGCAGGAGCTGGTATTCAGGAAGGGGCAGGGGTGGCGCCGAAAAGGAGGACCTCCGGTGTCCTTCCTTCCTCATCTCCATGCGCGTTGCGTTTTTAGTTGTTTCAACAATTTTATTATTATTATTTTTGGTCCGTGATCTGCACGCCCCTCCCCCCCCCGGCTCGCACCCCTAGGCTATGGCCTAGGTTGGCCTTATGGGTAATCCTGGCCTGCCAACCAGTTTGAGATATTAAAATGTTAGGTGAGTTTAAAAACATCCCAAGTAAGGTGCAGCCACCAAAAGAATGGATATTTACGCATTTTGGTACAGTGCAGTAGAGTGGTACATTTCTTTTGTCTAGTAATTCATTTTGATAGCATTAAGTAACAATGAAAAAACCTCACACTACCCAAACTGATAAACTGGAATGGATATAATACTGTAAATTATCATGGCTGTTTTCAATGGTTTTATGTTTTCCCCATGCTGCATTGAGATTTTAAGGCAAACATATCATGTTACTGCATTTGCAAATATTGTTGTGTTCCAAACATTTTCCTCTTTAATCGAGTATGTAAGCCAGTAACGCCATATCAGATGTTTCTTACTGATTCTCCATGCCCAACTAAATTATTTCCATTATGCATTTGGTCATTTTTTGGAAGGGGGGGGGGAAATCCAACAATTCTCTTATTTTAGGATAGCAGGAAACACTGGCAAATTTTCTACTTATCTTTCAGAAAGTTAAGGACAGTGCTTATACATAATGCCATCTGGGAAACACAATGTATCTAAATCAATCATAATTACAGTTTGTATATCTAAATTAGCTTTATAAAGTATCAACCTTTTCTATATCACTGTACATCAGCTTATGCTATAAAACATTTTAAAGTATCCCAAATTAAGGTCCATGGCATAGGAAACAATAGGGATATCAATCTAAATCAAGCGGTTTATGGACTGGTCAGTATGTCCAGTTCCAGCAGACCTGTTAAAAACACACAAAAGTAAATGATGTCAAGTAGTTTTATTGTCTCCAGATCAAGTGGTTTTAATCCAGCTAAGTCATGTGTGAGACAGACAAAATCACTGACTAATAGTTGAAGGGGTTTGGCATAAATACAGCATAACTGGTGCTGCCAAAAAGAGTTGTAGTTACAATTTGGAACACAGCAGATTGTTCTTTAGACCGCCCATGAACACAGCAAAATAAGCAAGATTAATGATTTCAAGTAATAAGATCTCCCAAATCCATCCCTGCTCTTTTTTTTCTTTCACATCCCCATTAGCTTACAACTTGAGTGTTCGATTGTTAAATAAGAAGCATAGTTCACCAATGATTATGATAATGTAAGCAATAATGTATCAGTAAAACTGTAGTATTTACTATGAATGTGGTCTGCAGTAGATGACATTTTTAATGTAAAATGAGAAATATACAGAAACAGCTTTGCTAATTTTTCAATCAGCACAGAATTTTGCTAGCAATTCTGCAGCAAATTTATCATATTATAAGGATTAGTGCAGGGCTGCCCAGGAAGTCGATTGCGATCGACTGGTCGATCCCAGGACCGAAGGAGGTCGATCCCAGCCAGATGGGGCACTTCTAGAGGGGGCGGAGCCAGGCTGCGCAAAGCCCCTGCCCCTCCCTCGGCTTCAGTGCTACCACAGTTTCTCCAGGCTTGAGGAGGATAGTGCCAAGCCAGTAGTGGCTAGTTATGCCACCACTGGTTTGGCACTCCCTTCTGCTCGAGCCTGAGAAACTGGTGGGTAGCACTGTGTGAGCCAGAGGGAGAGATGGGCTGAGGCCATGCCGTGGCAAGCCCTGCCCCTCCCGGCTTCAGCGCTAGCAAAGCTTCTTCAGCCTTGAGGAGGCCAAGCCAGTGCCAAGCCACCACTGGCTTGGCACTACCCTCCTCTAGCCTGGAGAAGCTGTGGTAGCACTACAGCCAGAGGGGGGGGTGGAGCCATGCTGTGCCAAGCCCCACCCCTTCCCCTCTCCCCCGGCTTCAGCGCTACCACAGCTTCTTCAGCCTTGAGGACGGTAGTGTGCCTAGCCAGTAGTGGCTACTTATGCCACCACTGGCTTGGCACTACCCTCCTCTAGCCTAGAGAAGCTGTGTGCACCGCTAAAGCCAGAGGGGGGGGGAGCCATGCTGTGCCAAGCCCCGCCCCTCCCCCCAGCTCAGCTCTACCACAGCTTCTTCAGCCTTGAAGAGGGTAGTGCCAAGCCAGTGGTGGCTAGCTAGCCACCACTGGCTTGGCACTACCCTCCTCCTCAAGCCTGGAGAAGCTGTGGTAGAGCTAAAGCCAGAGGGGGGCAGAGCCAGGCCACACCAAGCCTCGCCCCCTGCTCCGCCCTGCTTCTCTCTCGGTAGATCTTTCTGACTTTCTGACTTGGCATGCTGAAAAAGTGTGGGCACCCCTGGTTTAGTGGAATGGCTAGTACTCATTTAATCAAATGAATGGATGGGGAGTCATTTGGAAGATACAAAGGAGAAACGCAAGTCTTGAGACCAAAAGGCCATGCAATGCAAGAGATACGGCCTGTAGCATTTCTGTGCAGAACTGAAGGTAATGTTTTGCCACACATTTGTCAATGATTTAAATCTTGGTCAAATATACTTTTATGTTTGAAAATAAAATAATATATTTGTAGGGAGGATCAGTTACAACTTAACTACCAGAAAACGAAAGTCATGGTGTTTGCCAAAAGACCTAAGCTTCTCCACTGGAGTATAGATGGAAATAAAATTGAGCAATTCCCATGCTTCAAATATCTGGAAGCAGAAAAACACATGGAGTTTATGTGACTGAGAATGCACAAAGGAGTTGTCTGCCATACTAAAATACCTGAAGTCAAAAGGGGGACATTTTATACTTGCCGCACTCAAACTTTTTGAAGCCAAGTTAATGGCCAAACTTCTTTACGGTTCCCAGTTTGGTCCCTATTCTGACTTCACCCCACTGCAGACTGTTCAATCCAAATTCTTAAGATCAGCCCTCCAGGTATCAACGTATGCCTCCCAACGCCACCCTACACCTGGGGACTGGCTCCTTGAGAGTTGAGGCCAGGGTGTGGGTGGTATTATTGAACTACTGGCACAGACTATCCCCCTCTCCTCTGGACCTTGCACAGCTCATTATGAAGGACAACTTTCAATCCAGTTGGCAAAGGGAGATAGTAGGCAAAATTGCACCTCTGGGTCTATCCCCAGAACTAGCATCTACTATTCCCAGAACTACTAACCAGCATGGAATATGACCTAGCAAAATCCCAGATCAAACAATGAACAACAGACATTGAGTGCCAAACAGATCTATCTAGCACCCCATCCTTTATCACCAATGCAGACAGTAGGGGTTGTGCCTCCCTTATGGACAATTAAATACCCAGGACACTACATAGTCCTGCTGCTCTCAGACACAAACTCAGCTGTGACGTACAACGTCACTAAGTTCTGCACAACTGCGATTAAAATCCGGTGGACGATGATTGAGAGTCAAAACACCTAAGCTTCACCTCTGGAATATAGATGGGAAATCAGATATAGACTGATATTTATTGTGTTGGATATTCCTCCCTCCCCAGTGCCATCCCCACTACCTCTCTTTAGACTGCCTTCGGATGATTTCGTGGGTTGAGTTGGGTTTTAATAACTACTTGCATGTGGTTTTTAGCGTAGATTTTTAAAAATTTGTTGAAGTTTGAAGTATATAACCCCTTGGGTTTGACGTGGATGTGCAGGACTGGGCTCCCCTGTTGTGATCGGGGTCATTGACCATAATAAAGTTTACTTACTATCTTTAACAATATGTGTGTGTGTGTATAATCAACAATTACTAACAAAAATGGCCGCCCTGAGTCCCTTTGTGGGGAGAAGGGTGGGGTAGAAATGCACAAAATAATAAGAAATAATAAATGTGAAACATTTTTGTTTTCTAAATAAAACCTTATTCTCAATGTCCATTCAAAACATTCAGTCTGAAATGGCCAGAGGCTTTGCCTTCTTTTTATTCTCACTGATTATTTTATACATGACTTTCTCATTATTTTGTGTGGTAAGCTCACATAGGCCCCTTCCATACTGCCATATAAAATCCAGATTATCTGCTTTGAACTGGATTATATAGCAGTTTAGACTTAGGTAACCTAGTTCAAAGCAGATAACGAAGATTTTATATAGCAGTGTAGATGGGGCCACATAGGCCGCCCTTCCACACAGCTGTATAAAATCCACATTGAACTGGATTATATGGCAGTGTGGATTCAGATAATAGAGTTCAAAGCAGATATTGTGGATTATCTGCCTTTATATTCTGGGCCATATGGCTGTGTAGAAGGGCCTACCACCTGAAAGCTTTAATGGGTAACTTGCTCATTCTGATGTGATTTAAACTGTCCTTTTCCAGCAATGCCTTTCTGTTTTCTGTATAGAACAAACAGAAAAATAGACAGGCACACATTTGACACCAAGACAAAGTTCAGAAACTACTAAGAGAACAAGGTTAGGGTTCATCCACACAGCCCTATATATCCCAGAATATCAAGGCAGAAAATCCCACAATATCTGCTTTTAAATTGGTTATCTGAGTCCACACTACCACATATTCCAGTTCAAAGCAGAAAATGTAGGATTTTATTCAGTCACAGGGTTATTCTGCAGTTGATGAGAAAAATCACAATTGTTCTGCGAGGAAGGAAGAAACCTCCAGCATGCAATTGCTGAACTCAGTTTTATCAATACATTGGACTTTATTCATTTATGCTGAGATCAAGGACATTTTATCTCCACATACTGTATTTATGTTAGGAATATTTATGAGGCTCACATTATATGCATTTGAGCCCCCCAAAGAAATGTAACTTCTGCATTTCATGTCCTTGTCACCCAGTTTTCCCCTCCTTGGCTACAATTGTGGAGGATGTGTCCTAGATTTTACGAAGTTCCTTTGGAAGGGATGTTCTCCAACATCTGTAGATACACCACCAGCAATCAGTTATGTAGCAAGATATTTTTAAACCACTCATTTTTATTCAGTTCCTTCCGCAGAGGCTGCCTTAACCAGCTCTTCAAACCTGGCGTCTTTTGTCTGCTAGGAATTCACACACTTTGCCCCAGATACTCACTTCCTCCCAGGTCTGGCTGTTATGATATAAATAATGATTTTGGTTTTGTGACTAAGAAACAAATGCACTCTTCTTATGTTTAAATGTACAGTTGATCCTCAATATCTCATGGAGTTTGATTTCAGGACCTATCTTGGACACCAAAATCTGTGGAAAGTTAAGTTCCATTATGTATAATAGTGTAGTAAAATGGTGCCCTTTATATAAAATGATAGACAACTGAAATGAGTGCCAAAGAGAACCTGAAGATCCGTGAAATGGTGGAAGGCTATAGCAGGGTATGCTCACAATTGGCTTAGTGCTCACTGTTACAAGAATCAAGATTGGCCTTTGGCATTTTCCCTACAAGTATTTTCACGCTGTGACTGTTTGAATCTGTGCACACAGAATCCCTGGATACATAGGGTCGACTGAACTTCTCATCAAAAGATTCTCAAAGTCAGTCATAGTGCTGACTTTTGTATCAAATAGGAAACAAAAAGCAGGGAAGGGAGTAAGGAAGAGAAAGGAAAGGGGGAAAGTATGAGGCTAGGGAAAGAGAAAGAAACAAGGAGGGCAACAACTGTTTTATACCCAGGCAACACCAGGGTACACAATATTTACAATCGATTTGTGTATGAAACAAAGTCTGCATACATTGAACCACCAGCAAGCAAAGGTGTCCATATCCCACCCACAAATATGGACAACTTCGGATGATGGAGAATTTTGGATTCTGGAATTCTATAGTAACTTTTAAAGTTCAGGCCTAACCAGGCTATTTTCCAATCTATAGTAATAGTCTAAAGACAGTTGAAATGCATTGAGCTATGCTGATCTATATATATCTATATATATCTATATATAAAATAATGAATTTTCATATTTACCAGGAGCAATTATGTCTTACCAATTCTAGGCCAAACTAGTCTCAAATACTTTAGATTACAACTGAAGTAGTTCATGATATCTTGTTGCTGAAAAGATAATTTCTCCCTCCATTCTGCAGCATTCTTGCTGTGAGCATTGCAGCTAAACTCAAAAGGAATAGAGGAGTTCCGGTGTGTGAATGTATTCTGGCTCTGCTACACTACTGTTTTTAATATAATTGACAGGAAAGAGGAAAAACAGCCCCATCACGGGATGCTTGGGATAACCTTACCTTGGAAAAATGGAATCTCGACATTCATATTCAGCCTTTTTGATGTTTTGCTTCACTAAAACATTAAAAAGAAATATGTTACTTATAGTTGTCTCTAGCATTGTAGATAGATCAAAGACCGCAGACCTCAAAAATAGTTAGACCACACCTTCCAGTATCCTCTATCTAGAATGCCCATAGGACACTTGAAGTTGTAATCCAGAAAGGAGCTCTCCACCAGCAATTGTAGAGTTGTATGACAACCTATTCCTAGACCACAGATGGGCACGCTATGGTTCATGATTGTTGTTTGGGGCCATATCTCCTAGCATTCCAAACCATTGTCAAGATAGGGCTACTGGGATTTGCAGTCCTACATCTGGAGGGCCACACAAATGTACCCCATCTAATCATTATGAGTCATTTTCAAATAAATACTAGGAATTGGGGAGGGATTATCTTGTTTTAAGTTTAGAAGTTAAAAAACAAAAAAGACTAGCCCTCCTGGGAAACAATGACTGAGGACAGAAAAGTACGACAGCCACGGTGACAGCATCAGATTTTGCAACATGGGCTCTGACAAGAAATGATCCATCCATTGTGTATCAACAGGAAAAACAGGGCTGCAGTTGTGGTAGGAAAGTTCAGGAACACAGAAAACTAAAATATTAAGATCACTGTCACATTGCCTAGAAAATAATTAATCTGGAAAGAAGTCACTAGAAAAGCAGGCATTACAATATAATCCAATAAATAAGTATTGTGTGTAGAACTAACTGGTTCTTCTGAAACTCTTAAGTAAATTAATGAGAAACGACCCAGCTTTTAACAGCCAGTCACTCCTCAAAACCGAAGGGGCAGAGCTCTTTGGCTTTTAACAAATGCCTATCAAAGAAATGTAGGTTGAACAATATGGTATGAGTAGTTGGACAAATTATAATTGCATGCATGTTGCTTGCAACAAAGATACAGTGCCCTCTGCTGTAAGATGAAAAGAACACATCTGTGAGAACTCAAAGGAGTCCTTTATGGTATTTTAAACTCTATGGAGACGTTTCATAGAAGTATTACGAGTCGACCTCATCAGACGAGGTGAAATCAGCATCCTAGGACGCATTCACCCTGTCTGGGGGCAGAGACCGACGCTGGACATCACACGACATCGTGTGAATTCTGGTGTAGGCCCTGCCCCCAACTGGGGTGAGAGTGTTGTTGGATGCTTTCACCCCAACATAGGAGGATTCCTGTGTTGTGGTACTGGAGCCAGCAAAGGACCTCTCCGAGAGGATTAAAATTTCCCCATGTGATGAGGAAAGCGTTGCTGAGAGGAAGCTGTGCGCAGGGTGACAGATTCACTCCACTGCTCCCTCTTTCCTTGCAGAAGCCTGGTGAGGAGGGATGCTTTGCCAGGGCTCTCTGATGAGGTGGTTTTACAGTCGTCTATCCATATCTATGGATTGTGCATCAGTAGATTCAACCTTCCACACACTGAAGATACACACACACCCCGCCATTGGCAGAAATTCCAAAAAGGAAACCTTGATTTTGCTATTTCAGGGATACAACTTTACTACACCATTGTATATAATGGGATATGATAATCCATGGCTTTTGGTATGCATGGGGGTCATGGACAACATCAAGGGCACACAGTACAGCAAAATATAGCTATGCTTTTTGACAAGCTTCTTGCCACCACACATTTGTTAAGAGTACTTCCATGCCACTTGCACATTATCTCTTTGTTATAAGAAACATTTTTAAGATTGTTATCTGAAATATTGCTCATAATGAAGCAGTTTTGTCCAATCTTACATTTGTTCACTTGAAATTTCATATTTAACAGAAACAATTTGCAATTCTCCAGTCCTCCACAAATACATCACAGTGCCCCTGATCCCTCAGTGTCAGTTCAGGCAGCCAAAGGACAGTAAATTCCATGTGTCAAAATATCAGACGGCTTAGCAGCTGAACAACCACAGTTGACACTGCTTGATATTCTGGAGCTGGGGAACCCTGGAGCTCCCCATTTACTTACACAGCAGTGGGCGAGAGAGGAAGCAACTTCATTTTTACTAGTAGACTCTAAGGTATTAAAAACAACATAACCTATTGATATAACCCATTTGGTACTATTTACTGTGGAAGTAAAGAAACATTAGAAACTTTCTCATTCTCTATTTTTTTTAAGAGACTGACATCTTCCTGCCTTCCATCTTTCCTTAGTAAATGTTGCAATGTTTTTCACATATTGGGAATTTTTGAGGAAGAAAAGCTGTTCTTTCAAAATATGTTTTTGTGCAAAATAGATTGTTAGGAGGTATAGTCCCAATAACAATGATCCGAAAAATGTTTTTGTGCAAAATAGATTTTGCACAAAAACTATACTATTTTATGTGCAAAAAGAGGAATTTTTTTGTACATTTTCTTAAAAACACCAAGTTAAGAAAATTAAAAATCGCCAATGGGCACAATTTCTTGGTGAGAGGAAAATATTTAAATCATTTATTCTGGTGTGCAATATGGGAATTACCCAAATAATTTACATTGTACAACAGAGATTCCATTACAAATTCCATTTGCTGGGATAAGAAGAATTTTATAGATGGGTGGTAGGCTTTTCTCTCTAGCCAGTCCTAGTATCATCATTTTCAGTATAGTATGATACCAGGCAGACCCGTAGCCGGGGCTTCAGCCCCGCCTCCCTGAAATTCTCAGGGTGGCCCATGAGAAGGCCTTACTGGTACATTATTTAAACTGTTATGTTTATTCATATCATGATCTGATCACCATGCTCAATATATCCCATATTCATGGGGGTATTGGGATAACGATACAAAAGGTTTGCTAGGGTAGACCCTCTCTCACTCACCCCTCCCCGGGCCAAATCAAAATCCTGGCTACGGGCCTGATACCAAGAGAGCTCAGGATAGTGTATTGGTTTAAGCTTTGGAGTACAATCCTGGAGACCAGGGTTCAAATCACTGCTCAGCTATTGGGAATCCATTGGGCGGCCTTGGGCAAGTTGCACTGTCTTGGTCTCAGAAGAAGGCAAAGGCAACCCATCTCTGAACAAATCTTGCCAAGAAAACCCCATCATAGGATCTCCTTGGAATTGCCATAAGGCAAAAGCAACACAATAACAATGATAAGCAGCTAATAGAATGTCAGACTTGCCTTCACAACCAGCAGATGTCCAACGTTTGGGGGCCTGATTTGAAGCATAAATGCTACCTCTGCCCCACTACACCCAGACCCACCCTCAAGTACTCCTGCACTATTTAGTTTCCAATTCCATGTACATTCATCTTCCCTGTGGCATATACCCTGTGACTGCTAATGCCCTGCTATAGGCAGAGCCATACTTTTCTACCATTGAATTGTTCTATCTCCTTTTAGAATATGCAAAAGTTTAAACGGATTGAACGGGAATTTTCCTAAAGGTTTCTTAAATTACCATTGTAACCACATTTGGAATAACTAGCAAGGCTCTCATAAAAGGTGTGTGTATGGCCGACAAGGCACTAAGCCTGGGTGTCTGGGATTTAAGGGGCCCAGCATGGTGAGTCGGCCAGCTAAGTGAGATGAATAGGAGACAAAAAGCCACTTTATGAAATACTAGCATACATACCTAGCATTGCCTGGGTGTCATTGGGACCACTTTCCACCTACTTTCTCCTTTCTCCAGCTCTGAGAAGGCCTGCTTCACAATGTCTCCATGGCAGCATTCTGGTAATGGACAAACTCTCTTGATGGCTTCTTCCTTCCTTCCTTTCTTCCTTCCTCACATTCCCTCATACACATTTATTATTCTTTTATTTACTTTATTTATATCCTGCCTTCCTTCCCGAGGGGACTCAAGGTGGCTAATACCCACACAGTTTAATCAATTTAAAACAAAGCTAATAGAAACCCTCAAAAACCCACAATAAAACAGTACTGTGTGTGTTAGGTTAAAAATACAGTTTAAAAACTTCTGGAATATGTTCAAAGAACTTTCAGTTATAGACATCTGGAGGTTCTTACACCCAGAAGGACTATACCTTATCTGATAGATACAAGTCATACTCAATAATTGATATGATTCGGATCACTAAGAATTTAGTAAATACTGTCAAAAATTATTTCACCCCACTGCCCAACACACAAAAAAATCACAATCCTGAGAAAACAATTTACTGTATATGTAAAAGTAATGAAGGTCTTTTGAAGAATCAAGAAAATCCTAATAAATGTAAAAAAGGGGTTGTTAAAAGATTGTTCAGCAAACTGGCAAATTCATTGGGGGGAAAAACAGAAAAGAAGCACAAGTAGCCAGGGGTGACTTTATCATTGATGTGTATCAAAAATGACTTAGCTAAGCAAGTTGATTTTATTGAGTTCAGTTTGAACTCAATAAAACTGCCATCAGATCTCCGAGATGCAATTATCATCACCCTGTATAAGAAAAAAGGAACAAAATCCGATTGTTCAAACTATTGAGGTATAACACTCTCCATTGCTGGAAAAGAAGGAGACGAAGAAGGAGACGGCATATATATACGCTATCATACTGATGGTAGCTTGTTCAACTTAAGTTGTCTAAGGATTCATAGTAAGACTCTAAACTATCTAGTCCGCGAGCTGCTTTTTGCTGACGATGCTGCCCTTGTCGCCCATACAGAAGTAGCCCTGCAGCACCTAACGTCCTGCTTTGCAACAGCTGCAGAGCTGTTTGGGCTGGAAGTCAGCCTGAAGAAAACGGAAGTTCTCCACCAGCCCGCACCACAGGAAGAACACCCCCATTTCAGCATAGGCAAATCTGTGATTAAGTCCATTAAGCAGTTCACCTACCTGATAAGCATCATCTCTTCAGACACCAAGATTGATAAAGAGATAGATGACAGATTAGCAAAGACATATAGTGCATTTGGAAGGCTTCACAAAAGACTCTGGAGCAACAAGCACCTGAGGCAAAGCACAAAAATCAGTGTGTACAGAGCTATCGTACTGTCTATTCTCCTATATGGGTCTGAAATATGGGTCACCTATCACCAACACCTACTACTCCTTGAACTCTTTCCTCAGCACTGTCTTCACACAATCCTAAATATACAATGGACTGACTATGTGACGAATGTTGCTGTCCTTGAGCAAGCAGGGATAATCAGCATTGAGGCCATGCTATTGAGGTAGGGTAGGGCACGTCTCTAGGATGGAGGACCACTGCCTCCCAAAGATACAACTCTATGGTGAACTTGCCACAGGTCAGCGCAAGAGAGGTGCCCCAAAAGAGAGATATAAGCACTCCTTGAAACAACACCTCAGGCTCGGCCAGATTGATCACCAACAATGGTCCACCCTGGCCTCGCATCGGGAGGCATGGAGATGCACTATCCACAATGCTGTGGCCTCTTTCGAGAAGTCACGCCGAACGAGTCTTGAAGATAACAACGCAGAAAGAACTGCAACTTGGAAACAACATCACCCAAGGAGACTTTCTGCTGTGCTTTTTGCAACCGGACTTGCCTATCTCAGATTGGCCTTTTAGTCATCAACGCGCTTGTAGAAAGCGTGGGATGAGTCCTTCCTGAATCTTCGTTTCCGAAGAAAAGCCAAAAGAGTGATTTTCTTGGAATTATTGAAAGATTTATGGCAATGAAAGTTTTAAAAATATACTTTGAGATATGTTTTGATATTAATGTAAGGTTTTATTATCAAATCCATATAGTTCTTTCAAAATATACAAATTACTGTGTTGTTATCATTTAAGCTAACATATGTTATACTAAATCCTATAGAGCATCTTGGCCTAGGGTCCATGGCATCCAGTGCAGAAAGATTTTGAATCAGGAATAATTGTGGGATTTATGCAAATATTGGGGGTTTTGCATATTTTACAGTATTACTGATTAATATTTAAATATACCATATGACTCCTTGTATCAAAAGGGATATGCTCCTGCTTTGTATGGATATAAGAAACTGCATAAAATAATGAATCCAATTGAAATGAAGAGCTTCTGGTCCAAGAATACCATAGAGTTGCAGTTGAGGACATAGGTAATGTCGAAAGAAGGCACTTTCGACCTCGTTAGACAGCTGCTGGAGGTGGTCTGCTTTGTAGAGGGGCATGGGGAACCCGGTGCCCCATGCCCTGCATCACCCAGCTCCAGCCAAGGGTGATTAGATGGGGGAAGCATGACCACATATGATGCATGCGGCTTCTCCCTTTGCATTGCAATGGCAACATGGGAGCTCTCCTTCACCCAGAGCTCTCACAGTGTCACCTGATGGGAGCCAGCTGGCTTAGTGGGTGACTGAGGCTAAATTGGCACATGCCACCGAATGTAGCCCCATATGAAAAGGTCATGAGTCAGATGTGTGTAAATGAAACAGTGGCTAGTGATCCCACAGATATAGTAGTCATACTGTAATTTCAAAATATCAATTTATCATCCAACATTATTCTCAAATATTGTCTTCTCATTCTGCGATAATATTGCACCAATCATTTTTTTTAGTTTATAGCAAACAGTCATGTTGGATCAGACTAAAAGCTCGAGCAACAGTGCCCACCCATACTCTGACCAAAATAGGACATAAATGTATTCATCTCCTTGTTTGTACTACACACCAACATATATGCATTTAGTACTGGTAAGAAGATCATCATTTGCGGTATAGAGGTATAGCTCAGTTAACAAAGCCTCTGGTTAAAAAAGCCCCATTTTACAAAGTCTTTTAAAGGTCATGCCCTCCCTTCTCTTCCTCTGTGTTTAGCTGGAATATTTTTTTCTTTCATCAGCACTGGGAAGATGATGACAGGGGGCTGCAGAAACATACTTTCCACCTTAATGTGTGTACGTGTGTCTTCAGTAAGCAATGCAATCACATCTTAGTTGGGAAAGAGTGGGATTCTGTTTCAGCTTATTCTACCATGGCTGTGTGTTAAGCCAGGTAAACAGCAGCTGCAATTCATGTTCCACAGGCATATAGCAGGGTTGGGAGGACAATAGCTTTATAAATAAGCACTTTGGTATATCTACGGATGTCCTGATCCTCAAATACTTTCTGCTTCATTTGGACAAATGCTGCACTCACAGAGCTCAGGCAGTGTTGCATTTCTGTATCAATGTTGACTTTTGTGAAGAGATGGCTGCCAAGGTAGTGGAAATGGTCAACATTTTCTACTGTTGCACCATTAAGCTGTATTTATGGCATTGCAGAAGGATTGGCTGGTGACTGCTGGAAGACCACTTTGGTTTTCGTGGTGTTCAATGAGAGGCCAATATTAAAATGAATTAATTTATCATCACCAATATGGAAATCATAAGGCACGTGAAGACTGGTGAACGAAAATACAATCATGTTTTGATACATTTTGGAAGAAAAGCTTTCAGAAGGTTCAAAATGTTTTTGTCTAGCTAATCCAAGTTTTGCCTGATGAGACTGATTTATTGCACATGTGTATATTGTTAGTTTTGAATAAAAAGTTTTGCTGGAAAAAAATTGCTCTTCTTCTTTTGTGGTAGGGAAACTCAACTCTATTCTTTCCATATTATTTCTGTCCCTGGTACCAGTGTTTTGGTTAAAGAAGTAATGCCCAGGAGCACATCAATTTCATTAAGTGAGATATAATTGCAGTTTTGTTGTCAATGGCTTTCATGACTGAAATAATTGGGTTGCTGAGCTTTTCAGGCTGTATGGCCATGTTCCGGTAGCATTCTCTCCTGACACTTCGCTTGCATCTACGGCAGGCATCCTCAAACCTTGTGAGGTCTGTTTTTCCAACAGACATCACAACCTCTAAGGATGACTACCACAGATGCAAATTTATTTATTTACTATATTTATATCCCGCCCTTCTCGACCCTGAAGGGGACTCAAGGCAGCTTACAGCAGAGGCAAAATTCAAAGCCTTAAACAATTCAACAATTACATAAACATTCAGTTAAAAATCTAAACAAGGCAAAAAAACAAATAAAACATAAACCTTACTACTTATAGATATAAAATCACATTATTCACAATCAAAATGCTGATTATGATCTAAAAGGCCCCATATGGCTCAGATACATACTATTTAGCATATTGTATCTCCTGGTATAAACATGCCCAGACCCTGAGATCCCCAGGAGAGGCCCTTCTCTCAATTCCCCCATCACAAGCTTGGTTGGTGGCGATGAGAGAGAGGGCCTTCCTTCTCCATCTTTGTCCCTCAACTCTGGAACTCCCTTTGTCCATGGGCCAGAATGGCCTCTGTCATGCATTAAAATATATGATGTATGATTTGAGTGGAATTGTATGAAAGGAATATAAATGGGGCCTAATTGGGCTGAAGACACAATTCTAAAATATTGAGGCCTGGAAAACAACTGCACCCAGGAACTGTAATTAAAAGTTCCTGAAGTGTTGACATTGATAACCAGTGACAATGATTAGCTGTTGAACTTTTGAAGAAGAACACAGCGTTTACATTATTAGAGACAATGGCTCTTTAGGTTAAAGAAATGTTTACAAGGTTTCTTACTTTAAGAAGGAAGTCAACACAAGGCTTATGTTTACCAACACCAATTGTGCAAAGTCAGTATCTGCCAAGAAACTGAGATGAAGCCAGGATGTTTCAGGCTGGAGAAACATCTATCATTCTTTTACAACTTTGGAACAACATCAGCAAGAAACATTGCTATATAAGAGACCTTATTACAATCCAAAATTGTGACAGACAGCTATGCTGTTCACCCACCATGCTCTGCTCCTTGGGAAGGAGAGAGATGGTGTATGTATTTGGGAGTGTCAGATCTGCTATGGAATGCAGAATTCTGGTCACTTGCCTCCTTTTCTGAAGGGAAGTTAAAGGAGTGGCGGTTTGGAGTCACGATACATTTGGGAGTCAGTTTCTGTTGTAGGGAAAACAGGGATCTGATCCTTGGCATTGTTCTAAAGGAAAGAGGATGTGTTTTAGAAGTTTTGAAACTGTGCGTTGGCAGGCTGCAGGGAAGTAGGGTCTCGCCTAAGAGATGTTCTTCTCCAGGAGATAGTGGGAGAAATGGTGATGTATGCATGAGGAAGAATATGAATGCTGAATAAAATGGTTACTCCCGTTGTTTGTTTGTCAAAGTAACTGTAGGTTTGTGTATCCAATGTAGTTACATAGAATCTGTATGTCTACATGTTGTTCTGTAAAAGTTCTGATACCTTTTATTTTACTGGAAAATTACATTAAAAAGAATCTATGCTTTAAAGTTATGGGAAAGTTATTCATAATACCTCCTCCTTGTTGTCCCTCCAGTGACAAGCCAAAACAGTTAGGCTTTAAAACAGAAATGTGCCAGGGAAGCTGAACTGGTTTTAACATATTTTAAATGTATTGTGTCCCAATCCTGGGGGGAAAGAAGGGTACAAATAAATACAGACATCACCATCACTATCACTTGTCCTTTCATGAAAACGGGGACCTCTGGCAGGAGATGAGCTGCACCACGCAGCAGCTGAATAAATGTTTGTCTAGGAGTATCACAAATCCGATCAGAATGATTTTAAACTGAATTATATGAGGAGGTGAAATGGTGTTCCAAAGAACAGAACACCAAGCACAGAGGGAAATGGCTTTGATGGTACAGAGGGAACTGGCCAATAGTACAATTACTGGCCCAAGGCTGGGTGGAGAAAAAAAAAACCAAGAAGGAATCAGCTGGGGAGAATGGCCCTTAGAATTCTTTAATGCCTGTAACATGGGAAATAAGGATGAACTTCATGGTTTAACATAGGAAAGCGCCTATTATGTAATAAGCATAACTGAGAACTGATAGGGTGAGTTTCATGATTGGAATAATGGAAAAGTATAACAGAGTTTTCCAAACTGTGTGTCGCAACATGTTTGTGTAATCTATTGGCGTTAGTTCTCAGAGTAATTCAAAAAGAACAAGCAAAAGAGCGCCAACACAGCAGTCGCTTTTCAAAATCAAATAATTCTATTTCTTGATATATTTTCTTTCAATCATCATACAAAGTACGGTTGCAGTGGAAACCAAATCATGAAGATTGCATTCACAAGTCTCAAAATTATAATCTTCCCAAGAGTCAAGGTCTCCGGGTTGTCCAAATAATCAATATTTACAATACTATATTAATGGCATATAGTTCATCAGGTGGTCAACCCAGATTGGTCCGCGGTCTAGCCGTTTCCGCCATCTTGGCCGTCGGGACCTTCAGACCAATGCTCCAATAAATCCGCAAGATTTTGATGGTATTAACCGAGAGAATTATTGATTATATAATCAATAATTTTCCGGATCACTTTGGAAACTTTATTTCTTGGAGCATTGGTCTGAAGGTCATTGATTAGCCAAGATGGCGGAAACGGCTAGACCGTCGACCAATCTGGGTTGACCACCTGATGAACTATATGCCATTAATATAGTATTGAAAATATTGATTATTTGGACAACCCGGAGACCTTTGACTCCTTGGGAAGATTATAATTTTGAGATTTGTGAATGCAATCTTCATGATTTGGTTTCCACTGCAACCGTACTTTATATGATGATTGAAAGAAAATATATCAAGAAATAGAATTATTTGATTTTGAAAAGCGACTGCTGTGTTGGCGTTCTTTTGCTTGTTCTTTTTGAACAACATGTTTGTGTGTCAGCTGCAGTGTGTCAGTGTATCGTGCAAATCATAGAATCATAGAGTTGGAAGAGACCTCGTGGGCCATCCAGTCCAACGCCCTGCCAAGAAGCAGGGAAATCACATTCAAAGCAGCCCAGAAAGATGGCCATCCAGCTTTAGCCACCAAAGAAAATCCCACTGTTCAACAGTAGGCCTGTTTGATTTTTAAAAAAGTTCAAAACTCGTTCCAGATGTAAGGGGCGATGGCGCTTCGAATCTGAATGACTTCCAAAATTTTCTGGAAATTTTTTGGAATGTCCTAAAATAATTCCTAAATTTTAGAATGGCTTCGTTAATGGCGGATCCGCATGTTTAACCCATTTTGGATGGGGATGTCTTCCCTCCGCGTCAGAACTGGGGCGATAGCCGTGTTTAACTCACTTTGGATTCGGCTGTCGCCCCAGTTCTGACGTGGAGGGAAGGACATCCACCTCCAAACTGGGTTAAACAGCCAATGAGGGGAAAGCACCTTGGGAGGGGCGGGAATCTAATGCCAATTCCTTTCTGAAAATGGCGGCGGCTTCAGAATGGCAAATTCACTTCCGGGTTGCTTACATCGCTTTGAAACCGCTTCAAAAATGAATTTAATCCGAATTCATTCCGATTTTACGAGCATTCTAGCTAACCTATCCAGGCCTACTGAACAGCTCTAAGTCCATGTGAAATAAGCAATACCAACTTACGTGCAATTATACTCAGTAAAGGTGTCGATTACTGTGGTGTAGCAGCAAATTCTCCTTTCATCGTATCTGTGTATGCACACTGCAGTTGAGGGATCAAACTGCTCACTTTGTGTAATGTGTAATTGAGTCAAAAACCCTGATTGTGCATCACTTTCGGTAATGTGGATGAATCTGATGTGATGCATTTGACAACACAGGATGATGCTCTTACTTTATCACTGCAAGAGTAGAATGTTAATGGTGTTATTTTCATGTTTGGTTCTTGTTAAAACTTTATAATTTACACAGGCTTGTTCATTAAATTGCGGCTGAATAACCTCTGCAGTGGATATGTTTGTAATTAAGAAAAGATGGTGAAGATTATGTTTGCGATGAGCAAAAGGTCGTGGCTACAGAGGAAACTAAGCAAGAATTAAGTGCTGAATGGTCTAGTTAATACATAAGGAATACGAAGGAAACATTTCCATGCCTCATTTATAGAATGAAAGATTTCATGTGAGATGTTGTGTCCCCATACACCTTGTTATTACAATGTATGTATGCATCTGTATCTCTTATAAGGGGTTGGTTTAACTTCTGGTTTGCTAGCAAAACTGAATTACTCTGTAACGAAACGATGCATGCCTAGAAAGTATATCACCAACACGAAATGTCTGGAAAACTCTTGACCTATACCAAAGAAATAAACCAAATGGGAAAAGAAAGAGGTGTAGCAGTGCATGTCGAGGTTGCATAAGTCAAGGTCTGCGTATTTGGATTTTTTTTTCCTGGAATATTTTTTATCTATGATTGGTTGAATATGTGGGTGCTGAATCTGTGGATAAGGAAGGCCGATTGGAAGAACTTCCTAAATGTGAGAGCTGTTCAGCAGTGGAACTCTCTGCCCCAGAGTGTGGTTGAGGTTCCTTCTTCGGAGGTTTTTAAACAGAAGCTGGATGGCCATCTATCTGGGGTGCTTTGAATCCGATTTTCCCGCTTCTTAGCAGGGGGTTTGACTGGATGGCCCATGAGGTCTCTTCCAACTCTATGATTATATCTGCACTTAATACACTGTTGTGCAGGCATGGGCAAACTTGGGCCCTCCAGGAGTTTTGGACTTCAACTCCCATAATTCCTAACAGACTATTGGCTGTTAGGAATTGTGGGAGTTGAAGTCCAAAACTCCTGAGGGCCCAAGTTTGCCCATGCCTGCTGCAGGGTCAAAGAGTAAACAGCAGAGTAGCAAGATGCAGGCACCTATATGGATACCTGCAGCAGTGGAATAATTACTGTAAGTCATGAGAAACCACAGGCTTGGTTAGATTTTAAAAAAAGAGATACTGGGTCATAAATATTCTAAAGGCTTCAGATGACGTCTGATCTTGGATGTTAAGCAGAGCCAGCCCTGGTTAGGACTTGGATGGGAGACCACAAGCGCATAACCCGTGCTGTAGGCCAGTGTTTACATTTTTAAAATCCTGGGGAACACCACCAAACAAAATGACACAAAATGACACTCTAACACAGTAATACATATAGTTAATATGTTTTAAAATGCATTTATACACTCAGTGTGAAACTTGGGCCTGTTTCGATGAACACAATATAGATATCCTGGCAGGAATGGCAGAAAGACACACACAAAGGTCTTGCTCAACAGCTGTCAGTCTCTCTCTGTGTTTAGTTTTTATCGCAGTCAAGCTAGAGAAGCTCATCTCACACAGATATGTGGTTGAAAACGGGAGCAATGTCAAAATAGACCAACAGAAAATACTGGAAGGGTTTGGTGGGCATTAACCTTGAGTTTTGGAGTTGTAGTTCACCTATATCCAGAGAGCACTGTGGACTCAAACAATGTTGGATCAGGACGAAACTTGGCATGAGTACTCAATATGCCCAAATGTGAACACAGATGGAGTTTGGGGAAAATTGACATTTGGGAGTTACAGCTTCTGGGATTTATAGTTAACACACAATCAAAGAGCATCCTGAACTCTTGCAACAATGGAATTGAACCACACTTGGCATATTGAACTCTCATTACCAACAGAAAGTATTTAAAGGGTTTTCTTGGGAATTGACCTTGAGTTTAGAAGTTGTAGTTCACCTACACCCAGAGAGTACTGTGGACTCAAACAATGTTATGTTATGTTGTTGTTTGTTTTCTATCCAATGTTGGAAGGAGGCTCACCACTTTAAGGTCCCTAAAACAGGCATGGGAAAACTTCGGCCCTCTGGGTGCCTGAAGGGAGCCCAATGGAGAAGAAAAAGTAAGTGTTTAGCAGGAGGGGGAAGAAAGGGCATGAAGGGGGAGGAAGAGGTCCTTGTCGAAAGCTGGCATGGGCAAACTTGAACCTTCCAGGTGTTTTTGGACTTCAACTCCCACCATTCCTAACAGCCTGAGGCCCTTTCCTGTTTAAGTGGCTGAGGGGGGAAGGGGCCAGGTTTGCCTCTATGTGATCTATAGATAGGCTGTTAGGGGGCAGGCTGTTAGGAATTGTGGGAGTTGAAGTCCAAAACACCTGGAGGGCCCAGGTTTGCCTCTATCTGATCTATAGATAGGCTGTTGGGGGTAGGCTGTCAGGAATTGTGGGAGTTGAAGTCCAAAACAGCTGGAGGGCCCAGGTTTGCCTCTATCTGATCTATAGATAGGCTGTTAGGGGGTAGGGTGTTAGGAATTGTGGGAGTTGAAGTCCAAAACAGCTGGAGGGCCCAGGTTTGCCTCTATCTGATCTATAGATAGGCTGTTAGGGGGTAGGCTGTTAGGAATTCTGGGAGTTGAAGTCCAAAACACCTGGAGGGCCCAGGTTTGCCTCTATCTGATCTATAGATGGGCTGTTAGGGGGTAGGCTGTTAGGAATTGTGGGAGTTGAAGTCCAAAACACCTGGAGGGCCCAGGTTTGCCTCTATCTGATCTATAGATGGGCTGTTAGGGGGTAGGCTGTTAGGAATTGTGGGAGTTGAAGTCCAAAACACCTGGAGGGCCCAGGTTTGCCTCTATCTGATCTATAGATAGGCTCTTAGGAGGTAGGCTGTTAGGAATTGTGGGAGTTGAAGTCCAAAACACCTGGAGGGCCCAGGTTTGCCTCTATCTGATCTATAGATAGGCTGTTAGGGGGTAGGCTGTTAGGAATTGTGGGAGTTGAAGTCCAAAACACCTGGAGGGCCCAGGTTTGCCTCTATCTGATCTATAGATAGGCTGTTAGGGGGCAGGCTGTTAGGAATTGTGGGAGTTGAAGTCCAAAACACCTGGAGGGCCCAGGTTTGCCTCTATCTGATCTATAGATAGGCTGTTAGGGGGTAGGCTGTTAGGAATTGTGGGAGTTGGAGTCCAAAACAGCTGGAGGGCCCAGGTTTGCCTCTATCTGATCTATAGATAGGCTCTTAGGAGGTAGGCTGTTAGGAATTGTGGGAGTTGAAGTCCAAAACAGCTGGAGGGCCCAGGTTTGCCTCTATCTGATCTATAGATAGGCTGTTAGGGGGTAGGCTGTTAGGAATTGTGGGAGTTGAAGTCCAAAACAGCTGGAGGGCCCAGGTTTGCCTCTATCTGATCTATAGATGGGCTGTTAGGGGGTAGGCTGTTAGGAATTGTGGGAGTTGGAGTCCAAAACACCTGGAGGGCCCAGGTTTGCCTCTATCTGATCTATAGATAGGCTGTTAGGGGGTAGGCTGTTAGGAATTGTGGGAGTTGAAGTCCAAAACAGCTGGAGGGCCCAGGTTTGCCTCTATCTGATCTATAGATAGGCTGTTAGGGGGTAGGCTGTTAGGAATTGTGGGAGTTGAAGTCCAAAACACCTGGAGGGCCCAGGTTTGCCTCTATCTGATCTATAGATAGGCTCTTAGGAGGTAGGCTGTTAGGAATTGTGGGAGTTGGAGTCCAAAACACCTGGAGGGCCCAGGTTTGCCTCTATCTGATCTATAGATAGGCTCTTAGGAGGTAGGCTGTTAGGAATTGTGGGAGTTGGAGTCCAAAACAGCTGGAGGGCCCAGGTTTGCCTCTATCTGATCTATAGATAGGCTCTTAGGAGGTAGGCTGTTAGGAATTGTGGGAGTTGGAGTCCAAAACAGCTGGAGGGCCCAGGTTTGCCTCTATCTGATCTATAGATAGGCTCTTAGGAGGTAGGCTGTTAGGAATTGTGGGAGTTGGAGTCCAAAACACCTGGAGGGCCCAGGTTTGCCTCTATCTGATCTATAGATAGGCTGTTAGGAGGTAGGCTGTTAGGAATTGTGGGAGTTGGAGTCCAAAACAGCTGGAGGGCCCAGGTTTGCCTCTATCTGATCTATAGATAGGCTCTTAGGAGGTAGGCTGTTAGGAATTGTGGGAGTTGGAGTCCAAAACAGCTGGAGGGCCCAGGTTTGCCTCTATCTGATCTATAGATAGGCTCTTAGGAGGTAGGCTGTTAGGAATTGTGGGAGTTGAGTCCAAAACACCTGGAGGGCCCAGGTTTGCCTCTATCTGATCTATAGATAGGCTGTTAGGAGGTAGGCTGTTAGGAATTGTGGGAGTTGGAGTCCAAAACAGCTGGAGGGCCCAGGTTTGCCTCTATCTGATCTATAGATAGGCTCTTAGGAGGTAGGCTGTTAGGAATTGTGGGAGTTGGAGTCCAAAACAGCTGGAGGGCCCAGGTTTGCCTCTATCTGATCTATAGATAGGCTCTTAGGAGGTAGGCTGTTAGGAATTGTGGGAGTTGGAGTCCAAAACACCTGGAGGGCCCAGGTTTGCCTCTATCTGATCTATAGATAGGCTCTTAGGAGGTAGGCTGTTAGGAATTGTGGGAGTTGAAGTCCAAAACAGCTGGAGGGCCCAGGTTTGCCTCTATCTGATCTATAGATAGGCTGTTAGGGGGTAGGCTGTTAGGAATTCTGGGAGTTGGAGTCCAAAACACCTGGAGGGAAGGCCCAAGTTTGCTGAAAAGGAAGGCACCCTCCATTCTGGGGGGAGAGAGGAATCGGCCTGCTGGGCCCCAGCCAGTCTCCAGTGCAGAAACAAAGCGGGTCGAGACCTCTTTGGCTGCCTGCCAGGGCTCAGGCGACGGGCTCCCGGGAGTGGCAACCTGGTGAGGCCGGCTGGGCTCTCTTTGGCGGCGAACGAAAGGCCTTGTCGTCCCCGCAGCAGCCAGGGCTCCCGAGTAAGCGGCGTCCCTTCCTCCCTCCCTTCCTTCCCTCCCTCCGCAGTGTGGCTGGCGGGAAAGCGGAGGAGCCTTCAAGCCTGCCTGCCTGCGCCGCCTCCTCCGGCCGCTTGGGGGCGCGCTGCCCAGGCGCTGCCCGCTCCGGCGATGGCGGCGGAGGCTTCCCCGCGGGCAGGGGCCGGACGGGCCGCGCCGCCATATTGGCTGTTGTCCTGTCTGAAAGCAGCAGCAGCGGCGGCGGCGGCGGCGGCGTCGGGGAGCGACAGCAGCGTCGGGCTCTCGGCAGAGGCGAAGGCAAGGCAGGCGGACCCACCCTGGGCATGACTCGCAGGCGGAACAAGGCGGTGGGCGCGGCGGGGCTGCGGAGGGAGCGGGCCGGGGCTCGGCGCCAGCCCCCCGGAGCCGCCCCCGCCCCCGCCTCCCCGCCGACGCCGCCTCCTCCTCCTCGCCGGGCCTTCCCGAGGAGGCGCCTCAGGCGGCAGTGGCGGCGGCGGCAGTCAGCGGCGCGGATCCGGGCAGAGCCTCGCAGGTATGGACACAGAGAGAGAGAGAGAGAGATCCTCCCTCTCTCCTCCCTCCTCCTCTCCCACCCTCTCTCCCTCCTTCCCGCCTCCACACCCCACTCCCCCGGCCCCCCTTTGCGGGTGATCCGCCCTTCCCACAGGCCCCTTCCTCCTCGCCTACCTGGATGCGGATCCTGCAGCAGCAGCAGCAGCACCACCACCACACGGCCTGCCTGCCTGCCTGCCTCCTTCCCAGCCAGTCACCTCAGAAGCCACCTTGAATCCCGCCTGTCTAGAGCCTGACCCGGCCTCGTCTGCAGCAGCCGCCGCCGCCGCCTCCCCTCAGTTCCCCTCAAGCCACCTGCGCCCCGACATCCCAGCAGCCCCCAGGCCTAGCTCCTCACTTCCCACCCACCCACCCCCTGGCCTTCCCACACACAGCAGTTTCCCGTCAAGCCACCTGCTCCCCTCTGTCCCCGCCACCCCCCAGGCCTACGCCTCCACTCCCCATCCACCCATGCCTTCATCCCCACACCTACCTCCTTCCCACACCCTCGCCCCACACGCCCGACTCCAGCCTTTCCCCTCAGGCCACCTGCTCCTCTCCCTCCCAGCCCCTTCACCCCCTTCCCACGTGCAGCCCTCACCCCACATCTCTAACTCCAGCCTTTCCCTACAAGCCACCTGCACCCAGATATCCCAGCAGCTTCTAGGCCCACCTCCCACCCATGCCTAATTCGGCCTTCATCGCCTTCCCACATGCAGCCCTCACCTCATATCTCTAACTCTAGCCTTTACATCCCAGCAGCCTCCAGGCCCACCTCCCTACTTCCCACCCATGCCTAATTCGGCCTTCATCCCTTTCCCACATGCGGCCCTCACCCCACATCTCTAACTCCAGCCTTTACATCCCAGCAGCTTCCAGGCCCACCTCCCTACTTCCCACCCATGCCTAATTCAGCCTTCGTCGCTTTCCCACATGCGGCCCTCACCCCACATCTCTAACTCCATCCTTTACATCCCATCAGCGTCCAGCCCCACATCCCAGCAGCCTCCCTCCCTACTTCATCCCACCCATGCCTAATTCAGCCTTCTAACTCACTTTCCCACATGCAGCCCCTCACCCCACATCTCTAACTCCAGCCTTTCCCTACAAGACACCCCACCTAGATATCCCAGCAGCTTCTTGGCCTACTTCCCATACATGCCTAATTCGGCCTTCATCCCTTTCCCACATACAGCCCTCACCTCATATCTCTAACTCTAGCCTTTACATCCCAGCAGCCCAGCAGGCCCACCTCCCTACTTCCCACCCATGCCTAATTCGGCCTTCATCGCCTTCCCACATGCGGCCTTCACCCCACATCTCTAACTCCAACCTTTACATCCCAGCAGCCTACAGGCCCACCTCCCTACTTCCCACCCATGCCTAATTCAGCCTTCATCCCCTTCCCACATGCGGCCTTCACCCCACATCTCTAACTCCAACCTTTACATCCCAGCAGCTTCCAGGCCCACCTCCCTACTTCCCACCCATGCCTAATTCAGCCTTCATCGCTTTCCCACATGCGGCCCTCACCCCACATCTCTAACTCCAACCTTTACATCCCATCAGCTTCCAGGCCCACCTCCCTACTTCCCACCCATGCCTAATTCAGCCTTCGTCACTTTCCCACATGCGGCCCTCACCCCACATCTCTAACTCCAGCCTTTCCCTACAAGACACCTGCACCTAGATATCCCAGCAGCTTCTAGGCCCACCTCCCACCCATGTCTAATTCAGCCTTCGTCGCTTTCCCACATGCGGCCCTCACCTCACATCTCTATCTCCAGCCTTTACATCCCAGCAGCTTCCAGGCCCACCTCCCTACTTCCCACCCATGCCTAATTCGGCCTTCATCCCTTTCCCACATGCAGCCCTCACACCACATCTCTAACTCCAGCCTTTCCCTACAAGCCACCTGCACCCAGATATCCCAGCAGCTTCTAGGCCCACCTCCCACCCATGCCTAATTCAGCCTTCGTCGCTTTCCCACATGCGGCCCTCACCTCATATCTCTAACTCCAGCCTTTACATCCCAGCAGCCTCCAGGCCCACCTCCCTACTTCCCACCCATGTCTAATTCGGCCTTCATCCCTTTCCCACATGCAGCCCTCACCCCACATCTCTAACTCCAGCCTTTCCCTACAAGCCACCTGCACCCAGATATCCCAGCAGCTTCTAGGCCCACCTCCCACCCATGCCTAATTCAGCCCTCATCGCTTTCCCACATGCGGCCCTCACCCCACATCTCTAACACCAGCCTTCCCCTTCAACTTTATATCTCAGCAGCCTCCAGGCCCACCTCCCTACTTCCCATCCATGCCTAATTTGGCCTTCGTCCCCTTTCCCACATGCAGCCCTCACCCCACATCTCTAACTCCAGGCCCACCTCCCTACTTCCCATTCCCACATGCAGCCCTCACCCCACATCTCTAACTCCAGGCCCACCTCCCTACTTCCCATCCATGCCTAATTCGGCCGTCATCCCCTTCCCACATTTATTTATGTATTTATTTACTTACTTCATTTATATATTGCTTTTCTCACCCCTGAGGGGACTCAAAGCGGTTTCCAACATAATAGTGGCCGAATTCAATGCTATACATACATGTGAAAACCAAAACATAATTTCTAGACAGTAGCATGTACTATAAATTAAGAATCTTACACACATCAATCAGCATAAAACAACATAGACATTTAAATCGCAGCATTAAAACATATCAGAACATTTATTTAAAATTACAGAAGCTGGGAACATAAGTCAGGAGCTATTCTAATTTTCATCTGTAATTGTTCATTATTGCACTGAGATATTAATTGTTGCAGTATGGCATGCAGCCCTCACCCCACATCTCTAACACCAGACTTTCCCTTCAAGTCACCTGCGCCTTTATGTCCCAGCAGCCTCCAGGCCTGCCTCCCTTCTTCCCATCCATGTCTAATTCGGCCTTCATCTCCTTTCCACATGCAGCCCTCACCCCATGTGTCTAACACCAGCCTTTCCCTTCGACTTTATATCTCAGCAGCCTCCAGGTCCACCTCCCTACTTCCCATCCATTCCTAATTCAGCCTTCGTCCCCTTTCCCACATGCAGCCCTCACCCCACATCTCTAACACCAGCCTTTCCCTTCAACCCACCTGCACCTTTACATCCCAGCAGCCTCCAGGTCCACCTCCCTACATCCCATCCATGCCTAGTTCAGCCTTCACCCCCTTTCCCACATGCATCCCTCACCCCACATCTCTAACACCAGCCTTTCCCTTCGACTTTATATCTCAGCAGCCTCCAGGTCCACCTCCCTACTTCCCATCTATGCCCAATTCGGTCTTCATCCCCTTCCCATATACAGCCCTTACTCCATATCCGTAAGCCAGCCATGCTGTGCTTAGATACCCTTCACAGCATGCAATAGGCACCCGTTTTGCTACTTGGACTACTCTGGCATGCTTGTCTATTTTGTTTTACTTTACTTACAGAAACAACCTTCCATATATTGTCCTGTTGCCACCAAATTCTGTAGCAAGTATGTGATAAAGATCCAGTCTCCTTTTTGGTATATTCCCACCAACCAAGGCCTTCGCTGTCTCAATACTAGTGGCTTAACTTTCTCTTTCTGCATTGTGAGCACATCTGTGGGGCTCAAGTTGGTATAAGGCCCTGCCCTGGGACCATGCTGCATCTTTTGCAGCTGGATCTTTGCGAAGCCTAGACTTCTGCTGAAGAGTAAAGAGATCATTGCATGGCTGCAGAGGATGGCATGCTTTCAGGAGAGAGGTTTCTTTTAGGATGACTATTTTAAAGGGGGAAGATGTGCTGCTAGCAAAATCTGTGTGTGTGTGTGAGACAACACTGATTGCTACTCCCCAGAAGGTCACTGTGCAAGTGATGTTTTGTCTTCTGAGGAAACTGAATTCCCATCCGAATCTTGACATTGGAGCGAGTTTGGAGAGCTATGCCAAGTTGTTGTATGACAGTAGTTTGTCCTGTAAGCAGAATGCAGTTTGAGCCAAGGAAAAGGCTAGAAACAGTTGGGCCTCCTTCTGGAGAGGGAGCAGTGACTTCCTTGGCAGTGGGCAAACAGTCCCAATATCTGTACTGCTGCTCACCATGGGTGTTGAGGTGGTAAATCCCCAGGACAGCTTTGTGTTAACTAAAGATTGTGGAATTAGCCTTCTGGGAGCCCAGGCTGCTGTTGGCAGACAGCAGACCTAGAAGAGGCTCAGCCAGAGTTGTAGAAGTGGGGGCATGTGTACATAATGTGCCAGTAGGAAAGCCATTTTCAGCCTTAGGAGGAACCAAGCCGCTGCTCTTGTTTACACATGTTTTTTTAGTATGGCTGACAAGAGCAGTTGGGTGCATATTCCAAGGGAAACAAAACACAGAGGCACTTTTATGCATGGAGAAGAGGCTGTTCACCTGAAGTGACATCTGTCTGGCTGGCATAAAGAACCTTACCCTGCTGTTTCCTGCAAGCAGGACCCCTGGACCTGGGGAGCAGGGAATCTTTCCTAGCTACCCACGCCTCCTTGTCTTCACTAACTGCAGCATTGGTTATCTATGAATGGTTGTGTAGGTGCGGCAGGATATATATTGCTCAAATTATAGATGAAAAGCTAGGGGGATATATATATGGAATCAGCAAGAACCCAGTTGTGGCTCCTTCATTTTTAGCCAAATTCCCTCCCCAGAGCAACGATGTGGAATATCTGTAATTAAATAGACTGACAGCACAAACCTGTACATGTCTTCTGCTCAGAAGCTAAGAGTTTGCTGCTGCTTACTTCTAGACGTGTGGGCATAGGTTTGCACTCTGAGATGCGTTGCTTTAGTGCTGCAGGCCTTACAGAGAACTAAGTTTTTAAAAGACTTTAACACTGACGTTCATACCAGATAAATCATTTAGAATCTCAAAGCTTTGAAAGTCAGGATGGAAAAGTCATCATTAGCCTGCTTCTTCTATACCAAGGATATCTCATGCTGCGCCCTTTCTCTTGTTTCTCTCACCATGTTAAACACCTTACTAAACTATGAGTTCTTGTCTTTTTTCATGAAAGTAGTTGTTCCTCGGCCTCTCACAGGTCCTGTCCGGCAGGGGAGGCAGTAGGAAGCCACACTCTGGTGCTTTCTTGCCCTTGGGAAATGGAGATACGGCACATTGAAATAAGGGGACAACTTTGTCAGCTTTGCAAGCACCCTTCCTTATCATCTACATTCTACTTGCTTGTGATGTTGCAAGGGGAGGAGGAACTCACCTGGCCAAGTTGGTGTGTGTGAGAGAGACAAAGTGCCATAGTTTGACTGCAGTAAAACTCCCCTCCTTCCATACAGTAAATTGATCGGCCCCAATCTAGACCACAAATGCCTATATCTTTTTATTTCATCTTAGTCGGTGTCATGATCTCTGTCATGGAAATTACAGTCCAGGTTTAGCCATGCTGATGTATCAGAATGGAGTGAGTTACAACAATAGAAAGGAGAACATGCTTGTGCATGATGCTCCTGAACATAACCCATTCAGCTCCCTTTCCAAAGATCTATATCCAGTCCAAAAGTATTGAGGGCTTAATATTTGCTATCACTATAAAGGGAAATGCTTGTGAGAGCAACAGGTTCACGAGAAGCATCTTCAGGGAATAAGCCCAGAAATAGAAGTCAGTCACAACAGGCTGGTATACAGCTTTCTTAATATCTATTATGGTGCACTGCAATCATTTTCAGAACTCTGCAAAAAATGTTAAATGTATTTAAAAAAACAGAGATTATCTCTCTTCAGAAGGCTATCTTAGTGCTGGCTTCAGAGCAATAATTGTCGCAGCTTGACATAATTGTTACTCTAGTGGTCCCAGTGTAATGCAATGCCATACAAACCTGCAGTGGGAGTTACAAGCTTAGAGAAAACTTCCAAATCCAGATAGGTCATAGAGGTAGTCTGGGAGAAAAGCAAATATTGGAACATCTTCAGGGAATAAGCACAGAAAGAAGTCATCCACAACAGGCTAGTACACAGCTTTCTTAATATCCATTATTGTACACTGCAATCATTTTTAAAACTCTAATTTTTTTAAAAAAAAATTAAAATAATAAATTATTCTCTCTTTAGAAGGCTATTTTGGTGCTGGCTTCAGAGCAATAATTGTAGCAGCTTGACATAATTGTTAACACCAGTGGTTCTATGTGTAATGCAATGTAATACAAACCTGCAGTGGAAGTTACAAGCCTAGAGAAAACTTCTAAATCCAGATAGGTCAGAGAGGTAGTCCTGGAATAAACATGGGATGATGCTTTTAGCAGTAGCACCTGAAATTCCTTAGAATCACACATAACTTGCAAAAAGCCATGGTGTGTGAACTATGGGAACAGAGAAGAAATTTTCATAGTTACATATACCGTATTTTCTGGCATATAAGACTACTTTTTAACCCAAGAAAGTCTTCTCAAAAGCCAGGGGCCGTCTTATACGCGGGAGTCAACTTATACACCAGGAATTGTCTCGTACGTGGGAGTCATCTTATAGAGCAGGTGCTGAAACTTGCAATCTGGATTGGAGAATCTGTGATTACCGCATATGGTGGAGGGAGCTCAAAAATGACAGTGGCCGTGTCCTTGCTGTATGCAGCAACTGTATGAAAGCATTAAGGGTGACGCTGTATAATTACGATAGAAGAAAATCCATTCATCAGGATTCGTGGACTTAATGCGGTCCCGATGGTGAGGTGAAGGGGCGCCTCACCGGGAAGGTGTAAGCGAAGGGCGGAGCAAGCTGCAGGCGTCCGGGGCGCCCGGGGTATGGAAAAAGTGGCTCTGGGCCCAGAAAAACACACGTCTTTTACCTGTCTGGCCTGCCCTTGATCCTATTACCATACCTCCTCCTCTGCCTCTCAGATCTCTCTCCTGAAGACTGCAGTGAAGCGGTGTAGATGCGCATGTGTGAGATCTGAGGGGCAGAGAAGGAGGTACAGTAATAGGAAAATTACCGTATTGAAATCAAATGTGATGCTTTTTAAATTTTTATTTGGTGTGTTTTAGAAGAGGGGTAGTCTTATATGGCAAATATATCCCAAACTATATTTTAACTGGAAAAGTTGGGGGTCATCTTATTTGCTCAGTCATCTTATACGCTGGAAAATACAGTAGTTGTTTGATTGGGATACAGAGAGTCACGGAATTAACATGCCATCCTTTCTGCTTCCTGGGTATACCCACCTATCCACCCATGAAGAAACATTTTACTTATGAGAATGTGTGGCATAGTGATTTTTTTGTTGCATTTATACTGGGAAATTAATGCATTTTGTGACCACTTGAACTGTAGTGGCTCAATGCTATAGCAATGAAAGTTGTAGTTTCACAAGGTCTTTAACCTTCTCTGCCAAACAGTGCTAGTGACTCACCAAACTACAGTTCCCATGATTCCATAGAATTGAGGTATGGCAGTTAAAGAGGTATTAAACTGCATTAATTTTATAGTGTGGATGCACCCTATGACTCTGGAGAAGGGGGTTCAACTTCCCAGTCAGCCACTGGGTGATCTTAGCAACTCACACAGTCTTAGAAAACTGTGATAGGTTTATCTTAGAGTTGCCATAAATTGGAAACAACTTGAAGGCACACAATAACAACCATCTTCGTAGACATTGTAGAAGGCTAGGTTAACTTTTTGCTGGCATATGTGGTTTAACTGAAGAAAGAAAAAGTCCCAGAAAGGGAAGGCTTAGTGGCCACGTGCATTCATACAAATATAGGCATTTGGTTTCTTTATTTTGTATTTCATATAAAATACTTGTTTCAAGCCAGAAACAACAATATACTAATAAATTCCGCTGTGCCATATGCTAGTGACCCTCAAAATACAGTTAAGAATTTATTCGTACTTTTAGGCATAGATAATATTCTATACCTAGTTTTATTTACACTAATTAAGTGCTTCTTCACTTAATCAATGACTCTACTATAAGGGTCTCTGGGCAATAGAAGATAGTCAGCTACCTATGGAATCTAGGAGTGCTTTGTGAAAGGACGATGCAGTTATAATGCACACTAGCTAGTGAGACCTTAGGCCATCTCCCCTTCCTCCCTGTGTCAGGTGGACAGCTAATATATAGTTAGTAATATGCAGACATACACCATCTCGGATGCATGCACTCTCTCCCTCTCCTTGGTACTCAAGCAGCAGAGTGGAAGGAATCATTATCATATACACACCAGTAGAGGATAGAGCTTCTGCGATTTTAAAGCCTATATAACAAGCTGAAGGTGCAGATGTGTCTTCTGCCACTGCTACAAGAAGTAGTAAACATAGTAAATATGTCCCTTCCCTGCCACTTTTAAAGGCATAGGAAGCTGCAGTTATACCAGCAATGCTACTTCAGTACAATGAGGCAAATTTTTCTTGTCTACTCATTTCTAACCAATTAAGAATTGTAATGGCAAAGCTGGCCTTCACAGCGCTTGTTAGTGAGCTGTATGGAGGGTAACTTGCAATAGTCTAATTACAGTAATTAAAAAGAAAGTTATTCCTCCAAGCAGAAGAGACAGCACAGGGCTACCATTATACAGTTTTTGGAAGGGAAAAAGATGGCTAGTAGTAATCCCTCAGTTTCACAAGGCAGATTTTGACTTGCCTTCCAGCTTAAGACAGGGAAGGCATACTGAAAGACTTGTTCATGGCTTCAGGTTGCTTAACACTGTAACCAGATTTTTCAGCATTAAGATCTTCCCTAGTTTTTGGTGTGATTCTTGGTAGTCGCAGCTCTCAGATGTAGAGTCTGAGATGTCCTACATGGAGAAAGGATGCCACTGTAATGCAAATAGTATGCAAGCCTTTTGTTGGTATTCTTCCTTATCACTGATAGCTTTTATTTGCAGCGGGCTTCCTATGCTCACACCAATTTTTGTGTTGCTCTTCTGCAGTGTTTATTTAACCCCAACTCTCATTTCTTCTTGGACCACATCTGATCCATTTTAAGGAAACCAAACAAGTTTTGACAACATTAATGGACAGAGCTGGTTAACAAGCTTCTAACTTTTTAATTGAAGTAGCCTGCCGGTTGCAGTTTTGCCACTCAGGGCCCTGATCCAGAGGTGCATTAACAGGAGTTATTTTTGTATGTTTCTTTTCAGCAGCTGTCACACTAAGTCTTGCAGTTGGCAACTGCCTCTGAGTGACCATCCAAAGGGCCAACTGTGTGCCAGCAACAGGGCATGGCAAGAGACCACCATACAGCCATACTTAGCAGAGAGCCACTTTTGGCAGATTCTTTTTGCTCTTTGGCAAAAAAAAAAAAAACAAACCAGGGAGAGAACGCATCTGTGCATTAACTTCAATTTAAGAGAGTTGAATTTTAAATGCTGTGTGTGGGACTCTTTCCTTTACTGGTGGTAATAGAGGGCTTTTTCTTCAAGACTCATTTGCCCTTCTACCTATGGAAAGACACTGGCAGGACACTGATAGGCTGTAATAATTATCTCTATGTAATCAGCCACTCATCTGGGAGTTATAATGGCTTAAAAAAAGAGTGTTTTGATATAAGTGGATGATCTTGGCAAGGCCATCCAGGGATCAGAAATTCACCTCAGGTTGCAGGGTGTGTATATCATTTTGATGCTCTTACTGCTTGTTTAGGCTACAAGGAGGTGGTACAGTGTTGACTTCAGGCAGGGCCGTAGCCAGGATTTTGATTCGGGGGGCTGAGTTTGGTTCGGGGGGGGGGCTGAGATTGGGTGGAAGAGGGTCTACCCTAGCAAACCTTTTGTATTGTTATCCCAATAACCCCATTAATGTGGGATATAATGAGCATGGTGATCAGATCATGATATGAATAAACATAACAGTTTAAAAAATGTACCAGTAAGGCCTTCTCGCGGACCACCCTGAGAATTTGGGGGGGGGGCTGAAGCCCCCTTAGCCCCCCCCCCCCTGGCTACATGCCTGACTTCAGGGCACCTAAGAAGCAGTTGCCAACTGACATAAGTAGCAATCCTTCTTTCTACTTGTCTCAACTCAAGTTAGTCCAGATAACCTCATACAACTTTAACATATAGAAAACATTAAGAAGTGGCGCTTTACCTAAAACAGGTGATGTGTGACAGCGAAAATAGACAACATGTCTGATCTTCATTTTTATAGTCCGAGTTGAATGTGGTTTTAATGGCAGTGTGGTTTTTATGTATCTCTGTTTTTATGTATTTTAATATGTTGTTTTAAGATGTTTTAAATTTGTATGGCATTGAATTTTGCTGTAAGCCGGTCTGAGTCCCTCCATGGAGGTGAGAAGGCCGGGGTACAAAATTTTTAAATAAATAAATAATAAATTCCTTCCTATGTAGCAGAGAAGATATATGGTTGATTCACTCAGCCCAATAGACATATCTTTGAGAGCACATTTCCACCTCAGAGCTAAACAGTCTTTATTCATATGAACTGGTGTTGGAAGGGACTCTGGGCAAAATCCCAAAGCCAGATATCAAGATTAAAATGAGCCCTCGGTATCTGCTGGAATTTAGTTCCAAGATCCTCCTTAGATACCAAAATCCATAGATATTCAAGTCACATTATATTCAGTGGAGTAGTAAAACGGTGTCTTTTATATAAAATGACAAAATCATGATTTTGGACTACAAATATATTTTCAAGCCATGAATGGTGGAATGCGTGGGTTCCGAGTTAGTCCAGATAACTTCATATAGCTTTACCAAACTTTCTAAATTTGCTGCTGGGAAGGAGTCAAAAGGAGGAGATTAATTCCAGTATCCACTTGCAAGTATCAGCAGCTGTTGTACTAAAATGTGTTTCAAAACCCAAACAAGTCTAAAGGAATGCACAGTTCTTCAGTTGATAATCTCTGAAAGAGTATGCTTTTTCTAGATAAATTTCCAGATTTGAGAAGAGAAGCCTGTAGCATCCCTTTCATTATTGTTAAGCAGTATTTCTCTTCTGTTTACTCAAATAATTGTATCGTTTTTAGTCTTTTGCTTCTACATTACACCTGTCCACATCTGGGGGTCTTTTAAACATCAGTTGCTCACTCATGAAGATCAGAGGCTGGCGTAAACACATCTTAAAATAGTTTCAGATATAACACATCTGTCATGTAATGGTTTCAAGCTGCTCTCCCCCAAAATGAGCTTTTATAAGATGTTCCTTCACCCACTCATCATGAATAGTCCCTGTTTAGAGGGAGTGCAAACTTGCCACTCTCGAAAGTCTGTCAACCTGGTCTTAATGGTAGGACTACAGAAGAGATTTGTAGAACGTGCGATCCTGTTTGGATTTCTTGAGGTATGGCACTGGACTGTATTCTTCCCCCAAATATTTGTTAAAGGATGATGGAATCCTTTTTAAAACGCTGCTCATATTGCAGAACTTTAAAAAGTTTACTTTTGGGAACTGTACATTACAGAATCCCCTAATCAGCTTGGATATGGCAATTTGGGCTGTGGAATTTGAGGAGATGGTCCAAAAAAGTAACTTTTCCAAGCCTGCTCCTTTGTTGATAAACCTTGCTATGTATTATGTTTAAGTAAAGCCAGTAAACTTATATGTCCTGATAGAAAGCCATTCACCAGACACCAGTAGTTTAAAGACACCAGCATTTGATTTTATACAATTGCTATTTTTGTCAGTTGTTGTGACCCAAATAGTATGAAAAATTGGTTTTGGTTTTTAATACATTTGCTGTCCTGAGTTTTATTAGAACCTTTCAAAAATGCTTGCAGGAAGACTTAAGAACCAGTGTATAAAATGAAAGAGATAAATTGCCTGTCTGATTACATCTCCTAAATTTTGTTTCCGATAATAATCTTTCATTGTTCTGTTTAGGTCTGCTAGGCAAGCTAAAATAGGGTTAGGTTTGCTGCCTTTCAGTGGTGAATTTACAGAAATGTTCATGTTAATCAGAACTGCAACACAGCTGCTTTTTAGGGAATATATATATATATACAGTATATATATATAAAGGATTCTTTCTATTTCCTTCCATTTCGACTCTAAACACAGCAACACCAATATAGCTTAAAAAAAAACAAGCCTGTTTTTGATCGCAACCCAACCAATGACATTTTTCCTTATGCTAATTTTCTGAGAGGTTTGGCTGACAGGTTCTACAAATTCAGAAATCACAGCCCCATCTTAGATTAATATCCTTCTATGATGGGGTTTGCTACCAGCTTCTTGCCCCATGCTAAAAACATCTTTATTGTTTAATGTGCTGAAATGAGTCTCTTGGAGAATAGCATTGCACCCATAGGAATTGTTTTTAAAGAGTGCAAGAGGCAACATACAGGTGAAGGGAATCAAAATTAATTCCATCTGCAAGAGATGGGAAGATGTGCTGGAGTCTTGGGGAAAGGTGAAGTATAAATAAAGTGATTGATAGCATGAGATGAGGAGAGCTCCTACATCCCAGCTAAAGTAGCTGGCTCTTCTAACAAGGCTGTACCTTCTTTCAAAGAAACCTAGTCTTTCACCAGGGAAGAATGCATGCCATTATATGCTAGCTTGGGCTGCTGAATTATAGCCAGATCATTGTTATTATCTGTAACTGAGCAAAGGAGGAAACATACTTGGTTTAACAGCTATAGAAAAACATAGTTCAAAGCAATCAAAATCAAAAGTTGGCTGCTATTCACTCTTATCCTTGCTCCCCAAGCATTTGAGAGAGCTTCTCTAGAGGCTTCCCTGTTTAGTGTGTAGATCTTGGTTGTTGTCAAGAAAAAAATAGCATAAGCTAGCCAGACGATGCTAGGGATACTGTGAAATTAAGCCTAAGTGTATTTCTGGTTAACGAAGCCCAATAATTAATTTTGAAGAACCTCCTTCACACACACAAAACTATGTCTAGTCAGCTCTTTGTATCCACATATTCAACCATCCACAGCATGAAAATATTCCAGAAGAAAAAAAATCCCAAAAGCACATCTTGATTTTTCCCATTTATATAAGGGACACAATTTTACTACACCATTGTATATGATGGGGTTTGAGATCCATGGACTTTGGTATCTTTGGGGGTAGGGGTGGTTCTGGAAGCAAACCCAGTGAATACCATGGGCCCACTTTATATATTTTGTTGTTGTGTGCCTTCCAGTCATATGCTATATGCATATAAAGTAAATGCGTTCAAAAATGGAAGAGAAACATTGTGTATCTTGACTCCATTTTTTCCTTTAATTTTCCTAAAATGTGGGTGTCTGCCTTATACTGCATCTGATGATCTACTAATCTTATCTAGCAATTCTGATTCCTGTTGGAAGAAGGACTAGGGAGGTGTGGATTCGAAATTGTAATACTAGTTTTGGCTTTCGTGCGGTGCACTTTTTGAATGAAAATGTTGCGGAAAGTGTTTCTATTAAATACTCCCTGCTGTTGAAGATAACACTAATGCTTCTAGATTTATAAGGTTTTTCTTTCTGAAGTATGATTTGCTGTTCCTTTTAGAGCTGGGGAGGAGACACTTGGAATTGATTCAACGTATAGTTAAACAGGAATGATTCTCTTTCTGAATAGCTTTTCCCCATATGTTGTTTGGGGAAATCACTTAACAGTCTCAGCCTGGTCTTTTGGCAGTAGACCTGTCTTGTTGTAATGGGTTGGGGATACTTTCTTAGAAACAACTGTCTTTGGAGATATGTTGTTCTCTGTTGGAAGTACGGTATATTCTTAAAACTTTAATGTTGATATATGATGCAGACAGAGTTAGACTCTCTTACAGTTGGGATATCCTTTTGATTTGATGTTAATCACAAACTTTAGGATAACTTTATTGTGGATGTGTATGTGTATGAAAGGTAGTATTGGAACAGTGATTCCCAAAAATCTGGTCTCCTAGGTGTTTTGGGTTTCAACTCCCAGCAGCCTCAGCCACTTAAGCCAATAGTTGGAGATCCTGGGAGCCGAAGCCCCCAAAATTTGGAGAACTTCATTTGGGACTCACTATATTAAAAGACTGAGAACTGGGAACAAACTGCACTGAATTTCTTGAGACTTTCTTTTACGTAAACATTTATTTCATTAAGCAGCGCATGATGATGGTGGGCTGAAAAACTAGCACAATTGATTCCTGGACTTCTTTGCTGGGTTCTCAGTTCATGATTGCTCTGGATAGTCAAGTACATCATTCTAGCTGCTCTGTCTACAATAAGACCTATCATCAGATTGAAATAATGTGCTGTGAGACTGTGTACAGTGTTTCTTCACTTTTTGCTGGGGTTTGGTTCCAGGACCTTCCGCAATAAGTGAAAAACCGCAATGTAGGAATGCTTTATTTATTTTAATATTTATACATTATTTTAGTAGTTATACACTATTTTAAGTCTTTATAACCTTAAAATAAAGTGAAGGAAAGGCCCTTAAAGGCTGGAGGGAGGACTGAGGAGAGAAAACGCCTTGGAGAGCGACAGCAGCAAAACCTCACAAAACAGCAAAAATACCATGATATATATTTTAAATTAATATTTTTTAAAATCCGCAAAACAGCGAGTCCACAATAAGCGAACCGCGAAGTAGCGAGGGAACACTGTAGTACATGATCTGTGTATGTCCTGAGAGAGTCTTAGGGGCTATCTACATGTACCAGATGGCAGCTGAATAGCCTCTATATAAACCACCAGTACCAAACCTATTTTCATGCTGCCGGACCCCCCCCCAACCCCCCCAAAACAAAACAAACAAAACTTGTCTCCTGTTATTCTAGGTTTAGTGGTGACCATTGGACATGAAATTGGCTAAGATTGTTACTTGGTGCCAGTAGTGACTGTAAGTGGAGTGACAAAGTTATTCAAAAGAGAAGAGGGGAAAATAAGAGATGTATCACTTCTTCATTCTTCTCTCTTCTCTGATCACTTTATTGCTCTAGCTAGTGTCATTACATTTGCTGAATGACATCCACCATCAATTTTGCGCCTGGCAACCTATAGACCCAGAATGCCATGGGGAAGATACATGCCATTTCCTGTCCCCAGGCTGCCCAAACCCAGGAAAAAGAAATGGTCCATCTTTTTAAACCGTCACAAAGTGTCAGAGAGCTTCAGAGCTTCAGGAAAACTCCATAGGGTCCCATAATTTTTTTAACATGGGATAGGACCACATTAAGATGAATGGCACCCATGCATCATGTGGATGCCACAGGGTGTATTCATCCCCCCAATTCACTTGGTCCATCTGATTCACACATGTTGAATGCAAGGGCCATGGGCTGAATCGGCCCCCCACATCCTTTTATATGGCCAGGACAACATAGTTAGATTTGCATAGTCCTACATGACATTTGAAGCCAACCATAAGTCTGATGTGGCCCTCAATGAAAATGAGTTTGATACTCCTCCCCTAGATGGCCAGGGTTAGAAAGTCTTAATTAGTAAAGACGATGTCATTCTCATTTTTTCTCAGTGGAAGCAAATTATGTTTTTGCTCACTCTTCATGGGACATGGGCTTGGTCCTCGTAAGCTGCCTGAAATCCCATTGGGGAGATGGTGGCAGGACACAAAAATAAAGTTGTTGTTGTTGTTATTATTATTCACCCACTTAATGAAATGGGATGATTAAAAAATGCAACTAATGGCTTGTTACCTGACAGCAGTGATCGTAACAGCTTAGGGTAGAAGCAAATTCATTACTTAGAAACTTCTGGTAGTGCTAAATATTGGAACCGAGGAGTAATTCTTTTTCTAGGGAAGTTGATGGTTTCTTATAGGATGATTATATAACAGAATAAGAAACACAGAGAACCGAACACAGTTGCTTAGCACTCAATATATGACCAAAAAAGCTTTTGTTAATGATTCATATCCACAAAACTGAGGCACCAATAATAGCAAGATAAGTTCCATATATTCCTTGGTTACAGCTATGTGACAAAACGTTTAAAAAGTTTTAAATTATTGAACTGTTCCATCTAAGTTTTCACAGAGGAGGATTGCTTATGTTTGAAACAATGTTCTTTTTATTATTTTTCATAGTACTTGTGTCTTTTGATATCAAAAACAGATTTGGGGCTGTCCCATTCTTTTTCTTAGCAATGATGAAGGGTGCCTGAGGCTGCAAACAAGTGCATCCAAATGTTTTCATGGCTGAAGGAGTTCAGAATCTGGGTTTTTTCAACCAAGGTTCATAACCAGACTGATCAAGCTACTCTGAAAGAGCCTCTACTATAGAGAAGACAAAACCTTATTCTTCAGCCCATAGAATGCACAGAGGAACACTGGGCCAGATAGATAAGCCTTACCCTTCCTTGCAGCTGTGGCATGATGGACACACCTCAGTGTCTGTGTATTTGATGTCCAAGGAGCATCTCTACATGTGCATTGACAAATGCATCCCATAGTCTTCTGACAAGATGTGTGGTAGCCTTATTGATTCAGGATGAACCATGAAGGCATTTGCAATGAGTTCAGCACTTCTCACAGGCCAGACATGTAGGAGGAATTCATAGACACGGAATATGACTTTGCCTCTTTTTCGATACTTGAGCAGCTTTTTTATAAGCATCCCAACTTTTAGTGCATTCAGCCCTCCACATTCACTGGGGTTGGCGTTGACTGTACTAAAACCCTCTTACAAGTGAGAACACATATCGGGGGATTTCTAGGTTCTCTCTTCATGATCAACGTCCATTGGAATCACATTGGAGGACCTAGAGATTCCAATGGAGATGTCGTCTCTGGGAATTTCTGGTCCTGCACCAAGGTCCTATGGCAGTGGTTCTCAACCTGTGGGTCCCCATGTGTTTCAGGCTACAACGCCACAAAATCCCAGCCAGTTTACCAGCTGTTAGTATTTCTGGGAGTTGAAGGCCAAAACATCTGGGGACCCACAGGTTGAGAACTACTGCCCTATGGTCAGCTCTGAGTTGGAATGTGACCATAGGGTTGTGTTGGAGGACCTAGGAATCCCTAGAGAGAACATTATAAACAAATCGGGGAATAACCAAATGTGAAAAGCCAATTGTACATATATACTTTTCATTAGGATCCATCTTGGAGTTGGAAGCATCATTTCTTGTCTTTGCTGAACCTCTCCATGGGGAATATTAATTGGCCGATCTCTATCATATCACCATCACCCCTTCCACTCCATCTTCATTTGGGTAATTGTTCTTTAAAGATGACTTTAATGTTTGACAAATAGGGTTCTGAATGGAGATGTATGTGAGCAAACATTCATGCTGTGCTTTAATTTCTTAAAAATGGCCTGCCTGAAACATTTATTTTGGGGGGGGGGGCAAAATGGAGCATTAAATTAGAACTGCATTCATGTGTCTATCGAAGAGGTTGGGAAAACAGAGAAGCTCAGCTTGAGCTGTATATACAGAAAAAGAGCAGCAAGTGTTGCTTTAGAGGCATGGCTGCATGTAGCCTGAGTTCTCCATATCTGAGAAATACTCTATCCCACTGCTTCTCACTAGGCATCTACCACTTCCACTATAAGACTTAAGAGTTAGTATTTTCTTAAGGCAATACATTTTAACATAGGGTACAATTGTCATATGGGGATGTTTTCAATTAAGTGACTTCCCACAAGGCAACAGAACTGGGAAACAGCTCTGTAGGTAATTGTTCTCTGTCTAGCCATTGATATCCTGATTAGCTTGAGTTGCCTCTGGCTAAGAAAGTGCGGTATACAAATGTGATAACTAAATAATAAATAAATAAATGGAAAAAAAACAAAGAACACTTTATCTGAAGTGCAAGAGAAGAGTTATGGTGAAATCAGACCCAAGGAACTTGAGGTTACAGCACCCATTCCAACCATCTTTTGTGGGTTAAATAAATGTGATGTGCAAGACCATACAGGATTTTCATGTTCTTTAAGAGAGTAAGATGCTCATTAAATTGAAGGAGAGGAATAATATACTATAGAGATTCTGCATCAGCAGTCAGGGGCAAAAAGGCACAGCTATTTATTTATTTAAAACTTTTGTACCCCGACCTTCTAACCTCTATCGAGGAACTCAGACCGGCATAACAGCAAAAATTCCATGCTATACAATTTAAAAACAACTACTACAACATATTAAAATACATAAAAACCCAGCATAAAACCACATCGACATTAAAACAGTTCCACTCAATCTGTAAACGTGGTCATACATTCAGACAATAGCCAATCTCAGCCTATTCTGGGAAGGCTTGGTTCCACATCCAGGTCTTCACCAGCCTCCTAAAGGACAACAGAGAGGGGGCAGATCTAGCATCACTTGGTAGAGAGTTCCACAGCCGAGGGGAGACCACAGAGAAGGCCCTGTCTCTCGTCCCCACCAGCCGCGCTTGCGAAGCCGGCGGGACCGAGAGCAGGGCCTCTCTGGAGGATCTTAATATTCTTGATGGTTCGTAGGGGAGAATCCGTTCGGACAGGTAAACTGGGCCAGAACCATATAGGGTTTTGTAGGTTAAAAACCAGCACTTTGAATTGTGATCGGAAGCTAATTGGCAGCCAGTGGAGCTGGCGCAGCAAGAGTGTTGTATGCTCCCTGTACCCCGCTCCTGTTAGTAACCTGGCTGCCGAACGTTGGACTAATTGCAGCTGCCGAGCAGTCTTCAGAGGCAACCCCACATAGAGAGCGTTGCAGTAGTCTATTCGGGATGTAACCAGAGCGTGGACCACCTCTCTGGTTGCTACACACAGTTGCCTATAAATAAGTAAACCAGTGCAGTGGAAGGTAGAGGGCACTATACTTCCAACTCAATTGTTATTTCCTGGCAAGTTCACGTTGACTTAGGCAACCCCATGAATTAGAAACTTCCGTCAGCATATCATTAACCAGCCCTGCTCAGTTCTTATACACTCAAGACCATGGCTTCCTTGATTGAATCAATCCATCTGTAATGTAATCTTCCTAATGTCCTATTGCCTCCTGCTTTACCAAGCAGTATTGTATTTTACTGTGAGTCATATTGTCTCATGATATGTCCAAAATACAATAGCCCCAGTTTAGTCATTTTAGCTTCTAGTGTGAGAGGAGTTTGATTTTCTCTCAGACCCATTATTTATGTTTTTGGTAGTCCAGGGTGTCCATAGAATATGCTTTCAGCATCCCAGTTCCTAACCCAATAGAAGTATTCAAAATGTGTATGTGTGTGACAAAGAATAACATTTATGCTGACAGATATAGAGGGAGGGGACTGAACTCTCATGTTGGATTTTAATTAAAATTGCTAGGAACATATCCTTTCAAGAAAATCCTTCAATATTTGAGTGTTTCAGAGATGTCAATAGGAGAATACATTTTGGGCGAGTGGAAAGGAGAGTTGCAAGTATGGGACATCTGCATTCAGTGCAAAAAAGGCCAGCAATTTCTTTATGCAACATTTATTTAGCACGTGCCCATTCCAAGGTAGATTCTCCATGCTAGGTTTCCTGATAAGAGAAATTGATTACGCAATTTGTGGAATGTTCAGGCATTTTCATATTGTAAGAATAATGAACATTGCTTTAGCTACTCGTATTACCTCGGGATAAATATAGGCTCCTCTTCCCCCACCCCTTCTGCTGATGTGCTTTCAGTTTTTTCGCTTGATAGGCTGTGTCTGCTTTACTGGATGTGGTCTGACATTGTCAGCCCATGCCCCGTGTGGGGTTTTCCCTTTGCGTCCCGAGGCCAGCTACTCCTGCTCCCTGAGCACACCTGTTCCTGCAGTGATTGTAAGGAGAGGAGGCCGGTTTCTTTCTGTCTCCTTCCAGCACACTCTTCGCCCTTGTGCTTTTGTCTCACCTTGCGTCTGAGGAGAAACCATCTGCTTTGCAGCAGCAGCTATATGCGCCGCCCATTGTCCAGGGTTTCCAGTTGGTGGGGAGACAAAGCGACCCTGCCTTAACTCTGTCATGCTTGTCACCATCTCTAAGCAGCCTGAGTCCGATTCCTCGCCTGGCTTCCGCCTCCGAGGCAGACAGGAAGCTAAGGGCCATGCCTTTTTGTGAGGGAAGAAAGAAAGGAGCAGCAAGAAATCTCTGCCTTAAATGTGGCAGCTGTCCCACTGTCTTCAGGCACACGAAACATTCAGCAAGGGACTGGCTGGCTGCTTCCTGAGCCCACAGGGTGTGGAGGCAGTGCTGGGAAGGTCAAGTGGGGAAAGGAGCACAGTGGGCCGCAGCGGAGTTTGGAAAGTTACTTTCCAAAAGAAAGACTATAAGGGCATGCCAAAGCTATCCATAACTGAGCAGTGGGAAGATGTCACTTTGGGACCCAAAACACCATCCATCCTATCTAGTGCTCACTTGTAGATGGCTTCATTATGAATGTTTTGATCTGGGTTCCCCCCCCCCCCCAATTGATTTATCTTGCTCTAAATTTTGTATCCTGTGGATTTTTAATGGTGTCTTTTTAATTATTATTTGAGTAGAAATAATACTGATAAAATTATTATTATTATAAAGCTATTGGGGTTTTTTTTCATACAACCATTATAAAGAAGAATGGAAGTGTAACTTTTTTCTTTTTCTTTTCACATCCTTCCCTTCTTTCAGACCGTACAAGCCCCTTTTCCCCTTTCCCCTTCCCTGCCTTTTTTCAATTTTTAACTGTTTTTAATGTATCACTGTTTTCTCAGCATTACTTCACAAACTAAGATTCAGGAAGGACTCATCCCACACTTTTTACAAGTGCGTTGATGACTAAAAAGGCCAATCTGAGATAGGCAAGTTCGGTTGCAGGAAGCACAGCAGAAAGTCTCCTTGGGTGATGTTGTTTCCAAGTTGCGGTTCTTTCTGCGTTGTCGTTTCTCTTCGAGACTCATTCGGCGTTTCTTCAGCATTGTGGATAGTGCATCTCCATGCCTCCCGATGTGAGGCCAGGGTGGACCATTGTTGGTGATCAATCTGGCCGAGCCTGAGATGTTGTTTCAGGGAGTCCTTATATCTCTTTTTGGGGGCACCTCTCTTGCGCTGACCCGTGGCGAGTTCACCATACAGTAGTATCTTTGGGAGGCGGTGGTCCTCCATCCTAGAGATGTGACCTGCCCAGCGCAGCTGTGTTCTCAATAGCACGGCCTCAATGCTGGTGATCCCTGCTTGCTCAAGGACAGCAACATTCGTCACATAGTCGGTCCAGTGTATATTTAGGATTGTGCGAAGACAGCGCTGATGAAAGCGTTCGAGGAGTCTTAGGTGTTGGCGATAGGTGACCCATGTTTCAGACCCATAGAGGAGAATAGACAGTATGATAGCTCTGTACACACTGATTTTGGTACTTTGCCTCAGGTTCTTGTTGCTCCAGACTCTTTTGTGAAGCCTTCCAAATGCACTATATGCCTTTGATAATCTGTGATCTATCTCTTCATCAATTTTGGCATCTGAAGAGATGATGCTTCCCAGGTAGGTGAACTGCTGAATGGACAAGCACAGATGTGCCTATGCTGACGTGAGGATGATGGTGTTCTTCCTGTGGTGCGGGCTGATAGAGGACTTCCTTTTCTTCCAGCCCAAACAGCTCTGCAGCTGCTGCAAACCTCAATAAAAACTTTTCAAAAATTATTATTAATATTATGTCAATATTATTTAACATATTATTACTTGGGTTGCTCTTCTTCTTCTTCTTCAGTATATCACTGTATTTTTTCTTCTTAAGAGTAACTTTCAAACTTCTAGATTCAGGCAGCAATTGAATCCAAGAATTAAAAAGTTGGTTATGTTTACGCTAGACAGCTATAAAAAGTACACTAAATATATTCATGTTGGAAAAGGAGATGCTTATGAAAACTTATTGTGCTTTGTGCTATAAAATTCATTGGAAAGAAAGTGACACCCCCTCCCCATTTTACACCTGGGAAAGAAGGAAGCAGTTCCTTGCTAACTGAAAATCCCTCTCACCCAAATGCAAAGACAAAAGAGATAAATGCATTCTGTATTCAAAGTTAAACTTTGAATATGCATTAAATATGTTTGAATGATTTTTACTTGTGAATTTTAATACTTGTTTATATTTAATTCTGTTTTAATGTTTGTATATTTGTATATTTTAAATTGTGTACTAATGCTTTAATATTAAGCCGCTTTGAGTCCCTTCAGGAGAGATAAAGCAGGGTATAAATAATAATAATAATAAGGCAAATTCATTCTGAATACTTGCCACATTTTTCTTTGTTACATGAAAACCAAAAGGAATGTGGGCAAAAATTATCACGCAGAGCTAGGTTTTAATATGTGGTCCACAATGGCCTATCTGCATGCATAGGGCCCTTTTTACTGTGTGATAGTAAGAGTAGGCTTTGCCAGCATGTCTTCTTCTATTTTGTGTTTTTGTAAAGGATTGTGAGTGCTTTATGCATAATATTCAGTGAGGTGGGAATAATGGTTTTCTCTTCGCCTACTGCTTGATATCTCAAACAGTGGCAGTTTTGTAACTCCTGAAACTCATGGATCCTCTCATAAAACTTTTTTGGCCAAAAGTATGTCTAAAACACAAGAAAAAAGTAAGTAAATGGTAAGGGGGACATAGCAGTAAATACAGTCTGGGACACAGGAAAAGCGGTGGTAAGAGGTTAACTAATTCAACAACATGCTATTTGGTGCAAAAAAGAAACAATATACAATTAGAGATGCTTACCAAATTTAGAGAGAATTTTTTTTAATAAAAACTGTTATGATTACATGGTCCAAAGATTTAGGTAGAAATATTGATTTGGAAGAATGGGAATATTTGTGGAAAAGGGGGTTTAAATTTTAGGTGGCCAACTCAATTAGAGAAAATATGTTTAAAATGTTCTATAGAACTTACATAACTCCAGAACTATTGGCGAAAATAGAGGAAACAGGACATGGGATCATTTTCCCATGTATGGTGGACTTGTAATATAGTTAAAGAATTTTGACACCCCCTTTTCCATAAATATTCCCATTCTTCCAAATCAATATTTCTACCTAAATCTTTGGGCCATGTAATCATAACAGTTTTTATCTGGTTGTCTATTAAGTTGTATTCTAAGATATATTTATAGAGCCTGGATATTAGGCCTTTGTTACCCTTCTCAAAGATACACCGGGACTGTGGCGCAGCTGGCTGCATTAAGATCACTACTGACCGAAAGGTCATGAGTTCGAAGCCAGCCCGGATCGGAGTGAGCTTCCAGCCAATTTTGTGTAGCTTGTTGTCGACCTTTGCAACCCGAAAGATAGTTGCATCTGTCAAGTAGGAAATTTAGGTAACATCTATGTGTGGGGAGGCTAGCTTAACAAAATTTACAAGGCCATAAAAAAATCTCCAGCAAAAAGCATGTGGGGAATGCGGAAAGTCCTTCATCAGTGTCTCAGGTGGATGGTGAAGTGACAGCTCCCCTGGTGGCCAGTTAAATAGCCTCTGACTGTCTGTATGTGTTGTGTGCCTATGGCGCAGTGAATGTTTGGCATGTATGTGTACATTGTAATCGACCCTGAATCCCCTGCGGGGTGAGAAGGGCGGAATATAAATACTGTAAATAAATAAATAATAAATAAGTTAGCATAGCTCTGTTAATTAAAGACAATTGAATAATGTATTTTGAAAACATCCAAGTTGAGTTTATCTAGATACAACTGTAAAAAATGTTTTAATATACCCCCCGAATTTGAATATAGTATATTTACCCATGCTGGGTTTGAGGTTCTGGGAGTTGTGCTCCAAAAGCAACTTTTCTAAAGTCAGAGTATATTCGTAATTTTTCAAGCGTTGTGCGCAAAATGATGACAGACCATCACTTGGCAAAGTGTCAGCCTGTGTTTTTCTTGTCAGTGATGTGCTCAGGATGATTTGTGTATGTCTTGCTGCAGGTGCTGCCCACTTCCAACCAGTCGGTACAGACATGCTGCTTACTGTGTCACCGGGAGCGTAAAGATTGGGGAGGGCCACCCCACAATGGATTGGTATCTCCTGGTGAGCGGCTGCCCCCAGACTTCGTACCAACACTGGTGCAGAATCTGCTGGGAGAGATGCCACTGTGGATCTGCCAGAGTTGCAGGCAGAGTGTAGAAGAAGAAGAAAGGAGGGCAGTCCAGGAGCAGGCACTGGCGGTAAGCATATCACCCCACCAAGTCTATGCCAAGGCCCATAATTCACTATGGGACATATACCCTTGGTAAACAGTGGCTAAAAGTTACAATCTGCATAAATGTCTTTCTGTATTGACTATATTCTACGTTCCTGTCTGTGTTGGTTGGTTGCTGTATTCCTGTCCTGTTTTTTTTTCTTCTCCAGTGAGGGTACATATCTCTTTACTTCTGAGAGAGAGGTCAGGCCAGGGAGGAGAGTAACTCTCCAGTGAGTCCTTTGTGAGTTTTGTGATCTGGCCCAACTAACCATGACACCGTAGTCATGTTCCTTGTTTCCATCTCACAAAATACTAGCCCCATGTTTCCTGTTTCAAACCAGTATGCTGCCTTCTGAGCCAACAGCCTTCTCTTTGCAGGTCTCACTGTCACATACAGCCTGCAAGTCACAGTCCTGTGGGGCAGGCTCCCACTCCTCTTCGTCTTCGTCATCTTCATCTTCGTGCCATGGGAATTCGGGAGACTGGGACCCTAGCTCCTTCCTGTCTGCGCACAAGCTCTCGGGGCTCTGGAACTCCCAGCATGTCAACGGGGCAGCTCAAGGGAGCTCCCTCGGGGGAACACCTGTAGTACCAGGTGAGTTCAGACTGGCATTGGATTAGGGATGGTCTTCTCTCATCCAGCTGTGGGGTTCTCCCACAACTTCTTTTTGAGAGATTTGTATAAAAATTGGGATAAGGTGGGGTGGAGATGGCAATTGCTAGACAGTTCTAGTATCTGCCATCCTATATAGCTATACTTGACATGAAAAAAGATGGTTGCACACAGGCCTGTGGCTTGCTCTTCCTTTAAGGGCAAGGCGAGCTTTCTAGGAAGGCCCCATGCTGACTGGGCCCCTGGCCATCTACAAGAGGCCTCCATGACCTTGAACTTCCTTCAAGGGCCCAGATAGCATGCCACAAATGGGGAGGTAAGCAAGGGGCCTGGAGAGCAGCCAGCTCCATCTCTAACTCCCTTGCAGGTGACAAGCACCCCGGCCTCCCTCCGGAGTGTGCCAGCCAGGCCCCTGCTGTGGGAGGTGGGCTCAAAGCCTGTCCTTACAGCCACGCGCTCTCCCCAGCTCCCAGCGGCACCCCAGGTTCACCTCTGCCTACCTCACTCGACTTCTGCAAAACGCTTCCCAAGCAGTTCAAGAGCGTGTGCCGGAGACCCACCCCGCCAGGTCTGTATGTGCGGGGCCTGGGGAAGGCCAACAGACCAAATGTGGAGGGCAAGAGTGCCACCACATTGTGGGGCTCCCTACTGAGGGCTCTTTCCCCCTCCTTAAGCCTCTGTACACTCTAATGTTGAGCTGTGTTGTGTTGGTTGAACATGTCTTTAGCCAAAAAGACCCAACCTGGCAAAGTTTGATTCCTTCTACCTTCAGTGGAAGGATCTTGCACATGTCTCTGACCTTGGGCTTCTGTGGCTGGGTTTCCTTGCATGATTTTATGACATAGGCACTTGTGGCAAAGAATCACAGTTAGAAAGCAGCTGGTAACTGAGAACAGGATGGCCACATTGGGTGGGACTGAGCTGTGGGGTCTAAATCAGTGGTTCTAGTACCTTGGAAGCATTAGAGGCAGGGAAATACTTCTGTTCTGTCTGGAGGGGAACACTTGCTGTGTGGGCTTAGCAGCTGTGGGATTTTTTTGCCCCACATAGCAGTTGTGGAAGCCTCTGTTTGCTTGAGATTGGACCCAACATTTTTCTGTTCTTGTTTGGCTGCAGGAGAGGCCTTCCACTCCTCAGAGCACCACCGGCACGTGGACCTCACCGCTCCTCCCAACAGTCCCACAGGCCTCCCTTCGCAGCCACCAGCACTCCTCCCAACAAAGCAGATGCCTGCGCATCCTGGGCCCTTTAGCTCTCCTCCTCACGTCCACCTGAGCTCCTCACCACAGGCGGCCGCATTTCCTGCACCTGCCCTCAGTCCACACACACCAGCCCCAAAGCCGGGAGCAGAGTCCCCTCCGACTGGATCACATCTACCCACTGCCAATGTGCCACTGCTGAAGATACCACCTCCTGTAGGCTGCACGCACCCATGCAACGGCCATTGCAGTGGTTCCTTGGGTCCTCCTACTGCCTCGCATCAGCTGCCCAACACCAACAGGTGAGTGGAATCCTAGTTATTGAGGACTGCCAGCAGTGCTGACTGAACTTCTTTCTCAGTACTTTCCCCAGGGTAATATGCCGTTTAGCTTTATTTGGGAAGGCAAGAGTTCTCATTGGGCCTCAAGTCCTTTTGGGTATGCATACAATTTAGAACAGTGTTCAATAAAGACGTATCTGTGTTTGGTGCGAATGAACTGCACCAGGCACACCAGTGTTTTAGAAGGCAGAATGTTGGTCTTTTCTTCATCTGTGACAAGTAAGCAGCTGCATTCCTAACTTTGGTCTCCTCTGCTGGATTTTCTCTGACTGACAAAGGAGTATTGATTCCTGACTCCAAGAGTAGAAATGAGAGGCAATTTTGTGACCTTTAGAGGTGCTTCCCGTGACACTGCTTGACATAAGATCTTCAATTTTCTTAAATAGGATTCATGCATCCATAAAACAGTGATGAAGAACTGAAGACCAGTATTGCCTTTGGGAGGGCCAAGAGATGCTATGGAGCTCTTCTTCAAAGCCCTGATCTCTGACATCATTAAGCCCATCCTTCCCTTTCTCCTCACAAAAAAGATACATAAAGTAAAACTCTTCCAGGCACTGACTGGGTCCTGAAATATTTCACTACTTTTGTCTCTTCTGTTAAGGAAGTGGTGAGAAGAGTGAAGTAGACTTAGCTGTACCTGAGGGAGACATTCCTTAAGATGCCAGTTGAGTTCTGAGCTGGCTTTACTTCCCTCTTCCCTTCTCCAATGATACAAAGCAGCCAGCTCAGTCTTGTCCTTGAGGAAGATGACTCGAGGTGTAGTGAGCTCAGTTGCTCACCTGCCTAATTATTCTCCTTTTTTCACTGGTAGGGTTTGTAGGGTTAAGGGTGATTTTTTTCTTTCAAGTATTTTTATATCTTTTGCTGAAAATGTCCAAGGTGGCGCCGCAGTTCAAAGAGCAAAATGATTTTGAAAATCTCATTAAAACCAAGCAAAAGTAGGAAAAAGATGAACTACAGTAATATTCATGATCAGTCAGCATACACCATAGGGAACAATTCTTAGGCTTTGTGTGAATCTGGACTGATCTCTTCACAAGTAAGACAGACTGTTCCATCAAAAGAAAGAAAACATTATTTCCTTAATAGCCTCTGAAGACAACGAGTACATGGAGCAGGATATTCAGTGATGATCTCAATAATGAGGCAAGTGTCTGTGAGAAATGCCTATTATCGGCTTACTCTGCTCCCAAACATTTTAGGGATTTTTCTGGGAAGCTAAACAGGGTATCCCTGGTTAATACTTGGATGGGACACAGCTAACAAATTCCAGGAGCTGTAGCTATAGTCTAGACTAGAGGAAGAAACTGGTAAAGCCACCTCTGAGTATTCTTTTTGCAAGAAAACCCTATAAAATGCATAAGGTTTCCATAAGTTGACAGGTAGCTTGAAGGCACATTCATAAATGTGAAACACGGGACTTTGAGTTTGGGAAAACATAATGTCCAAAAGTGTTTGGACATTACTGAAGCATGGTTAACTGCAATCAGAATAATCATTTTCCAAGCAGACGCACTAGTCAAAATTGGTGAAATTATGGTGTGCCATAGGTGCTCTCCAAGCCGTTCAAGCTCAGGCCTGGATCCAAATATCCCTTCACAAAATACAAACTTGTTCTTTCCATGAAGGTGTGTTTCCTTTCTAAATATCTTGTCTGTTAGCATCAACACATCTCCTTACTCATAGCATTTCAATCTGATCTGGCTTGAGTATCCTTTTATTGACATCCATCCAGTCCTTTCTGGTTACAGATATCAGTCTACCACATCCTTTGGGAAATGAGGTGTTCTTACCTGCTTTTTCTTTTTCTCTATCCTTCCTGTACCTCCTTCCCTCTTTCTCCCTGTCATTGTGTCACAGGGACCCTGCCTGTAAGGGCCACAAGTTCCCAAACGGTACAAGCTGTCATGCACCACAGTCGTGTGAAGCAGACGAGGGGCTTGGTGAGGATGAGGACAGCAGTTCTGAACGTAGCTCTTGCACCTCGTCCTCCACAACCCAAAAAGATGGGAAATTCTGTGACTGCTGCTACTGTGAGTTCTTTGGCCACAATGCGGTAAGTAAAACCATCCACAGCCTTTACTTACAGGCTCATTTGTTATGTGCAGGTGGCAGGGCCCCTTGAGGACAACATGCTGATAACATTCATGGTTGCTCATCAGTTGGCCTCTATAACCTTCAGATAACCCACCCCTCTTTACCCCTCCTCCTATTTTATAGCCTTGGACAACCTCACAATCTTGACAGATTGTTGCTATCCCGGGTTTTTGTACCTTAGCCTCAGTTGCTTCAGCTCTGGTCCTCTACAGAACTGGATATAATTGCTTATAAGCATGTGGTTTGCTGGGTATCTCTGCAAAGTCCTGGGCTAATGAAAGGGAGAGTTTAGAGAAGACTTTTGGGATGGCTTTGCATTGTGATGCTATCTGTCCTGCTGTATCAACAGTAGACCAATAGCCCAGCTCTGTCCACAGCCTCCAGCTGCTCCGACAAGCCGGAACTATGCTGAAATCCGGGAGAAGCTGCGTTCCCGGCTGACCAAAAGAAAAGAGGAGCTTCCTCAAAAGCTAGGCCACAGCAGCAGTTCAGGAGAGCCAGCTGTAGACCATCGGGATGTGGATGAGCTCCTGGACTATATCAACAGCACTGAACCGAAGCCCCTCAATAGCGCCAAGGCAGCCAAGCGAGCACGGCACAAGCAGAAGAAGAAGGTGGGCAAAATGTGCATGTGATTGAGAACAGTTGGGTCAAGACCCCTTAGCAAATGACAGGGAGAACCTGACTCTGTGGGCTGGATGAGGGAGTTGAATGAAAAACCCTGAATGAGGATGGAAGAGAACATGGTTTATTTATTTTTATTTATTTATTTCCTATATTTATACCCCACCTTTCTCCCCCCGAAGGGAGAACTAAATTGTTGCAGTACTCCCCTCTTCCACAGGAGTGGAAGACTTGTCTGTCAGTTCCTTAATGTGTCTAGTTGGGTGAACTGATGGATGTAGATCAGAATGAAGAGAGAATGAAATATTGGGCAAATCTTCATTTTTCATATGCCTGTTTGTCTATATTGTAAGCATAGAAAGAGATGGCAGAATGCACAGGCATTCTTCTTGCAAGCGGATCATGTGAATTCTCTCTTGGTATTTCATGTGCTGTGAATGATAGCTCAGGGCCTAATCTGGCAAGGTTTTCTTTCACCGTAAATCCACATAGGGATGTGTGAACATTATTTATTTATTATTTATTTGCAGTATTTATATTCCATCCTTCTCACCCCGCAGGGGACTTAGGGCGGATTACAATGTACATATACATGGCAAACATTCAATGCCATAGACACACAACATATATAGACAGACACTCAGAGGCTGTTTAACATTCCAGCTTCTGGCCCCTAGGGGAGCTGTCGCTTCCTCATTATTTGCATACTTCCTGGAGATTTTTATTGTCTCATAAATCAGTTAAATTAGCCTCCCCACAAAGTGGTACCTAAATTTCCTACTTGACAGATGCAACTGTCTTTCGGGCTGCAAAGGTTGAGAACAAGCTACACAATTTTGGTCAAGAGCTCACTCTGACCCGGGCTGGCTTCGAACTCATGACCTTTCGGTCAGTAGTGATCTCAATGCAGCTGACTCCCAGCCAGCTGCACCAAAGTCCCAGTGCTTAGGCATATTGCATGAAATGAAACCATTGGTCCAGAAGTCGCTGCTCTGATTAGCTGTGGTTTTCACAAGTCTCAGACAGAGCTTATTCCTCTCCTTGCTTTTTACGTTGGAACCTCCAAGCGTGCAGTTTATTGCTCCCCACCAATGAGGTCCGGCTCTGATCCATTTCCCTAAGCTTTTCTCAAAGAGGGCTCTCCTGGCTATTCATCTGGATCAAAACAGCAAAGAGGAGGGAAGCACAGATGACAAAAGGAAACTACCAAAAACTTGAGAGAGATTATTTTCTGAACTCGCATAATCAATTATTATTTATATAGTAAGTTTCTGTCATAGTATTTCATCTGATATCACATACTAATTAGGGATCTATGTGTAACAAGTATATAACCTTTTTGTATCTGCCCAGTCTGACCTGCAGGGCTTTTCTGTCTGGCTTGTGGCATTCCCTTCCCTTCTCAATGAAACTGTCTTAAAACTTAGTAACTTAATATAATTGTAAAGCTTTATACAGAGAGTCGTGTTAGATAAGATCAAAGGGCTATGTAATCCAATATTCCAGTTGCACAGTGATCAGTCTGTTGCCAGTAGAAAGCGTACCAACAGGATATGAGTGCATGTACATGGAGACATAGAAGCATACTCCCTCGGATACAGAAAGTAACAGAGCAATTGATCATTCCATCTTCCAGGGATTTATCCGATCCTCTTTGACATCATACAGGATGGCAGCCATCAGTATATCTTGTGGCAGTGAATTGCAAAGTTTAACACTATACTGTTTGATGAAGTATTCCCCTTTGTTCAGAATATCTTGCCATTTGGCTGTAGTTGATGATCCTTGGTCATAGTATCAAAAGAGAGGTAAAATCTTCCTTTTTAGCCATTGTCCCCTTACCATGTGTAATGTCATATACCTCGGTATGCTCCAAAAAACTGGACGGAAAACTGGACGGCATTTTAGTTGGATTAAGTGTATGAAAGAGAGTGAGTGAGTGAGTGAGTGAGTGAGAGAGAGAGAGAGAGAGAGAGAGAGAGAGAGACTTCAGCTCTGTCCACTTAGGCCCACTGCTGTTTTGAAGTTCACAACGGATTTTCCGAGGTGGAAAGTTCCCCATCTATCCAGCCAGTTTTTGCAATCATTTCTAATGGAGAGATGAAAGTGATGAAATAGGATTCTCTTCAGAAAAACATTGTGGCTCTACCACTGTAATATGTGAACAAATCAGAAATCAAAATGAGTTGAGAGTGTTATTGTGGTTGATGATGAATTTTAAAAGCCTCCCATCTTTCCCACTTGATTCCTGAGTTTGGCCAGGGAGTTTGTCATCTTCTGTCTTGTGTTTCCATGCTCACCCCTTCCTCCTTTCCCCCCATGCTGCAGTGCCATGTGCTGGATTTTGGGGCCAGTAATGTGGCAGCCTTGCTGGGGTTTGTATTCTCTGGGAAATTGATGTGGGAGGTTGCTGGCAGTTCATCTCTTCTCTAAGGTTTGTTACTATAGCGCAGGCTTTCTATATCCCATCTCATTGGCTCCCAGCACCGATTCCCCAGATGGTGTGCTACAACACCCTTCCAGTAGCACAAAAACATCAGCTTGCCAGACTGAAAGGTTTATCTGGTTTATCGTTGTCCTTCACCCTCGCCATAGCCCTCCATTAGATGGCATGCTGGCACTCTTGGTGAGTTCATGTTGTTAATTTCTCATGTTTCAGGAGAAGGAAAAGGCTCAGCTGGAGGCTGAGGCCCAGAAGCGAATGGACCGAACTCCACCCACAGGCCAGGACCAGGAGTTGGCTGAGGAAAAGCTTCTGGAGTGGCCCCAGCTTGAACTGGAGCGAGTGAACAGCTTTCTGAGCAGCCGACTGCAGGAGATCAAAAACACTATCAAGGATTCCATCCGTGCCAGCTTCAGCGTCTATGACCTCAATCTAGACGTCAACGATTTCCCCAAGAAAGCAGCTGTGCTGGAGCAGAAGAACCTGCTCTCCCACCTCAATGGCTCCTCTGATCTGCAGGAAATTGACCTTGATCTGTCTCCGCTCAGCCTGGGTGCACCACATACGCTGCTGCAGAATGAGATTGGTCCCCGGTGGGCTGAAAGTCCTGGTGAGGTGCCTCTGCCAGCCTCTGAGAATGGTGTGGTGAAACGGCTCAATGCTGTGCCCAATCTCTCCCGCATGATTTGGGTTCAGTCACCCAAGGCAACAGACTCCCCCCAGGAAAGTGGGACTGGCCATGAGGCCAGGGAAGCAGCACCAGGCAGGGGAGGGGAGGTGCAGGAACAAGCACCTACCACAGGGAAGCAGAGGAAGGCCAAGCGGCAAGGCTGCCCAGCCAAAAAGGGAGAGGCTGTCACGGCTAGTGATAATACTGGCTCCAAGGGAACCGGACAGAAGAATCCTCCTAAGGGCACTGCTCCGGATGCCGCAAAAGGAGGCGGCAGCAGCACAGAGACAGGTGACAGCACCAGAGGGTTGCGGCAGGGCCAGGGATGGGGCTGTGGTGGCTCTAAAGCTGACAAAGAGAGGAGCACCGATACAAAGAGCAGGAGAGGAGAAAACAGAGCTGAACAGACAGAGCAAGAGCCACCTCCAACGGGGATGAGCGACCGGCACCTTTCCCACACAACTGCCACAGATGACTTGCCCCCGCCAAAGGGCAAAGGCAAGAAGAGTAGGAACAAAATGGAGAAAGCCAATCCTTCTATTGGTGAGTCTTGGGGACCTGTTTTCGATGCCTGAATGCCTTTTCTTGAGAATGGGAGGAGGAGTTAAACACCAAGAGAAGTAAAGTTACTCAGTAGTCTGCCTTAAATGTTACACTGAACTGGCTAGTCATATCTCCTGAAGGCTCAGGAAAGTTTTCTTGGTTTTGTTTTGTTGTTTTGAAACAAGGAAGGAATATTTGTGTGTGCAGTAAATTTAGTGTTCTGTGCAGTTGGATCCAAACCCCAAACCCTGACTACGGCCGTGGCAATTATTTTTTTGCAAAGCTGTATTTTAAAATATACCAAAGAAATAGATCATGATTATGCATTACAAGTAAAATATGCAGATTTTCTGTACCTAGATTATCATATGGTATTTTGGGTACATTTTTTTTTGTTTTTTGTTTTAAGGTCTATTATCACAAGCCAGGAGAGCAGAAGGGCCAATGTTCATAGAGGAGGAAAACTGTACATGTCACAAAAACTATAACTGAGATTAAATGTGAGGAATAAGCCACCTTCATATATTTTCTCACTGCCATAGTCAGTATAGTCACTAGTGAAGGATTATAGGAGGTCTAGTCAAACAGGATCCAAAGAGTGGCAAGGCCAAGCCTGCCTAGCCATTAATTTACGATTTCTCTCTGCAGTTGTGAAAACCAGAAACTTTTTAACTGAAGTTTATATTTGTATCATTTCACATTCAAGCCATCTGGAATTTTAAGTCTGTTGGTTTGTTAGTTTGTTTAGGGTCTTTTCCTATGTTTCTTTCTTTCCTCATGTTCGCTGTTGTATTACAAACATGGGGTAGATAATAATCACTCACTGTGATGTGCACTCTGCTTTTTCTATTGTTGGCTCATAGATTGTAGACTGGGACACACTTTGTATCACTGCAGGAAAGTTTCCTGGCATAAATGTCTAGCAGCTATGCCTGAATGCCATATCCTGGGTTTGGGAGGGAAATTCCCATTACTGACTCTTCTCTTTGAGACACTCTTCACTCAGACAATGAATATTTTTGTGGCTGTGCTTTGCTAGATGATGTGTTCCTGCCCAAAGACTTGGATGGTGTGGAAATGGATGAGACTGACAGAGAAGTGGAGTATTTCAAGAGGTAAGACCTCCTCCCATTAAAGCAGAACTGGGCAACTACAAAGATTTTTTGGTGGCATTCTGTGCATAATTCTGATTAGTGGAGTCAAAGTATGAAGTCCTGAACAGCAAGGATCAAGGGCCAAATCCCCCCCCCCCCCGGCGCCCCTGATATAAATTTCCCCAAGTGAAATTATTTGGCCACAACATTCTGAACCAGATTTAGGTTTTTTATGTTTCTCATAGAAAATCCCAAATGCAACATAAGTTATTGGTCAGAGCTAATATTACAGAGTAAATTGATAAATATTCACTGAAAGTAGCAAATGGGGTTTTGAGCAGCAGATGAGTAAAATTGGCTCTAAAGGTATTTTCAGAGCTGCAAACCTCATTTTTGAAAGAGGAATATAGCTCCATCCTAAAGTCAAATATCACTTCTGTTGGTAGCCCTTGTTAGCCAGTAGTCCTTCAGCATTATCATTCATTTGTTCTCATTTGGCACATTACTGGTTCCCAGGTACCTATTCCGCACGGCTGGTAGACCTGGATTAGATCCAGTGCATACCGGTGAAACCTCATTTTAAATGCTTCCTAAGGGATGTGTGTATAGCTTGTTTCCAAAAGGTACCAAATCATTTTGAACACATTTTACAGGAATTGCAAAAAAGTGCTGAATTTATGCAATGTTATACTATAAAATGTGATTTTCCAAGCCCTGTACCAAAGTGATTTGAGACATTTTCTGATAGCTTTGAACTGTACATAATATTTTACTCCTAGCTAACAATGTGCTGCCACCTATAACTCATTTTTCATTTTTTTAAAAATTTAGCGTCTTTTTGAAACAAACTCCACCCCCACCCCCCAACACACACAGATATACACATACACAGTGTTTTTCAACCTTTTTTTGAGCTGCGGCACATTTTTTACATTTACAAAATCCTGGGGCACACCACCAACCAAAATGACACTCTAACACAGTAATACATATAGATAATATGTTTTTAAATGTATTTATACACTCAGAAGCTTCATGCAGCTTCACGGTGAGTCCACATCATGCATTATAGGGGCCTGAAGTGTCCACATCATGTATTATAGGGGTCTCCACTGTCCACATCATACATTAAAAGGGTCTCCACTGTCCACATCATGCATTATAGGGGGTCTCCACTGTCCACATCATGCATTAAAGGGGCCTCCACTGTCCACATCATGCATTAAAGGGGGCTCCACTGTCCACATCATGCCTAATAGGGGTCTCCACTGTCCATAACATACAGACTGCATTGTGGGGGTCTCCACTGCCCACAACATGCCCTTGCAAACTGCATTATATCATATGGCAGCCACAGGCAAGCCTGGAAGAGCCTGCATGCAGCCTTGAACCGCGCCCTTGCAAGTGCTGCAAAAGCAGAGAGATAAAGGAAAGCCCCCCTCCCCCACTCTGCCCACGCACATGCCTTGGGAGGGCGTGCGCACGCACGAGGCAGCGAGATGGACACGTCTCGCGCAGCAAGGGCCCTGAGCCCACGCCACCTTCCCTTGGCCATTCTCTTTCGGGGTGAGGGTAAAGGGGAGGGTGGGCTCTTCCTGGCTTGCTCGCTTACCTCCGGGTGTGGTGGAGAAGAGCCCCCGGGTGTGGTGCAGTAGTCATGAGATAGCTGCGAGGAGTCGCTGATGGGCACTGTCCGGGTGGGGATGGCGCAGCTCTGGCTGGGGGGGAGGGGGGAGGAGGAGGAGGACATGGTGATGGCCCCAAAAGAAGCAAGCCCCAGAGAGAAAAGAAAGCGGGGAGGATGGAGGAGGAGGGGGCGGCGACGGCGTCCTTCTTTTTGCTGCGGCTGCTGCGCTTCCTCAGCTTCAGGGCCCGCCGCACCTCTGCCGCCACCTTCTCCCTCGGCCTCCGCCAGCAGCAGCAGCACCAGGAAGTGGGTGGACGGGGGAGGGGAGGAGGAAGAGGCCAATTTCCCAAGGCACACCTGATGATCGCTCATGGCACACTAGTGTGCCACGGCACAGCGGTTGGGAAACACTGCACATACATACAGGTCAAGAGTGATTCCTGCAGTACTGTGTAGTTGGGGGGGTATAAAGGAGCACTTGACAGCAACATCTGGAATCACCCCATCATGGAGAAAGGCAGGGATCAAAGCAATCTTACCCAGACAGTGAAAAAGGAAACCATAGTAAGTGCGTGGCTCAAGAACAGTACATGTGAAAAAGATCTTGGGGTCCTCGTTGACAACAAGTTGAACATGAGCCAACAATGTGATGCGGCAACAAAAAAAAAAGAGCCAGTGGGATTTTGGCCTGCATCAATAGCATAGTGTCTAGATCCAGGGAAGTCATGCTACCCCTCTATTCTGCCTTGGTTAGACCACACCTGGAATACTGTGTCCAATTCTGGGCACCACAATTGAAGGGAAATGTTAACAAGCTGGAATCTGTCCAGAGGAGGGTGACTAAAATGATAAAGGGTCTGGAGAACAAGCCCTATGAGGAGCAGCTTAAAGAGCTGGGCATGTTTAGGCTGAAGAAGAGAAGGCTGAGAGGAGACATGATGATGGCCATGTATAAATATGTGAGAGGAAGTCATAGGGAGGAGTGAGCAAGCTTGTTTTCTGCTGCCCTGGAGACTAGGACGCGGAGCAATGGCTTCAAACTACAAGAAAGGAGATTCCATCTGAACAGGACCAAGAACTTCCTGTGAGAGCTGTTCAGCAGTGGAACTCTCTGCCCCGGAGTGTGGTGGAGGCTCCTTCTTTGGAGGCTATTATGCAGAGGCTGGATAGCCATCTGTCGGGGATGCTTTAGAACATAAGAACATAAGAAGAGCCATGCTGAATCGGACCTCAGCCCATCTAGTCCAGCATTCTGTATCACACAGTGGCCCACCAGTTGTACACGGGGATCTCGAGCAGAAGGGAGGGCAAAACCCTGACCTGCTCCTGACCCCCCACAGTACCCGGGGAAATCCTGCCTACATCAACCAACTCCGAGGTGGCACTTGAATGTCCTTTTCAGTAACTACCGATACACTTGGTATCCAAACGCCTTGAAAGACGGCGTTTAAGAGGTGACTTGATCCAAGTGTATAAAATCATGCATGGGATAGAAAAGGTGAATAAAGAAAAACTGTTTTCTTTGTCACAAAACACTAGGACTAGAGGGCACTCCCTGAAGCTCCAAGGTAGGAAAATTAGGACTAATAAAGGGAAATATTTCTTCACCCAGAGGGTCATTGGGTTATGGAACTCACTTCCAGAAGAGGTTGTGACAGCTGTCAGCCTGAACAACTTCAAGGCAGGATTAGACAGATTCATGGATACCAAGTGTATCGGTAGTTACTGAAAAGGACATTCAAGTGCCACCTCGGAGTTGGTTGAGGTAGGCAGGATTTCCCTGGGTACTGGTTGTGGGGGGTCGGGAGCAGGTCAGGGTTTTGCCCTCCCTTCTGCTCGAGATCCCCGTGTACAACTGGTGGGCCACTGTGTGATACAGAATGCTGGACTAGATGGGCTGAGCTCCGATTCAGCATGGCTCTTCTTATGTTCTTATGTTCTTATCCATGAATCTGTCTAATCCTGCCTTGAAGTTGTTCAGGCTGACAGCTGTCACAACCTCTTCTGGAAGTGAGTTCCATAACCCAATGACCCTCTGGGTGAAGAAATATTTCCCTTTATTAGTCCTAATTTTCCTACCTTGGAGCTTCAGGGAGTGCCCTCTAGTCCTAGTGTTTTGTGACAAAGAAAATAATTTTTCTTTATTCACCTTTTCTATCCCATGCATGATTTTATACACTTCGATCAAGTCACCTCTTAAACGCCGTCTTTCAAGGCTGAAAAGACCAAGGCGTTGCAACCTGATTTCATAAGGGAGCCGCTCCATCCCTTGGATCATTCTTGTTGCCCTTTTCTGTACCTTTTCCAGTTCCGTTATATCCTTCTTAAGGTGCGGAGACCAGAATTGTACACAGTACTCCAAATGTGGCCTTACAATAGATTTGTAGAGAGGTAATACAACACTGGGTTGACATCTTCATTGAGCTGTCCACCAAAACCCCAAGATCCCTTTCCTGGTTTGTCTCGGAAAGCTTTGACCCCATCAGTTGATAAGTGTATTTGGGGTTCTTTGCCCCGATGTGCATGACTTTACACTTGTTAAGTTAAAATGCATTTGCCACTTTGTTGCCCATTCACTCAATTTCGAGAGATCTTTGAATCTCTCGAGAGATGCTTTGAATGCTATGTTCCTGCTTCTTGGCAAGGGGTTGGACTGGATGGCCCATATGAGGTCTCTTCCAGCTCTATGATTCTATGATTCTATTCTATGATTCAATTCTAAATTTTCTGTAGAGTTTTTAACCATTGCCATAAAAATAACAAAGAGTCTTGTAGATATTACACAGTTACAGTAGATTGCAGTCCATAAAGCCTTAGGCCAGTGGTTCTTAACTTTTTCTTTACTATGGCTCCCCTTTAGCTATATTTTGTTGCCATGAACCACTAAGACTTAACTCAAGATTTAACACCCCAAAGTGCATCTAATATTTGTTTAATTTAACTCATTAGCGATTTTCAGATTTGGAGAGAAGGGAGAAATACATAAAGGCACACTTTCTTACTATGATATTTTTATTGGAATGATTCCAAATAATATAAATAATAATACCACCAGAACAACAAATCATGGCCATAATATAACTTCCATCATTAGTTCAATCTTGTTGAAGCATCACCCTTCTTATTATCCCTGCCTGCCACAATCCCTTCAGGTTTACACTTGAGGGGAATTAATCTGGAAATGTGCAACCACTGGTGAAGAAGACATAAAAAAGAAGACACTTCCTTCATCAGTCACTCACTATGGTGCTGCAGCAGATGATGAGTTGCTGAGATGGGCAGCCTTCAGCCTTCTCCGCCAGTGGTGGGGTTGCTATTCATCTTGGTGGTGGTGTGAAATGGCAGTGAAGGAAGCACAACAAATGAGAAGCAGAGCTCATTGAGCTTCAAGGAGGCAATGTGGAAGTACTTGTGATCCTTGTTGAAGATGGACTCAAGAAGCTTCGGCTTGGCCTTCGGTCCAGACAATCCTGGTCTGATCTCTTGGTCTGGGTCATGCCTACGCACCCACCAGCTACCGGAGACATAGGAGCAGCTAGTGATGCTCCACTTTTGCCTTGTTTAGTCTGATCCTGCTCAGTGGGGGTAGTAATGGAGGAGAAAGATGGCTGTTGGTGCTTTGTCACCATAACCATCTGAAAGAAAGCAATGCAGAGGAGCAGACCCCTTTCTAGCAACAGCAGTGCCTCACTGAGCTTCACCTTAAAGAAAGGTACAACAGAAGAGTAGCTGGCAGCTGAAAATAGCCAGCTCTGCCAGTTACAATGTCAATTTCTCCCTGACCCACTGCTAGATTAGGCTTTGGCAGGGCTCCCTGCTTGCTGGACTGGCTTCTCCCTCTGAGACATTTCAAGCTTTTCTGAACCCCCCTGTGAGGTCCATAGGTTAAGAACTGCTAGTTTACGCCAAATATAGTTGGTGCTTTAAGGTGATTTCCAAGACATTTTGTTCTTTTTACCATAGTAGACAATGGAATCAAAAGCTGTGAGTCTCCTATTGATTAAAGGTTGCTCACCACAGTTACCAGGGCTATTTGGGCCATAAAACTGAATCAAAATTATGCTGGAGTGGTTCTACACAATCTGCAGTTTCCTACTTGAACACCTTGTTTATTGAGAACACGCTGCTATTTGGACAAATCCAGTTTTGGGAAGGTTTCCTTAGGAGCATTCACTGAGCCAATTTCCTCAAAGAAGCTAAAGCCAATTCTTACCTGCAATCACCTTGTGTATTTAGATGTTAGGCGTACAAGAATCCACCAAATTCATTTCTTCTTCATGTGGTCTGTGAAATCCACACACATGGGTTTCCCCCCGCGCATGCGCAGATTCTCGGATACTCTACTAGAAAGATCTAAATACAAGCACCGCCCACCTTCCCATCAGCCCCAGCGCCCAGGCGGGGCTTGCTCCTCAGTCCTTTTTTCCGCGTGAAGCAGGACACATCTCGGATTGCTCTCTCTAGTTTTTCCTCTGACCAGGTTTTTCTTTCCTTTTCATTCTCGACCAGACCCCTTTTTAGATATGTCTGTCCCTACTTTTAAAAATGCTCAGCCTGTGGGGTTAATTTACCCGAGGCTGATAAACATTTAAAATGCCTGTTGTGTCTGGGGGAGGCTCACCTAAAACAAGCCTGCAATATTTGCAGGAGCTTCACCACCAGGGCCCAAAAGAGCCGGGATTCGCGCCTTAAGGCGCTTCTCTACGACCAGTCTCTGGTGCCAGAACAGCTTCGCCAAGGCGCTCAGCCTTCTCCCGAGCCTTTGCCGCCTCCCCCCTCCCTTGCAGGAGAGAGCTCACAACCTCCTCCGCAGCAAGAAGACCCATTGGAAGGCCCCTCTCCTTCCCAGGGCGAGCCACCAAAAAAGCAGGCAAAGCCGCCCAAAAAGGCAGCTCAAAAGACCAAACACAAGGAGAAAGAAAGGCAACAAAAAAAGAGACACCTCACTGCCCAACCGGCCTTGAGATCTCCTATGGCTGAACCGCCAGCAGTCTTCCTTGAACTGCCTGAAATGGAGCAGGACACAGCGTCCTTTCTGGAACTCCAGGAGCCTCCCCAATTGCTCCCCATTGATTTGCTCACGTCCCAGGTGGACCCGAGCCTTGCCTTATCCCCTCCTCTTCTCCAACCAGCTCAGCTGGCTCCAGTGCCTGAGCGCTCTCCCTCCCCGATACTGGCTGCCCGTGCTGCTTCCCCAGCCACACGGCGCCGCTCCAAAAGAGCTTCGCGGCGCCGCTCTCCTTCTTCCTCCTCCTCTTCCTCCCGGTCCCGCAGCCCTCCTCCTAAACGTCGGCACAGTCGCTCTTCGCACCGTGCTTGGCCCCAGGAATACCCTTTTCCTCCCTTCCCTTACCCGCCTTTCCCTTATTATCCTCCCTATCACTACCAGGAAGGCTTTGAGAGCCACGTGGAACCACCCCCCCCCCTCGCCCTCAGGCCCGCCCTCCGCCTACAGCCACTGTTGCTTCTCCTCCTCCCGAACCGCCAGCTACTCCCCACCAGGTGGCAGTGCCTCCCTCCCTTTCTACTCCCATTCAGGCAGAAACTCAAGAAGCTGATGTTTCTGCAACTGAACCTTCCTCTGATCCCACCGCCTCTGCCTCAGTTCACCGCCTCTGCCTCAGTTCAGAGGGGATCCTGATCCCCTCCAAGCAGAGGAATACAAGGCATTTGCAGCATTGCTCATACGCCTGTCTAGAGCCATCAATTTGGCAACCCCTCCCCCACCCAATGCTGTTCAGGATCCATGTTTTACCACCTCAGAACAGCGACCTCCTATGGCTGCTGTGTTACCAACATTGCCCTATCTATTACAAATACTAAAAACCACAGGTGTGGCACCAAGCCTGGTTCCAGCAACCTCCAAAAGGGCTGAAAATCTTTACAAGCTTGACCTTAAGGAAGCCACATGGCTTGCTAAACTTCCTAATGCCAACTCTTTGGTGACGGATGCTCGGCCGAGACCAATACAGAGAAACCAAATCTCCCCTTCCGATAAGGAAGGAAAAAAGCTTGACAACATGTCAAGAAAGTTTTATTCCTCAGCCTGCCTATTCCCTAGAATGGCCCATTATGGGGTATATATGAGTTGTTATCATACATACATCTGGAATAAGGTAACTCCCTACCTTGAGTTGCTACCACCGGCTGAACAAGCCATGGCTACCGCCTTTGCCCAAGAGGCTGCCCTTCTCTCTAAGCTCCAAAAGGACTTAGCTAAAAATACCGCTGATAACGCGGGGAAACTGATTGCGGGATCTGTGGCCTTGAGAAGACATGCTTGGCTTAGGGCATCTACACTATCCCAAGACCAACGCAACCTGATTGAAGACCTCCCTTTGATGAGACAGGTGTGTTTAACACAGAGACTAATTCACAACTTGAACAGTCACACAAAAATAAACAAATTGTTAGTGGCTATGGTCAACGCCCTTACCAACAACGCCATAGGTGGAGACCTTATAGTAGATACCCTTATTCCCGAGGAGGTTACTACTACCAAAACTATAGAGACAAACAGCGTCCCCAGACGCCCCCCTCTAGCGTTAGGAGGCCCCCTCTGCCCTTTCGAGGACAGTCACGTGGCTCCAGGCCTCCTTACAATAACAGACGGCGGTTTTAACCCGTCACTTTCTCCCCCTCCCTCCCCTCCACTCACACCTCCTGTTGTTCTACACTCTCAACACTTACATCATAGTGACACCATCCCACACCTCACCTTCCTTGATAGACTCCTGCCCTTTGCATCAGCTTGGTGTTCCATCACTACTGACAGGTGGGTCCTCAACATAGTTCACTATGGCTACACTATTGAATTTGACTCATGCCCCCCACTTGGGCACATACTACTCACTACACCTTCACCTGCCCTATGGGAAGAAATTGACTCCTTGTTGCACAAGGGAGCTGTCTCCCCTGTCTCATTAGATGATACTGCCAACTGCCTTTTTTCTCGCTACTTTTTGGTAGACAAACGAGACGGTGGCCAGCGGCCCATCCTTGACCTCAGGGGAGTCAACAGGTTCATCAAGCCCCGCAGGTTCCGTATGGTTACCCTAGCGGTTATCCTCCCTTTTATCAAACGGGGAGACTGGATGGCCACTATTGATTTGAGGGATGCCTACTTCCACATTTCTATTGCCCAAGACCACCGTAGATACCTCTGCTTTGCCCTAGAAGGACAAGTTTTCAAATTCAACTCCCTACCTTTTGGCCTTTGCACAGCTCCCCACGTGTTCACGAAGTGTCTCGCGGTTGTGGCGGCTCATTTGCGGAAACGCGGAATCTCAGTATTTCCATACATTGATGACTGGCTTTTGATCTCTCCCACTAGAAATCAGCTCCTCTCTGACATATCATATACTTTATCTCTTTTACAGGACCTTGGGCTCATTGTCAACCTCGACAAATCTCAACTGATTCCTACACAACACATTCATTTCATAGGTGCCATGATAGACTCCAACGCCCAGAAGGCATTCCTCCCAGAGGACCGTTTCTCAATCTCAAGCGGGCCATCACTGGCCTCCTCTCCCAGGGACATGCTTCTGCATGGACCATTCAGTCCATCCTGGGCCACATGGCTTCCACCACAAGTGTCACACCCTTTGCCAGGCTCCGACTTCGCCCGCTTCAGGCTTGGTTCCTTGCTGCCTTCAATCCCCTTGCAGACAGTCAGTCTGTCATCCTCCACCTCCCTCCCTGTCCTTCGGTCACTCATATGGTGGACAAAGGAATCCAATGTGTGCTCGGGCATGCCCTTTCTTCCCCCCCCACCCGTCCCTGTCAGTGACCACGGATGCCTCCGAGGGAGGCTGGGGAGCCCACACGCTACACCTCCAGATCAGCGGCCGCTGGTCCCCGGAGGAGATGCAACTCCACATAAATTCACTCGAGATGTTGGCAGTAGAGAAAGCCCTTCGGGCGTTCTCGAACCTAGTTCACAACCGCACCGTCCAGATAATCACAGACAACACCTCTGTCCAGTTTTATCTCAACAAACAGGGTGGGACTCACTCGCACAACCTTCTGGCCCTCTCAATTCGCATCTGGGACTGGTGCATACAGAAAAACATCTTCCTGGTGGCAGTTCACCTTCCAGGCAAGGACAATACCTTAGCAGACTCCCTCAGTCGGACATCCTTGACCACTCACGAGTGGCATCTTCACCCCAGAGAGTTCAGGTTCTTAACTCGCCGATGGGGCCACCCACAGGTGGACCTGTTTGCATCCCCCGACAATGCTCACTGCCCCCTTTTTCTGCGCAAGGCTAGACCTCGCGCATCCCCAGGTTGCCTGGGAGATGCCTTCCTTTCCAGTGGTCCCTAGGCTTCCTTTACATATTTCCACCCCTCCCACTCCTCTCCAGAGTGGTAGCAAAGATTGTCTCAGACAAGACCGATTGCATCCTCATAGCGCCATGGTGGCCCAGGCAACCATGGTTTGCCCCCCTCCTCCATGCAGCCAGGGGCAACTTTCTGCGCCTGCGGTCCAGCCCGGACCTGCTGACGCTACAAGACGGCCTACTTCAACACCCAGACCTCCCAACCCTCCGCCTGACGGCTTGGAGGATAACCCCTTAGACCACGTCTCTGATGCGGCACGCCTCATCTTGTTGGCGGCCCAGAAGGCCTCGACTAAAAAGTCCTATACCTACAAATGGAAAAAGTTCGCTACTTTTTCCGAATCCCGGGCCACCTCCTCTCTTTTAGCCCCTATTCCGGTGGTGATAGACTTTTGGTTCATCTTTCATCCCTTAATTTTTCTCTCTCCTCGATAAAGTGCTATCTAGCTGCCCTATCGTGGTATAGGAGGAGAGGTGGACTCCGTCCCTCTTTCAAGATCCTATTATCCACATGTTCCTAAAGGGTTATAAGATGATCCACCCCCAGTTTCCCACCACCTCCAGCCTGGAGCCTTGAACTTGTTCTCTCCCAGTTGTCTAAACCCCCCGTTCGAGCCCATGGCTCACGCTGATATCTCCCATCTCTCCTGGAAAACAGCGTTCTTGGTTGCTATTACCTCAGCCAGAAGAGCTAGCGAGATAACAGCCCTAAGGGCTGATCCCCAGTTTATCAGGTTCCACGAAGACACGGTTGTTCTTCGGACCGATGTTACTTTATTACCTAAAGTTGTATCCCATTTTCAGATGTCCCAGGACATCACTCTCCCTGCCCTAGTTCCTAAACCATCCTCTCAGTTAGAGGTGTCCCTACACTCCCTGGATGTCAAAAGGGCACTTTCCTTCTATATTGACAGGACTGCCAGTTATAGGAAGTCACCCAGACTTTCCTTAAATATAGGAAGGATGCCCTCGGCACTCGGTCTCCTCACAGCGTCTGGCGTCATGGATAGTTTCCACAATTCGGTTGGCCTATCAATTGGCAGGTAGAGATCCCCCCGACATTACAGGCACATTCCACGAGGTCAGTTTCTACCTCTCAGGCCTTTCTGCGGGGAGTTCCAGTTCATGACATCTGCAAAGCGGCAACATGGTCAACTCCTTCCACCTTTGCATCCCATTACAAGCTGGACATCCTCGCCAAGAGGGATGCAGCCTTTGGCAGAGCCGTTCTTTTTTCGTGTGTGGCATGACCCACCTCCAGGTAAATAGCTTGTTACTCACCCATGTGTGTGGATTTCACAGACCACATGAAGAAGAAGTATGGGTTGCTTACCTGTAACCATATTTCTTCGAATGTCAGGTCTGTGAAATCCACAGGAACCCGCCCATCCTCCCCACGGTCATGCCTCTTTTCGTTCTGCGTTTTCGCGGAAACGGACTGAGGAGCAAGCCCCGCCTGGGCGCTGGGGCTGATGGGAAGGTGGGCGGTGCTTGTATTTAGATCTTTCTAGTAGAGTATCCGAGAATCTGCGCATGCGCGGGGGAAAACCCATGTGTGTGGATTTCACAGACCTGACATTCGAAGAAATATGGTTACAGGTAAGCAACCCATACCTCTACATGTTACTCTCAAACTATCTTTCCTGTAGTCCTGCTAGTTGTGGAAGTACAATGGGCAAGTGGTCCTCCAAACGTGGTTGGACTGCAACTGCCATCAGCCAATATAGCCAATGTTGAGGAATGGTGGGAATTGCAGACCAACATCTGGATGATCATCTCTGCTTTGTAAGCACTTAACTCTTTCTGTAATGCAAATAGCATCCATCCACAGAAGAGTCCTTTCATATCTAATTTTCTCCCCAGTATTTTTTTCCATGTTGGATCCATGTTTCATCAATCCTGTATTTCCTCCAGTTCTCTTTTCCTATTGCCATTTTTTCTGTGGTTTTCCAGTTTGAGCTGCCTCTTCTGTTAAGTTCTTTCAGCTGTTGTGCTTTTTGTTTCTTCGTTTCTGTCCCTAGGAAAATGATTTCTTTCAGTCTTCAGGTACCCATTTGCCCCAAATACTTTCTTTCCGAGCTCATTCATCCTAACATATTTTCCCTTGCCTATTTTGCAAACTAATGTTTGTCATGGACATGGCCATACCCAGCACCTTTATATTTCTTCAAAAATGACCTTAATTTTGCAGAGACCCCAGATATTTGGACTTTGCATATCATCTGAACAGCTTTTTAAAAGAATGAGAAGGGCATAGGACACAATAAAATTAATTTTATGGTATCTGTGAATAGCAAGGACCTAAAGAATAGGAAAAAATTAAATTGTTGAAAACTGTGCTCCTCATATATTAGAAAACTTCATAGGGAGAATCCCTCGATTGATAAAAATCTTCACAGTTCAGGATTTACTGTGTGAATTTTGCAAAAGGGGTGCTCTTTTTGCACAGAAAACAGCATTTTCTGTGTAAAAAATTTATGCAGAGAAATACTTTTATGCAAAAATACTTTTCCTGCATATAAAATATAGCATTTTCCACACAGAGAAAAATATGTAAATTTTGCACCAAATAAATCCCAATCCGAAAATAGCCACTAACACTTTCTCAGCGTGAGATGAAAGCTGTTCAAATTGCTTGCTGCTTCCTTTGTGGACACAATTAGCAAATAATTTCATCCCTAGTATGTGAATGAAATCTGTCCTCATTGAATTTTCTGTACTTGCAGGTTTTGCCTGGACTCAGCCAAGCAGACCCGACAGAAAGTGGCTGTGAACTGGACCAATTTCACCCTGAAGAAAACCACTTCAAGTGCAGCTCAGTGAGGTGTGCGGTGCATCCCTGGTATATGTGCAGGGCCCCACACTTCGCCTCCCCTCCCCCCAAACCCATAGACAGACACTTGACCTCACCGACCCCTTGGCCCTCATCCTCCTTCCCCTTCCCCGGGGCTCCCATACCTAGCCTATAGGTGGGGCCTGGATAGCCCCTGTGTCCTTCACCTCTCAGTGTTCGACGTTCGGGGAGATCCTGACTGAGCCGCCCCAAGCCCAGGGGCAGTCTTGATCGGCCAAGGCCCAGCGTGGCACAGGGACCAGGCTGCACCCAATAAAGGACTTTTTAATTTTTTATTTTATTTAAAAAACCCAACTTTTCTGTTGTTTGTTCCGGATTTCCTGGTCTCTGGGAGGTAAGGTGCTGGCCCCCTTGGATGGAAGGGGGCCTCTGCAGCAAGACAGTGTGATGGAACCTGTACCCTTGAGTTCTCACTTCAAGTCCACACAGTGGTTGTGGATTCACAGAAGGGCTGCAAGCATGTATGAAACTACTGTGCATGGTGAATGGAGACTGCAGTATCTGGTGTGAGCATCCTTATCCACCTGCTGGCACAATCAGGGGCAGAGCTTTTGGGTGTGATACAATTGTCTTTCCACTTCTGGAAACCACATGTCTCAGTCAGTTCTTGGCTGTGCTTCCCTCATTCGCAGGGAATGCTAGCCTTGCATCTGAAATGCTGTGCTATGCCATACCGTGCAGTGTTTCCTCCAGGAATCTCCTGCCAGAGGAAAGGCTGTTGTTTCTCGTCAGGCAAGCAACCTTACAAACAGCAGTTTCATTTGCCTCCTAAAGGAATGAGAATTTTAGGCACGTTCTAGAGTTGCTTAAGTTCACTTCCTATGAGACTAAAAGCTTTCCAGTGGAGATATCACTTCTATGTAGGCAACTTTGTCTACGTTGTCCACGGATGAGGAGTGCATACCTGTCTGTTCTAGCAGAGAAGCATACAACAGGACATCAAATGACTGCAGGTTCCTGCAACAAAATAAACACGTTTGTGCTCCTCACATATGACCACGTATGTGTTATTTCCTACAAGGAAGTGATATCCCCATGGGAAAGTAATCTTTTATAGTATTTTATGTAATTCTGCATGTTAGCACTGGAAGAATCTAAGCAGGTATCTCATGAAATGAAGAGTAGTCCTGCACTACATGAGCCTATGATACCAACTTGGCATCTGCCTTTCAGTTTCCATGGTTTCAGCTGGAGTACTGAAGCTGACACACAAACTTTTGCCAAAACCTTACCTGTGCAACATTTCTGATCATTTCTGACATCCCTGATCATTGGCCAAGGAAGCAGGAAACTGATGTCAAAAATATGGAGTTCTAGAGTTTGGGAACCACTGCTCCAATGTGAAATATGCCGTTCTCTGTCAATAGTTCCCTTCTACACTCTGTCTTAGGCAAACAGGCTACTCTGTGTCAGAGGATAAGTATCGTAAACAAGATATCGTATTTTCTGGCGTATAAGACTATTTTTTAACCCAAGAACATATTCTCAAAATTCAGGTGTCATCTTATACGCGGGGGGTCGTTTTATACGCTGGGAGTAATCTATACAGCAAGTGCTGAAAGTTCCAATTGGAGAGTCTGTGGTTGCCGCATATGGTGGGGGGAGCTCAAAAAGGCAGTGGCCGCGTCCCTGCCTTATGCAGCGACTGTATGAAAGCATTAAGGGTGACACTGTACAAGTATGGTAGAAGAAAATCCATTCATCAGGATTCATGGACTTAAGGCGGTTCCGATGGTGAGATGAAGGGGCGCCTCACCGGGAAGGTGTAAGTGAAGGGCGGAGCAAGCTGTAGGCGTCCGGGGTATGGAAAAAAGACTCTGGACCCAGAAAAACACACCTGCTTTACCTGTCTGGTCCGGCCTTGTATCCTATTACCGTACCTCCTCCGCCTCTCAGATCTCCCTCCTGAAGACTGCAGTGAAGTGCAGTGAAGGAAAATTACCATATTGAAATCAAATCTGATGCTTTAAAAAAATTTATTTGGTGTGTGTTGGAAGAGGGTTAGTCTTATACGGCGAGTATATCCCAAACTATATTTTAACTGGAAAGGTTGGGGGTCGTCTTATACGCCCAGTCTTCTATGCCAGAAAATACGGTACTAGAAATTGGAATACATAAAAACTAGTTCTAGGACACCTCAGTTTTCCTGGGAAGATCATCTCCGACTTCAGAACAGTCCTTGAATGAAAACATTACAAAGGAAAACTGGAAAGAAAGAACAGAATTGGAATATATCCACTAACTCCAGTCCATTGACAATGGGGTGAACGGGGACAATGGTTTCCTGGCACACAAGACCTATTATAACCTCAGCCTCACGAGGGTCCTCTTGCCCAGTTTATCTCATGTTTCTGATCCACAGCCAGCATCATACTATATTCCAATGGTCCATTCCATTATATATATGGTTTTCTGCTCACTTTCATATTGGGCAACTGCCTAATGCCTCCCCCACCCCTCAATATCAGTTGTTAAAATTGCACTTTTTGCCTACCACCATAGACATAACTTTTGTATTTCTATTGCCAGTCACACATGCAGGCTAGTCATTCATGGCTGTAAAGGCCTGTTCTTAGACACTTCACTATATGCATCTGATAAAATAGTCTCAAGTCTTTGAAAGCTTATACTACTGATGTCTTCTGTATCAAAAGGTTTTTTTAATTTTTTATTATTATTTATTCAAACTTCTATCACCGCCACTCCCCGAGGGCTCGGAGCTGTTCACAAGCTTGACATAAAACAATTTACACATAGGACAATACGACAGACAACAAACAAACAACACAGTCCTATAAGGGCATCATCTTGCCATCAAAAGAAGGAAGACTGGGAGGCCCTAACGGGATCACCGGTGACCTATTGCCAGTAAGCAGAGTAGCCTGCATTCTACTCTGTGGCAGTCCAAGAGGGGCGCTCTGGTTTGCCAAGGGAGTGTCTTGTTTTGCAAGAGCCTTTTGCATACTGATCCAGACTAACACAGCTATTTATTTGAATTCTACATTTAGAACAATGGCTTTAATCTCTGCAAATTATAAACACAAGGCTCTTAAGTTTAATTTCTGGTCCTATAAATATAGTGAGATATGCTTTTAGAAGTAAAAATACAATAGTTTCAGTATAGGTGTCACTGGTATAGATACCAGAAGATTGCTACATGCTTTATTTAATAAGTTTATCATCACCCCTCTTGTTTCAGTTCTCAAGGCAATTTACAATTTCTAAGAAGTACAGTAGATAAACTGTATTTGCACAAACTAAAACCATAAAATGGCAGAAAACCTATTTTAATGGTATGCACTAAGAAATACAGTCTGAAATTTATGCTTAAAAGATGACAAGATCTGAGAAAATGTCAAGTTCCAAACCTGCAGTTCTACTTAATAGGTCATATCTCCAGTATCCATTCACAAAATAACTTCGGAAGATATCTCTGAACTGAGAGAAAGTAAGAGTCAGCTTAAGGCAGTTGTTCTCAACCTGTGGGTCCCCAGGTGTTTTGGCCTACAACTCCCAAAATCCCAGCCAGTTTATCAAATGTTAGGATTTCTGGGAGTTAAAGGCCAAAACATCTGGAGACCCACAAGTCGAGAACCACTGGTTTAAGACAAGGGAAGCCCCAGAGCCTAGTGGACAGCAACTTACATTACCCTTCACCATTGGTTATGTTGGCTGCAGCTGAATTGGAGCCATGATCAGCCCATCCCTAATGTAGGGCTTTTAATATAAGCCCTTGAACAATGCATAACGCCAAACTAACAGGTAATTTTTTCCCCAAATGGCTATTATATTTTGAACCAGTTGAAATTTTCATGCATTTCAAGAAGAGACCCATGTTCAATGTGTTGTTTGGATGTAAATGAAACAGATAACCAGATCTGGATCTACAAATATAGCTGACATCTGAAAACCATCACCAGGAGAGGACAACTCCCAGTGCCAGCTCCAAGATTGTTGCTACACCTGGATATGAATAAAAGGAGCAGAGGGAGTATTAATGATATTTCATTTCAAATCCTCCACTCACAAGCATCATGTTGGTGTTAGACAGCATGGAGTACTGTTTGTTAATTTAAATAAAACCACATGGGACACAGAGCACTGAGCAGAAGACGTGGAATCATGAAAGAACAGTGCTTCTCTCCTATAGAGATGATCCAGAAATACATTATGTTTAATATTTTGCATGCTACAGTCTCATACTTGATCTGTCATCTAGTCACACGGGTTCTTAAAACATAGCCATTGAGATTCTCAATATCAATGCTTGGTTTTAATCCTATGGAACTATTTTCAGTAAAATTATCTTGACTGTTCCTCTTGATCATAGCTGCAACCAAATAGGGATAGCCATTAAAAAAGAACTCAGTGGGGATCTGCATACAAACTTATTTTGCACTTCAGTGCTAGCAAACTAGAGTATGCTTGTGCTGGAGTTATGAGATATCACTACCTGCCACGATAGAGATATCACCCCAGAAGGTGCTGACATAATCGTTTTTCGGTGAGTGGCATAAGCACAGTATGTTATATAGCACTCTCCTTGAAGGGAAGCATGAGATCATTTAACAGGCGTAAGTGCTGTTGGTGGGCATGCAGAGCCTGTGCCTTAAATCTCACGCAGCCTCCAACTGTGTGAATCTGGATCTGAAGCCTGAAAGTCTTCATTTATTTTAATCTTCTAGCTCCTTTCCCCAGATATCCTTCTTGCCCAAGTAATCTATAACTTCAACTTTTCCTTTTCATTTTGCCCAATCCTCTACAAAGACAGCTGCAGAAGTCCTACCTTTAAATGTTGTGCAAAACAGCAGTTGGGAAAAATGCAGCTTCACCCATCTTTCCATACTGTGCAACCCTTTCTTTGTTGTGTGTGGAAGTCGTTATGGTGACCCTAAGGCAAACCTATCACGGGTTTTCTTGGCACCATTTGTTCAGAAGTGTTTTATGTTGCCTTCCTCTGAGAGTGTGTCTTGCCTAAGAGCAGCATGGGAGTTTCCATGGCCAAGCAGGGATTCAAATCTTATAGGGACGTTAAGTCCAGTGCTCAAGCCACTACACTATGCTGGTTTTCTGCCTTTCCTTACACTGCTGTTAGAGGTACAAGAGCCTTTATTTTCCTTGCTCTTTGGTCACCCTTCCTCAGTGCAGCCCTCCAATAGGGCTGGTTGATCCATAAAAAAATTGTTTCTAAACTCGTGTTGGGGGGGGGGTGGGAGCCGCTGTTGTTTCGAAATAGAAAGTGTTCCGAAAATTTAGGGAAAATTTCGAAATCGACACGTATTTAATAACTACATTCGTTATTATTTCGTTATTGTTGCCACGCATGCGCAGTGCGCAGAGGATGCCCCCCACACGCCCCCTCGCCAGCTGAGAATCAACCCACAATATCTCTAATGCGGGGTAGATTCTCAGCTGGCGAGGAAGGATGGTGTGCATGTCCTCCACACCCCCTCGCCAGCTGAGAGAACCAACACGGGTTATCTTTAACCCGCATTGGTTGCCAGCTGGCCAGGGGAGAGTGCGGGGCGCTGGCCTCCACTCTCCCCTCACCAGCTGAGGGAACCAACGTGGGTTACCTTTAACCCGCATTGGTTGCTATCAGCTGGCCAGGGGAGTGCAGGGCGCTGCCCTCCAATCTCCCCTCGCCAGCTGAGAGAACCAACGCGGGTTACCTTTAACCCATGTTGGTTCCTGTCAGCTGGCCAGGGGAGAGTGCAGGGCGCTGCCCTCCACTCTCCCCTCATCAGCTGAGAACCAAGGCGTATTAAAGGTAAGAAAGGGCGGATGGAAATAAAAACGACATAATGCACCCTTTACGGAAATGGGGGACCCGGTTTCGATTTAGAAACGTCACTGGTTGCTGGCTGCGGGTTAAATTAGGGTCAAAGGTGATTTTAATACGAAATAACGGTTTTTTAAGGATAAGGACCGGAGATATTCACCCCTACTCTCCAAACATGCCCATTTTCTTCTCCGTTTCTTGACCATCCCATTATTTGTTTCTCCACAGCTTCTCTTCTGCACAGGTTATGTACAAAAACTGTACAGCAAAATTATCAGTTACATTGACCTTTAAATTTGAACAGCATTCCAGAGTGTCAACTACAAGCCACATGCTAAGAAAACATCCCAATTTTAAAGACATTGTGTCAGAGGATTTTTTTTTGTACTTTGTGGCATGTAGATTGCTGCACAAGTCAAGAAAACTTTTTGAAAATGCCATTAAAAGCTTTGCACTTTGGTGTCTGTAGGAAAAGGGAGCAATTTCATAAGGGATTTTAATTCTTCTGCCCCTTCTCTTGCACGTTTTTGAAAAGGTTTGGAGGGGTATTTGCTTTTTCTGTCATCCAAAGTATGACATACTTTTCCCTGTTGCAAACCTAGCCGTGATTTAGGGAATTTATTGTTAGTAGGGATAATTAAGAAGGAAATTTCATTTGATGTAAGGTCTCTGCAGGAAATAAGGAAATAAAAAGAGTGATACGGGAGACCTGTCCAGTCCAGAGTTCTGTCCATTTAGTAGTCAGTTGTCAGCTGGAGAACTACTGATCTGGGGTGATCTGAAGGCGGGGAGCAAATGAATTCAAGGGTTTTATGATGTAGATGAGAAACTAATTGGTTTGCCTTCTTTCAATTTAAATTCTAGTGCTGCATTTACATATAAATTAGTATATTAACAATCTCTAATTTTAATCCTTCTGCAAATGATGAAATACATCTTCTCCCCTGGCAATGTTTTGGGCCCATTTCACAAATCATTTTAAGTACCTAGCAATGGTAAAAGTTACCAAGAAGGGCAGCTTTCTGAAAACCACCTGTCAGTTCAGATGAACATTTAGAATCTACAATTATACCTTAAGGGTTTAATTTGTTTCATGACTGAGCTCTTAACTGAAATTGCTCTTATCTTAAGTAGAATTTTCCCACTGAAATGCTATTAATCTCTTCTGGCTCCCTGGAACCCTTCACCCAATTTTTAAAAATGTTTTTAAATAAGAAAATATACTTTATAAATAACAAATAATGTGTATATATACATTCACACGGAATAATAAAAACAGAAATGTCAAGTTTAAAATGGTAGAAGCACAATGTTGTGATGAGGAAGCACATTTGATGCAACAAAATCTGTGTTGACCAGTGTAACAGCAAGGCAAAACCTGCACATTCACATGGAAAAAGAGAGAGATCAACTTTAAAATGGTAGAAGCACAAAGTTGTGGCATGCTTCCCGATGTGAGGCCAGGGTGGACCATTTTTGGTGATCAATCTGGCAGAGCCTGAGATGTTGTTTCAGGGAGTCCTTATATCTCTTTTTGGGGCGCCTCTCTTGCGCTGACCCGTGGCGAGTTCACCGTAGAGTAGTATCTTTGGGAGGCGGTGGTCCTCCATCCTAGAGACGTGCCCTGCCCAGCGCAGTTGTGTTCTCAATAGCATGGCCTCAATGCTGGTGATCCCTGCTTGCTCAAGGACAGCAACATTAGTCACATAGTCGGTCCAGTGTATATTTAGGATTGTGCGAAGACAGTGCTGATGAAAGCGCGCGAGGAGTCGTAAGTGCTGGCGATAGGTGACCCATGTTTCAGACCCATAGAGGAGAACAGACAGTACGAATGCTCTGTACCAGTGCCGGCCTTTGGCATTCCACCATGTAAGCGGCCGCGTAGGGCGACGGGTCCTGGGAGGGGCGTCGCTGCCTGCGAGGGGCGCCGCCACGCTGGCCGCCCCTCCGCGCGCCTCCTGCCCGGGAGCCAGTGCTCCCCGCTGGCGCCGCTGCCGGTGATGCAGCCGGCGGCGCAGGCGGCGCAGGCAGTGATGCAGCCACGCCGGACATCACTGCGCATGCGCAGGCGTGCGTGGCGCACTCGCGCAGCTGCGCGTGGCGTCACCACACATGTGCAGGTGTGCGTGACGTCGCCCGCGCAGCTGCGTGTGGCGTCACCGCGCATGCGCAGGCATGCATCATGCACACCTGCGCATGCGCAGTGACGTCGCCGCGCAGCGGGCTGCCGCGTCCAGCAGCCATGGGGGGGGCGCAGAAATAAGGCTCACCTACCCCCCCAGGAGAGGTGAGACCGCCCCTGCTCTGTACACACTGATTTTGGTGCTTTGCCTCAGGTGCTTGTTGCTCCAGGCTCTTTTGTGAAGCCTTCCGAATGCACTATATGCCTTTGCTAATCTGTGATCTATCTCTTTGTCAATCTTGGCATCTGAAGAGATGATGCTTCCCAGGTAGGTGAACTGCTGAACGGACTTAAGCACAGATGTGCCTATGCTGGCGTGGGGGTGATGGTGTTCTTCCTGCGGTGCGGGCTGGTAGAGGACTTCCGTTTTCTTCAGGCTGACTTCCAGCCCAAACAGCTCTGCAGGCCTGCACTATACCTTAAAACCAGGCATCCTCAACCTGTGGTCCTCCAGCTGTTTGGGCCTCCAACTCCCAGAAGCCCCAGCCAGCTTGTTCAATGGTCAGGGACTGTGGGAGTTGGAGGCCCAAACAGCTAGCTTGTTTGCCTCTGGCTCTCACTCCCAAGGACAACTTCTAGAAACCCAGAGAGTCGCTTCAGAGAAAACAGCAGCTCCCAGGCCTCCCTTCAACACACATAATAGGGAGTCAAGTCAAGCGTGCTCGCAGTAGCCCCGCCTTCCGCTGGGCGTCGCGGGTGACGTCATCGCCTCTATTGAAACCTAGTCTTCCCTCCGCCATTCTTTTAAGTTGGTCCCCAGCTGCTTTCCGTCTTACGGGATTTTTTTCCTACCCCCGGAAGTTGCTCGAGGGGCGTGGTTACGGTTGCTAAGCAACCAAGGCCTTTCCCGGCGCAGGACCAAGATGCCCCGCTTCCTCTCATTGGCTCGTCGCGCGGGAAGAGGCGGAGTCAGTCTTGGAAACATGGAGGCCGGGAGCAGCGGCAGGAAGGTAAGGCGGTGGGGCTGGCAGGCCTCTCCCTGTCTCCCTCCCCACCCCTTGGCCTGGAGCCAGGGAGTTCTCTGGGGCTGGCTGACTGACTGGCCGACTGACCTCTCCCCATCCCCACAGAGGCAGCGCGAAGCGGACTCGGAGGCCTCGGACCTGGAAGACGAGGAGGGCGAGGAGGAGGAGGACCACCACGACGACGATGGCGGCGGGGACGACGGCGACGGCTTCTACCAGCCCTACGTGCCCGTCAAGCTCCGCAAGCAGCAGAGGGTAAAGGCTTGGTGGAAGGGAAGCGTGGCCCGACCCCGAGAGCATAGAGCGGGGGTGCCTTTCCTTTGGGGTGGGGCGGGGCGGGCCTTGTGCTGTCCCCCCCTGACCCGGGGCCTGCCTCATGCTGCCAGGGCCCCTCTGCACGCTGCTGTTATTCTATGCCATCCCTTGGCAGGGCCGTAGCCAGGATTTTGTTTCGGAGGGGGCTGAGTTTGGTTCGGGGGGGCTGAGACTGGGTGGGAGAGGGTCTACCCTAGCAAATCTTTTGTATTGTTATCCCAATAACCCCATTAATGTGGGATATAATGAGCATGGTGATCAGATCATGATATGAATAAACATAACAGTTTAAATAATGTACCAGTAAGGCCTTCTTGTGGACCACCCTGAGAATTTCGGGGGGCTGAAGCCCCCTTAGCCCCCCCCCCCGGCTACATGCCTGCCCCTTGGGGACATAAGAACATAAGAAGAGCCATGCTGAATCGGGCCTCAGCCCATCTAGTCCAGCATTCTGTGTCACACAGTGGCCCACTAGTTGTACACAGGGATCTCTAGCAGAAAGGAGGCCAGAACCCTCACCTGCTCCCGACCCCCCACAACCAGTACCCGGGGAAAATCCTGCCTGCCTCCATCAACACAGAGGTGGCACTTGGATGTCCATTTCAGTAGCTACTGATTCCTTGGTATCCATGAATCTGTCTAATCCTGCCTTGAAGCTGTCCAGGCTGACAGCTGTCACAACCTCCTCTGGAAGTGAGTTCCATAACCCAATGACCCTCTGGGTGAAGAAATATTTCCCTTTATTAGTCCTGACTTTCCTACCTTGGAGCTTTAGGGAGTGCCCCCTAGTCCTAGTGTTGGGTGACAGAGAAAATATTTTTTCTTTATTCACCTTTTCTATCCCATGCATGATTTTATACACTTCGATCAAGTCACCTCTTAAACGCCGTCTTTCAAGGCTGAAAAGACCAAGGCGTTGCAACCTGATTTCATAAGGGAGCTGCTCCATCCCTTGGATCATTCTTGTTGCCCTTCTTTGTACCTTTTCCAGTTCCGTTATATCCTTCTTGAGGTGCGGTGACCAGAATTGTACACAGTACTCCAGATGTGGCCTCACCATAGATTTGTAGAGAGGCAATACAACATTTGTCGACCTATTTTCGATTCCCTTCCTGATCATGCCAAGCATAGAATTTGCTTTTTTCGCTGCTGCAGCGCACTGGGTTAACATCTTCATTGAGCTGTCCACCAAAACCCCAAGATCCCTTTCCTGGTTTGTCTCAGAAAGCTTTGATCCCATCAGTTGATAAGTGTATTTGGGGTTCTTTGCCCCGATGTGCATGACTTTACACTTGTTTAGGTTAAAATGCATTTGCCACTTTGTTGCCCATTCACTCAATTTCGAGAGATCTTTCTGGAGCTCTTTACAGTCAGTTTCATTTTTAACTACCCTGAACAGTTTAGTGTCATCTGCAAACTTTGCTACCTCACAATTTACTTCTACATCCAGATCATTTATGAATAAATTAAAAAGTAACGGTCCTAAAACTGAACCTTGGGGTACGCCACTTCTCACCTTTTTCCATCCAGAGAAGTGTCCATTTATTACCACCCTTTGTTTCCTACATCAGTTAAAACTCATACAGTCAAAATGCTATATCATCAATGAGTTTAAAATACAATCAAACTATCAATAACATTGAAAATACTTATTTATTATTTATTTACTTTGCTTCTAGACCGCCTCTCTCAGCCCGAAGGCGACTCCAGGCGGTGTACAACAGCAAAAAACTGCTCAAGACAAACATATCAACAATTATCAATACAATACAATTCCAACATATACAAATTAGCATTCAACGTTAAAAACACAGTATCAGCGTCTCATTAATTAAATCGACTTCCAATTGCATCGTCATTGTTCCTTAGGTCTCAATTTGACAATCATACTACATCTGCAAATGCCCGGCCAAATAGCCAGGTCTTAACCCTCCTGCGAAATGTCAGGAGGGAGGGGGCCGATCCGATGTCATTAGGAAGGGCGTTCCAAAGCTGAGGAGCCACCACTGAAAAGGCCCTGTCTCTCGTCCCCACTAATCGCGCCTGCGAAGCAGGGTCTGTCCGGATGATCTTAAGCATCTTGAAGGTTCATAGGAAGAGATGCGTTCGGACATGTAAGTTGGACCAGAACCGTTAAGGGCTTTAAAGGCCAAAGCCAGCACTTTGAATTGTGCCTGGTAGCAAACTGATAGCCAGTGGAGCTGGCGCAACAGAGGTGTTGTGCGCTTCCTGACTGCCGCTCCTGTTATCAAAATAGGACACACACCCCCACACCCAGTGGCGCAGTGAGCTGCTGAACTTGCTGACCGAATGGTCAGTGGTTTGAATACAGGGAGTGGGGTGAGCTCCCACTGTCAGCCCCAGCTTCTGCTAACCTAGCAGATCGAAAACATGCAAATGTGAGTAGATCAGTGCATATCACTCCGGCGGGATGGTAACCGCTCTCCATTCAGTCATGTTGACCACATGACCTTGGAGGCGTCTTCTACAGACAACGCTGGCACTTCATCTTAGAAATGGAGATGAGCACCAACCCCCAGAGTTGGACCCAATTATTTATTTATTTATTTAAAATTTTTGTACCCCGGCCTTCTCACCTCCATGGAGGGACTCAGACCGGCTTACAGCAAAATTCAATGCCATACAAATTTAAAACATCTTAAAACAGCATATTGAAATACATAAAAACAGAGATACATAAAAACCACACTGCCATTAAAACCACATTCAGCTCGGTCTGTAAAAGTGGTCACCCATTTCAGATTGAAATCAATCTCAGCTTATCCTGGGAAGGCCTCGTTCCACATCCAAGTCTTCACCCGCCTCCTGAAGGACAACAGGGAGGGGCAGATCTAACATCGCTTGGGAGGGAGTTCCACAGCTGAGGGGCCACAACAGAGAAGGCCCTGTCCCTCGTCCCCACCAGACGCGCTTGTGAAGATGGCGGGATTGAGAGCAGGGCCACTCCGGAGGATCTTAATCTCCTTGATGGTTCATAGGGGAGAACCGTTCGGACAAGTAAACTGGGCCGGAACAATATAGGGTTTTGTAGGTTAAAACCAGCACTTTGAATTGTGCTCAGAAACTAATTGGCAGCCAGTGGAGCTGGCGCAACAAGGGAGTTGTATGCTCCCTGTACCCCACTCCTGTTAGTAACCTGGCTGCCGAGCGTTGGACTTTCCGAGCAGTTGCAGCTTCCGAGCAGTCTTCAGAGGCAACCCCACGTAGAGAGCATTGCAGTAATCTATTCGAGATGTAACCAGAGCATGGACAACCGTTGGCAAGTCAGACTTCCCAAGGTATGGGCGCAGCTGGCGCACAAGCTTTAACTGTGCAAAAGCTCTCCCAGCTACCACCGAGACCTGGGGCTCCAGGCTCAGCGATGAGTCCAGGATCACTCCCAAACTGCGAACCTGCGCCTTCAGGGTTAATTAGACTTAATGTGAAGGGGAAACCTTTACCTTTAACACTGAAAATAATTAAAAGCATAACAATTTTTAAAAGGCAGCTGATATAGGCAAGGTGTCATATTGTGAAAGGGGCAAGCTTGCTTTTTGCTATTCTAGAAACTAGGACGTGGGGCAATGGATTCAAATGGCAGGAAAAGATTTCACTGAAACATTACAAAGAACCTTCTGATGATCTGAGCTGTTCGACAGTGGAGTCTGCTGCTGCCTCAGAGTCTGGTGGAGTCTCCTTTACTGGAGTTTTTTTAAAAACAGAGGCAGGATGGACATCTGTGGCAAATGCTTCGGCTCTGTGTTCCTGCATTGGCAGAGGGTTGGGTTTGGGGTCTCTTTCAACTCTGTGATTCAATTACAATATAGCATATTATGAAAAATGATTAGTAAAGGTAAAGGTTTCCCCTGACATTAAGTTTAGTTGTGTCTGACTCTGCGGGGTGGTGCTCATCTCCATTTCTAAGCCGAAGAGCCAACGTTGTCCATAGACACCTCCTAGGTTATATGACCAGCATGATTGCATGGAACACCAATATCTTCCCACCGGAACGTTACCTATTTTATTATTGTTTTCATATAACAATAAAAGAGGGGGAACAATTCTGGGGTATAGGAAAGTAGGAAAGAAAAAAAGAAGTAGGGGGGAGAGAGAAAGAGGGGGGAAACGGCAAAATAAAGGGTAAGGATTGAGGGCAAAAGGATAGTTTGGGGAAGGGGAATATAATATGACTTCCAATCTTCTTCACTTCGGGTGTATCATTCTTTCTCCCCTCTTTTCCACTCGTCTGATCACTGGCAAGCTCCTTGTTGTAGTCCTCCTGATTGTCCTTATCTTATGTCTATCAGAGTACTTCCTTCTGGGAATAATAAACTTTGACCTAAACAAAGACAAACTTCTGAATTATTTAGTGACGGTGGCCAGAATAAACAATGCAAGGGTGTGGAGATCGAAAGAAACTCCTTCTCAAGAACAGCGGATAATGAAAATCCTAGATATCATGAATATGGAGCATTACCTATTGATCTAGTCACGTTTGCATGTTTTCGAACTGCTAGGTTGGCAGAAGCTGGGGCTAACAGTGGGAGCTCACTCATGTCAACAGTATGTTTGCTGTTGCGTTTCTTCAAGTCATATTGCAAGGCTTTCTTGGCTAAGGTTTGTTCAGAGGGGTTTTGTCTTCGCCTTCTTTGGAGTGTGACTTGGCCAAGGCCATCCAATGGGTTTCTATGACCAAATGAGGTTTCCAACCCAGTTCTTCAGAGTCATAATTCAACTTAGTATCCTACTTTCCCTCTATTCAGAAAGCTAAGAATCCACGCTAGATTAAAATGAAAGGAAAAGATGTGTGCTACAGTTAGCATGTACAGGAGAAAGGTAAGTTACTATACTGACCTTTCTCAATCTGGTGCCTTCTCAATGTGTTAGATTGCAACTCCCATGTTCCATGTCCAACATAGGTTATACTCCAACATATCTGGAGAACATTAGGTCAAAAAAGATTAGGCTGTATGGGTACGCATTATTATTTGTAGAAGTGTGATTCGGGAAATAGTTTATTTAGGATTCCAGTCTTGATGTGGTTTTTGATGGAGATGAGAAATGTTTGCAACTGGGGAAAAGAGAGGCTGACACTTGAGGTTTTGGTTCCTATTAGAAGTTCTAATATCTTGCTTCCTGTGCTATTCAGCAGCAACAGTTGCTGCAGATGCGTCGTAAGGGAGCGTTGGAGGAGGATCAAAGGGACAGTGGAAGTGATTATCATGGCGATGAAGATGACATTCCCTTGGGCCCACAGTCCAATGTCAGCCTCCTGGACCAGCATCAACACCTCAAAGAGAAAGCAGAAGGTAGAATTGGCCTGCCTGGTTTGATCTGTGAATGGAGGAATTGAGTTATAGCTCAATATAAGGTGTGAACCTATTTTTTCTTTTATCCTCTTCTAGCACGTAAAGAGTCCGCAAAAGAGAAGCAGCTTAAGGAAGAGGAGAAAATCCTGGAGAGTGTGGCAGAAGGGAGAGGTAATTCCCAAAGGACCTTTTACAATCCCTTGATACTAGCAGGGATGGAGGAGAATGACATATTTACAGCTGGGGAACAACCATTCATCACTTGAAGTACACATTGTCTGATATATCCCAGAACCATTCCCCTCCCCTTAATTACTGACTGCCAATTGAAACTGGATTTTTTTGGATTGAAAAAGGACTAACTCTTTTCTCTCTCTCTCTCTCTCTCTCTCTCTCTCTCTCTCTCTCTCTCTCTCTCTTGTGCAGCTCTAATGTCTGTGAAGGAAATGGCAAAGGGCATCACATATGATGATCCCATTAAAACCAGGTAGATTTGTGCAGCTTAAATTGTGTTCTGATTTAAGCAGGGTTCGTCTGAAGACATGTATCAGAAACACTGGTTCTTGGCTTTTTCTTTGAAAACCACATGTTCTGCCTAAGATTCCTAAGAAACTGCATTGGGTGTGGATTTTCATGCATACTGTCTGTCCGTAACGTAGAGCTTCAGGTGTTGGAGTGTGCATGTCTGTGTGTGCCTCCTAAACTTTATCAGAAATGGAGTAGTTATAAGGACTGCTGTATCATGCATGAAATAGTAGTAGCCTTGCTACTTTCATGATACAAGAAAGTACAGAACAGTCAGCCCTCAACATTTACAAGTTTAAATTTTGTGGATTTGGTTTTTGATGGATTTAATTAATATGTTCTCTAGGAATCTCCAGATATTCCAGGATAACACAATAGTCAGCTTCTGTCAGATATTGACCATAGAATCATGCTGAAGTTCTAGAGATTCCAAGAGAGGTATTTTCTCAGATAAAAAGAAATAGCATTTCTTATTCAATGAATTTCCCTTTTTGTAGAGGTTGTGTACCCCTAAACCCCTACAAAAGTGGAGGGCCTCCTGTATTAAACATATCTCTAAGAAAACTTATCTGACTTGCTACTTACAAATAATTCAAACATGAAGTTATTTTATTAAATTATTAGATTAGTGGTCTGCCAATATTGGCTTATTAGCAAAAAAATTATATTTTAATATATTATAAGTATGGTTAATGTGTTGTACTATAATTTCCATTATCCCCAGCCAGCATAGTAAGTTATGGGGAATGCTGGAAGTTGCAGTCAATCAACAATCTTAAGGACTATACATGGCCCATTCTGCTTTAATTGTAGACAGCAAATTGTCAGCTATCTCCTATTGTCTGTAATCTCCAGCTTCCCATGAAGGGACATGAGAGAAGCCTCCCACAGGATGGGGAAAGCATCCGGGCGTCCCCTGGGCAACGTCATTGCAGATGGCCAATTATATCACACAAGAAGCGACTTGCAGTTTCTCAAGTCACTTCTGACATGGGGGGAAAAAGCAAATTAAAATCACAGCACTCCAGCATAAGAAGAAATGTAGGAACAAATTGCTATTGCAAGTAGAATATAACGTGGCAATTGTTACTTTTTTTTAAAGGAGGAACAGGTATTTACGTTGTAAATGTGTGTGAATGTTATTTTTGAAAAAAGAATGAGACATGTTCCAGGAGCATGTGGTTTACACTTCAGATATCATTACCTTCAAATGGCAGCCACTTGCCTAATTTTGTCTTTAAAAATCATTTATTTGTAGGTAGTAGTTTTGTTACTTTTATCTGTAAATTCAGAAAAGGAACTGTTATGGAGTTGAGGGATCACAATGCCAAAACAGGCAAAAGCTAAGTTGGGATCTACTGGTATATCTATAGGTGATTTGCAATATCCTAATAAGGAATTTTCATTCCTGGTGGTTTAACAACAGCAGCAACAGTCCCTTTCTAAAAGAACTGCAGAAATCACGAAATTTTGGAGGAAAATATGAGTAGAAGGAATTCTATGTGAAAGGATTATTTTGTGAATTCTTTGGTCTGGTACTAAAATATATTCCTCAGCTAAGCATGTACTTGGAGGGTTATCATATGTGTACCACTTAATTCCAATTAGTAAACCTCAGGGCACTAATGAAAAACAGGGTAACACATGTGTGATCTAATTCACGCCTCTCCTGCAGTGATTAATATACTAATTATCAGAAGAAACCTACACAATCCCTGGGAGTGTTGTTAGATTTTTATTTATTTTTTTTGCAATATGGTGTTGATGAAAGGTGGAGAGTAGCTATCCGTTGATTAAAGGTTTTATGTTACTTGTCTGTAATTGACCCCAGCCTGAGATCCTTTGTGCTATCTTCTCCATGTTCTCTTGCCAGCTGGAGAGCTCCTCGGTATGTCCTGTCTATGTCAGAGGCACGGCATGACCGTGTGCGTAAAAAATACCACATCCTTGTGGAAGGGGAAGGCATCCCTCCCCCTCTCAAAAGCTTTAAAGAGATGAAGTTCCCAGCAGGTAGGTGGCAAAGATATCCTTTTAAAAAATATCATTTTCTGTAGGTTTTGTTATACAGGGGAATGTCAAGGCACCCATCATGCTGAGTTTGGAGATAAATGCTCCAATCTGTCCAGCTTCTATCCTTGTTGGGGTTGCTTTTTTAACTAATGCTTGGATTTAACTAATAGAATCCAGCATATGAATCCATCTGTTACATCACTGTCCAAATGATTGTGTGAATGGGGATGTGTTTTTCTTCTGTTCACTATCACCTGCAAATATTTTTCATGGAAAAGCAGATAATAATTATTGCAGGTAATGTATGTGTTGGGTAGGACTGAAATATCAGTCCTACTCTTTCTCCCAAGTGAAACACAGAGCTGGGAGTAACCCTTAAAGAACCAAACCCCAGCACTGCTTTCAGTCCAACCTACTCACAGTACTGATCAAGCATCAGTATTTTATAATCTTCAGAGTTACACAAACAAAGGCAACGTGTACATCTCATGTATTTTTCTATATATAATACATATGTGGTAATCTTACATAGGGTTATTGTGGCCAGCACAGAATGTAGTAGTGCTTGCTTGTTGTTTAAAAGGATGTTCTAAGGGCCTGGCACTGTAACCATATTTTCTGATTGTTGGCCTTGTGCCCATAATCTTTAGTTGCAACATTTCCAGCTTAGCACAAGTGAACTCAGCAAACAATACAAGCCATGGGGAGATGGCTCACTAAAACAGATCAGCATATAGCTGAATCCTTAATTCTTATTTAATGCCAACATATGTTCGACATAATGTGGATAACCATTATATCGGCCTTTAAAAATCTGAGTAGTAAAAATAAGCCTGGAATGTTTTTCCCAGTGTCAACATTCCTGTTTCTTGGACATAATTAAAACTTCTTTCTAGACTGCTCTCCTGAGGCTAACCTCTACCCAATTCTTCCTATAGCAATCCTGCGGGGCCTGAAGAAAAAGGGAATCCAGCAACCAACCCCTATACAGATACAGGGAATTCCCACCATGTGAGTCCTACAAGAGTGTCTTGAACCTCCCCGTATTACACTGCTACAATAATCTACATGAGGGATTTTGACTTGAATACCAGTATTTAAGCAGGCTAGATGACCATCTGTCAGGAGTGTTTTGATTATGTATTCTTGCATGGTAGGAGGCTGAACTGATTGATCCTTGTGATCACTTCCAACTCTCTATTTCATACTCCCCTCCTTCTAAAGGACCCAGTTTTGCCTGCACTCCAGGAGACAACAGGACTCTACTATATAGACATGGTAATTTGTGCTTTCCCTTTTAACCCTGGGAAGACGGAAAACTCCTCCTTCCTCTACTATACAGACATGGTAAAGCCACAACGGTCCTGCAGCCATAAGGGCATACATATTCATTGCGTAATGGATTTATTTGAATCTGAGTCTGTTTTGTCAGATGTACAAAGCATTACAATAATGTGGCCTGGCCATAACTAATGCCTGTGTACCCAAGGCAGTGTCGGCTTTCACTGAAGAGAGTTACAGTTAGTCAATCAGCCCAAGCTGAAAAGAAACTCTTCTGGGCCCAAAACATTACTGGGCTTTTGTAGTCAGCCTTAATCTAGGAGAGCTGAGCCCCCACACCACAGATTTGTACTTTGGTTGTTGTTTTTTTCTTTTATAAGAAGAGTTCCAGTGGGAACTGGAGACTGTGTAAAGGGTTTTGGCCTTTTGCTTAAGTATTTGGTTCCTCATCTAAACTACTAGAAACTCAAATTCTCTGTATTTTCTAAACTGTTTATGCTTTTAAAGATACCCTTAAAACAGTGGTCCTCAAACAGCGGTTCTCAAACCCATATTGTCCCACTAGATCCTTACACTCAGAGATGCAAAATCTCCTGGTGGTCCCAAGTTCCAAGGCTTACCATCTGACCGCAACACGGAGAAGGGCTTTCGTAATCATAGCCCCAATCCTCTGGAATGCGCTGCCCTCCGAAGTCCATGCCCTTCAGAGTCTGTTAGCTTTTCGGAAGGCTTGCAAGACCCTACTGTTCCAGCAGGCCTTTGGGTCTTAAATCTGTTCGGCCTCTCCTGATGTTATGTGTAGTTATTGCTACTGTTTAATCCTACGGCATGGTTTTAATATGATGCTGTAATTGTTGTTTTATTATATGTAAGTCGCCCCGAGCCAGCTGGGAGTGGCGACGAATAAATTTGAATAAATATAATATATAATATAATATAAGGTCCGGATACGGCCCTCCAAGGTCATTTACTCGGCCCTCGCTCATGGTCAAACTAAGTCTGAAATGACTTGAAAGCACACAACAACAACAACCCTATCTCATCAGTCAAAAGCAGGCCCACACTTCCCATTGAAATGCTAATACGTTTATATTTGTTAAAATGTCTTCATTTTAATTATTATATAGTGTTTTTTGCACTACAAATAAGGTATGTGCAGTGTGCATAGGAATTCATTCATGCTTTTTTTTTCAAATTATAATCTGGCCCTCCAACAGTTTGAGGGACTGTGACCTGGCCCTTTGTTTAAAACGTTTGAGGACCCCTGGCTTAGAGGGTGTGCTGAACTTTTGGCTTTCCCTCTATTGATATCTCCTCTGGCTCTAGTCTAATCAATTTAGTCAATGATCATGAGAAGTATTGTGTTTATATATGGATGGCCACGTAGACTAGAAATGCACATTATTTTAAACAATAGCTTTAAAGCTATTTTAAACAATAACTTTGAAACTGCAAGACCATTCAATGCTAATCAAGGTGGCCAATTGTAACATTCACACTTTCCTCAAGCAGACAAGAGTTCTTTTTCCCACCCTGGACATTCCACAGATATATAAACCCCACTTGCATAGTTTCCAATAGAGGAAACTATGCAACCTCTGAGGATACCTGCTATAGATGAGGGCAAAACATCAGGAGAGAATGCTTCTGGAACATGGCCATACAACCTGGAAAACTCACAGCAACCCAGTGATTCCAGCCATGAAAACCTTCAATAACACAATAGCTCATATTCTCTGTTGTCATACCTGTACAACTTGTAGGCATTTAGATTTCTTGACTCTAGTTCTATTCAGCATTAAGGCACTCATAGATAATTCTTTATCATTGACAATAGCAGTGTGTCTCCATCCCCAGCACATGTGGCTCTGTAGATATTGTTAGATTCTAATATTCATCATCCCAGACTATTCTCTATGTTGATGGGAATTAGAGTCTGACAACATCTAGGGTCCCAGGTTCCGCACCCTTGACATGTCCTTTCGATAGTAGCCTGAACAGCCATTCTCTCTTACTCCTTCCTCTCCTCTATAGCCTTTCTGGCAGAGACATGATTGGCATTGCTTTCACTGGCTCTGGGAAGACCCTCGTGTTTACTCTCCCTGTGATCATGTTCTGCCTGGAGCAGGAGAAGAGGCTCCCCTTTTCCAAGAGGGAAGGGCCATATGGACTTATCATCTGTCCCTCGGTAAGTCATTTGTCCTCTCTCCTGTGCTCAGCTAATACATGCATGGGCTTGGATGTTGACGGTGGGTGGTGAGTAACCAGATAAAATATTCTAGCCATGAAAAGAAAGGATGCCAAGGGGGTAGTTACTGTGTAATAGATTCCTTGTTCCTGCAGAGGGAATTGGCTCGCCAGACCCATGGCATTCTCGAGTACTACTGCCGGCTGTTGCATGAGGATGGGATGCCTTCCCTTCGGTGTGCCCTCTGTATTGGAGGCATGTCTGTCAAGGAGCAGATGGAGACCATCAAACAGTAAGGCCAGCATTTGAGAAAAATGAAAACACAATTCAGCAGAAAATTCTGGATGCGTTTTCCATTTCTTGTTATTGTTAATTGCCTAGACCTTCTTCCAGTCCCTGTATAATATGCATTGCTGTTTCTTATTCCAGAGCTTTGTAATTTTATTATAATAGTGTGTGCCTTATTTTTAGGGTCAACAGCTTGCAATTTACAAAAATGTTGAGTTGACAGTCCTGACTGTAAAGGCACACAGATCTTCCTTAATTTGGGTTATTGATTACATAGTCCTGAACAAAGCCATACCATTGATGAGTATTGTTCTTACAGAGAGAAGAGGTGAAGGCTGAGGATTATAGAAGTGAGGAATCCACATCTGTCACTCTAGATGGTGGTGGACTGCAACTCCCAACATGGTTGCCTTTTCTAGTTAGGGCCGATGAGAGGCAGCCCAATTACATCCATAGGGCCATATACTATCCACCCCTGGTGACAGATACCTTAAGGAGAATAATCCCTCCCTCCCATTCCTTGTTTGTGTGACTGTTACAAGAAGAGATCCTGTTACCATTCTGACTTTGTGTTTCCACAGTGGGGTGCACATGATGGTGGCTACCCCAGGCCGGCTGATGGATCTCCTGCAGAAAAAGATGGTCAGCCTGGATGTCTGCCGTTACCTGGCACTGGATGAAGCTGACAGAATGATCGATATGGGCTTTGAGGGAGACATCCGCACCATCTTTTCTTACTTCAAGGTACCAGGCTTTGTGGGACTTTATCTGAAAGGATGGCATTTCATTTGTCTGAGTCGCCTCCTTGTTGACTCTTGTGTTTTGTGGTGCCAGAGGTGTGGCCAGCATGCTTTCTCTGCTGAGAAGGCTGCATTCCTCTGGCGTGCTTGAGGTTTTTCCTTGCTTCAGGCTCTGTTGTTTCTGGTCACAACAGCAGTTGGATTAAAACTTCAAACTGCTGCCGCCAGCAGAATCTATGTTATGTGGAGGCCTTTGGTGGCCTTGTTTTGGAACCAAGAATATATTCTAAAACACACAAAAGTGTCAAAAGGAAGAGCGTGCTTTTGTCTCACTTTTTTTTTGCCATAGACCTGGAATTAGAGGGAAAGGCATCCAGATCAGAAGATGTGATTTCTATGCAGATTTCCAAACTCAAAGGCCATCAAAAAGAAAGTAGACTAGGTGATGAATGACACCTTTCCCAATAAAATCAGATGTTTACTTCCCAACAGAACGTAATTGCATTCTTTCTCCTCAGGAATTCTAACTTCTTTCTGTTGAGGTGCAGTGGATTGGTGGAATGTGTACATTTTGTTTTAAATTGTCATACACATTCTTTAAAAAAAATCCTCCTGTGGCTGCAAATTGAGTGATGTTTATTTATATGTTCATAGTTTGCTTCTCTGCTATTGAAAGGGAAGTTCAAGGAGCTGGGCATGTCACCAAAACATTGCTCCCAATCACTGGAATGCAAATGCTTTTAGCAGATACTGTATTACTCATGCATTTAAAACCTATGTTTGCAATCATAAAACTAGAACAGGGTGGGAATCATGTAGCCCTTCCAGTGTTATTTGACTGAACTTCCAGAATTCCTTACTATTATCTACTGTCTTAAGGCTGGTGGGAGTTACAGCCAACAAGATCTGGAGGGCTTTATTCCCATCCTGGATGTGATTTTTAGAAATAAAAGGTAAGATTTTCAGTATGTAGAGTTCTTTTCCAGTACAAATGTTGGACTGTATTCAAACATGAACATGGCTCATAAAACTTAGGCCCCTCCCACACGGCTGAATAAAATCCCACATTATCTGCTTTGAGCTGGAATATATGGCAGTGTGGACTCAGATAACCCAGGTAAAAGCAGATATTGTGGCATTTCTGCCTTGATATTCTGGGTTATATGGTTGTGTGGAAGGGTTCTTAGTCTATTTTATGTCCAGGTTCAATTACCCTCTTAGAAAATTCCGGTATTGTTTGAAAAATGGAGTTTTACAGTCGTGGCATTATACAAATGAATATCGCTAGTTGTCTGTTGACATTCCCTATCCTCTTCCATCTTTAGGGCCAGAGGCAAACACTTCTTTTCAGTGCTACTATGCCCAAAAAGATCCAGAATTTTGCCAAGAGTGCTCTCGTGAAGCCAATCACTATCAATGTGGGTCGTGCAGGAGCTGCCAGCTTGGATGTCATCCAGGTTTGTTTTAGCTCATTGGGCTCTTTCTTCCCCTGGGTATGTCTGTGCCATCTTATATTTTTCAGGTAATCGATCCAGGTGAAAGCCAATGTGGTGTAGTGATTTGAGTACCAAACTGTGACTCTGCAGAGCAGAGTTCAATTTCTCTCTTGGCCATAGAAACCCACTGGGTGACCTTGGGCGAGTCACACTCAGCTTCAGAAACCCATGTGATGGTGTTGGCTTAGAGTGGTCATAAACTTGAAACAATGTGAAGGAACACAATAGCAACAACCAAATGATAATTATTTATTTATTTTATTTCATTCGGCTTCTATGCCGCCACTCCCGGCGGGCTCGGGGCGGCTCAGAACACTAAAAACTATCACAGAATAAAAACAACAATACAGAATAAAACAGAATAAAACATCATTAAAATATCACAACAAACAGCAATTAAAAACGACCTGGATTGAGAGTCGTTTTTCAACAGGGGGGTGCATCCCACTAAGGCCTACACATGGAAGGCAAGCTGGAAGAGGTGGGTCTTGCACGCCCGCCTGAAGGGGAGCAGGTCGTGGATGGCATGCGTATCTGCAGGAAGGGCATTCCAGAGTGTCGGTGCAATCACCGAGAAAGCCCTTCGACGAGTGGCTGTCAGTTTGGCCGCTTTTACAGAGGGAACAGCCAGAAGGTAGGTATCCTCAGAGCGAAGTGATCTCATAGGGCAATATGGGGAGAGACGGTCCCTCAGGTACGCTGGCCCCAGGCCGTGCAAGGCCTTAAAGGTAAGAACCAACACTTTGAAGGTGATCAAAGTGGCAGCCAGTGCAGATCCTGCAAAGTAGGTGTTATGTGGCAACCTGCTGGCGTGCCAGACAGGAGCCGGGCGGCAGTGTTCTGCACCAGCTTGAGCTTCCGGGTCACTGACAGAGGAAGGCCAATGTAGAGCACGTTACAGTAATCTAGCCTCGAGATGACCGTGGCTTGGATCACCGTGGCCAGGTTGTTCCGGGATAGATAGGGGGCCAGCCTCCTTGCCTGTCGAAGGTGGAAAAAGGCAATCTTGCTGACCGCAGAGATGTGGGTCTCCATGGTCAGCTGGGAGTCCAAGTGGACCCCCAAGCTCTTTACGGAAGGCGATGGGCATAACGCCACACTGTCCAGGGTCGGAAGCTGGACATCCCCACCACCCGGGCGGCCTAGCCACAAGATCTCCGTCTTCGCCGGATTCACCCTCAACCCACTGGCTCGCAGCCATCCAGTAATGGCTTCGAGGCAGCGTTGGAAATTATCGGGGGCGGATCCAGGCCTGCCCTCCATCCTCAGAATGAGCTGAGTGTCATCAGCATACTGGTGACACTCAAGCCCATAACTCCGCACCAGCTGTGCAAGCGGCTGCATGTAGATGTTAAATAACAGAGGGGAGAGAATGGCCCCCTGAGGGACTCCACAAACTAATGGGGAGCCCTCGGAGACCACCCTGCCCCTCCTCACACGCTGAGACCGCTGGTGGAGGAAGGAGGTCAGCCATTTAAGGGCTGTCCCCCTCACTCCAGCCATGGCCAGGCGGTGGATCAAAAGATTGTGGTCGACCATGTCAAACGCTGCCGTGAGGTCCAATAACACGAGCAGCCCAGACCCGCCTTGGTCGAGCTGGCAGCGGAGTTGGTCTGTGATGGAGACCAGGACCGCCTCTGTCCCATGCCCCGAACGGAAGCCGGACTGGAAGGGGTCAAGCCATGTTGCATCATCTAAGAAGGACTGCAACTGCTCCATTGCTGCCCTCTCAACTACCTTCCCCAGGTACGAGAGATTCGACACTGGTCGGTAGTTGGAGGGAACTGCCGGGTCTAGTGACAGTTTCTTCAGCAATGGAGCTACCACCGCCTCTTTTAAGCACTCTGGAAAGACTCCTTGCTCAAGGGAGTTATTTACGATGTTCAACAGATGCCCACGTAACCCCTCCAGGCAAGATCTAACAAGCCAGGAGGGGCACGGGTCGAGGGAGCAGGTGGTAGGCCTAGTTGCAGCCACAATCTTATCAACAGCATCTGCGTCCAGTGGCCGAAGCCGGTCGAGGGTGGGCCCGGCGGAGGGCCACGGGGTCTCCAGCTCCCTTACTGTATCAACCGTGGCCGGAAGGTCCCGGCGGAGACTCAGTATCTTGTCTGCAAAGAAGCTCTGAAAAGCACCGGCAGTGAGGGCCTGATCACTATTTTTTGGGACAGTAGGGACCGTCGTCATGGACCGAATTACTTTGAACAGTTGGGCCGGGCGTGAGCTAGCAGACGCTATCGAGGCGGAGAAGTACACATTTTTAGCCGCCTTGACAGCACACTCATAAGCTTTTTAAAAATAGCTTATAAGCTGATAATGAGGCTCCGTCACGGAATTTCCTCCACACGCACTCTAGCCGTCTCCTCTCCCGCTTCATCGACCTTATTAGTCTTTCATCTATTCTTCTAAAGGCAATTGTTTTAAACCTCTCATCAAATTGATTACTATTACTTTATCAAACATTTGCATTGACTTTCATGGCTGATTAGGAATTTTAACCTAAGTTTCCCATGTCCCAAACCCAACCTGACACTGCAGTTGTGTTTCTGAACCCTTCAAAAAATGACTCTTGCTGCTTTCTGCTATTCATCTCCTGCTTCTTTCATGGAAACACTGCCTCCTGGTGGTTCTCTACATTTCTCTCTGATTGTATGTAGGAGGTAGAGTACGTGAAGGAGGAAGCCAAGATGGTGTATCTGCTTGAGTGCCTGCAGAAGACTCCTCCACCGGTGAGTGTCAGTCTTGGCTCAGACATTTTCTTTATTTGACTTTCTGTGAAAAGTGCAGTGAATGCAAGCTAGAACCACCTAATTTGCTTCTAGATCAGCTGCTAGGTGGTGGTTGGCAATATTTGGTTTTGCCTCCTGCCTCTGAAATTGGGGAAGAACTCTATTTCGACTGAGGGATTAATGCTTTCCACCTTAGTGTGCTTATGGTTTATCGGTACCTCCATTTTTCTTTGGCAGGTTCTTATTTTTGCGGAGAAGAAAGCAGATGTAGATGCAATCCATGAATACCTGTTGCTTAAGGGTGTGGAGGCTGTGGCCATACATGGTGGGAAAGGTCAGTAAGTATCTGGATGCAAATGTACTCCTTTTATATTCAACTTCTGGGGGAAGGAAGGGTATAAATAAAGTCAGTGTTGTTGGTGGTGTTATTTGGATGAAGCATGGGCAGACTACAAATCTACAAATGTGTTCCATTCTGCAGTGTAGCTGAGAGATTTAGGTTTCCGTGAGTTTTCGAGCTGTATGGCCATGTTCAAGGAGCATTCTCTCCTGACCCACATCAGAGGTTGAGGGGTTTGTTGGAAATTAGGCAAGTGATGAGGTTTATATATTGGAGGTAGAGTACGTGAAGGAGGAAGCCAAGATGTGCATCTGCATGAGTGTCTATATATTTAATGGCCTTGCAGCTTCAAAGCCTGTCTGCTTCCTGTCTGGGGGTATCCTTTGTTGGGAGCTGTTAGCTGGCCCTGATTGTTTCTTGTTTGGAATCCCCCTGTTTTGGGGTTTTTTAAAGAAGCTATTGAAATCCACAAGCATGTGGGCAATTTCAACAGAAAGGAGGAAACCATGAAAATGAACAAAATCTGGCTACCAGTATTTAAAAACTCTAAAATCAGGACAGTCATAAAGAGCAACACTCAAAAAACAGGGGAATTCCAGAGAAGAATCAATCAGGGCCAGCTAACAAAAATGTGTGGCCGTTGCCCAAAGCAAATTTTCTGGGAAAACTATGACCCTATATTCTTGGTCTTATAGCATAGCTATCACTGTCAAATTGGAATCAAGGCCCCTTTTCCTTCTCCCCCCCCCCCCCCCCCCACCGGAAATGAGCTGTATTCCAAGATCCTTCAGTTGGAAGGCAATTATACTTGACCACGAGTGATTACCTATGATGTTGATTCCCAACGAAACAGCATCCCATTACTGGCTTTCATTCACAAAGCTGCCCCCCTACCCTTCCCTTGGCACATTAGAAATGGCATAATCAGAAACAAGAGTCTAGATTGAGAGGCTTGTTGAACTGTTCACTCTGGCACTTCATGAGACGTGTCTGGAGGGACAAGAGTGCTTTTGTCCTTGGATTGTGAATAATTATTTGCAGAGAATGGAAACTCTTGTAGTCTTTGTATTATGAGCAAGGGGAAATCCCCTTGCTGCTGCTGTTAATGTTTCCTTTCATTTTGCAGACCAAGAGGAGCGGACTAAGGCAATCGAGGCCTTCCGAGATGGCAAGAAGGATGTTCTTGTCGCCACCGATGTTGCATCCAAAGGCTTGGACTTCCCAGCCATACAACATGTCATCAACTATGACATGCCTGAGGAGATAGAAAACTATGGTATGGAAGAAAGACTAGCTTTACTTGTGTGACTTGACTTTTCTTAGGTGTATCTGGTAGGATCCTTGCATGTGCAAAGATCTTCTCTTAAGAGGGAACGCTACGTGAAGTCCTATTCAGACTCCTGTTTGAATAGAAAAGGCTTAAGCCAATGGAATGGGACTTCATGAAATGAATATGCTATATATGAATCTTGGAATGGGCTTGGTTGAATTTGGCTTGCAATTGCTGCAGTAGAGAGCAGCCACCAAGTTTTCCTAAAGTTGTTTTGTTTTATTTTCTTCTTTTTTTCCAGTTCATCGAATTGGGCGTACTGGTCGTTCAGGGAATACTGGGATTGCCACCACCTTCATCAACAAAGCCTGTGGTGAGGAGCCAAGAGGGGTTGCTGTGCAAGTGTTTAAAGGATGTGTCATCGATGGGCCATACTGGCAGGACTGTGTCCTGGTACTGTGATAGCCTGGGATTGACTTAGCCAGACACCCAGGTTTTCTTACGAGTGACTGCTGAAAATAGAATTCAAAGGCAATCACATTAGTCTGGAATGTCAGTTTGCAAAGATATCTTGTAGTACCTTAGACACCGACAGAGAGACGAAGTTGGTAGCATTAGCTTTCATAGGCTTATGCTACCAATTTCATTTTCTCAGTGATGATTTTATTTATTTATTTCATTTGTAATCCGCCCTTCTCAACCCCCAAAGAGGGACTCAGGGCGGCTGACAAAAGGCAACAATTCGATACCGGGTACATAATACAAAACAAGATATCAAATATAACAACAGATTAAAAACAGTTAAAAACCGAAACAATTACATAATCCCCGTTCCACATTCATAGACTGTCTAAGTCAATTCGTAGTCCGCTACCATAACATTGTCATTACTCAATTGTCCGTCCGCTGCTCCACATCAACCAAATGCCTGGTCCCACAACCACGTCTTTAGTTTTTTTCTAAAGGAAAGGAGGGAAGAAGTTGATCTTATTTTGCTGGGGAGCAAGTTCCACAGGTGAGGGGCCACTACCGAGAAGGCCCTGTCCCTTGTCCCCACCAAACGTATTTGCGACGAAGATGGGACTGAGAGCAGGGCCTCCCTGGAAGTTCTTAAATTTCGAGGTGGGACATAAGGGGAAATACGTTCAGACAAGTAAGCTGGGCAAGAACCGTAAAGGGCTTTAAAGGTCAAAACCAGCACTTTGAATTGTGCTTGGAATTGGATAGGCAGCCAGTGGAGCTGACACAACAGAGGGGTAGTATGCTCCCTGTATGTCTCTCCAGTTAATAACCTGGCTGTCACCTGCTGGACTAGTTGAAGTTTCCGAACAGTCTTCAAAGGCAGCCCCACGTAGAGTCCATTGCAGTAATATATTCGGGATGTAACCAAAGCATGGATCACCGTGGCCAGATCAGACTTCCCAAGGTACAGGCGCAGCTGGTACACAAGTTTTAGCTGTGCAAAAGCTCTCCTGGCCACCGCTGAGACCTGGGGTTCCAGGCTCAGTGATGAGTCCAGGATCACTCCCAAGCTGCCAACCTGCGTCTTCAGGGGTATTGTGACCCCATCCAACACAGGCTGTAACCCTATGCCCTGGTCGGCCTTTCGACATGTATTTATATCCCACTTTTTCTTTGCCAAAGGAGACTCATAGTGGCTAACAATAGAAACCATAATAATGTTTTTAAATTCAAGAGAGATGGAAATGACAAAAATTCCCAGTCTAATGTACAGCTGATAATAAAACAAAATTTGCTATCATGAAATGTGTGAATTAAAACGTAACACTTACAAACATTAAGATAGAGTTAAATATTAACGGTATTAAAAATAGATAAACCCTTAAAACCAATGAAAACTTATCCATAGCTAAAACTACAATACTCTTGATCTGCAAAACCTTCTTTAAAAGCCTTCATTAATTAAAAAGTTTTAGCTGCGGAAGGAGAGTAGGGAGGGGGATGCTGCCTTTCCTGGGAAGAAGCAAGTTCCAGAGTCAAGGGGCAGCGACTTGGAAGGCTCAATCTCTTATTCCCACCAACTGAGCTTGAGATGGAGGTGAGACTGAGAGAAGGACCTCTCCTGAGCATCTCAGGGCCTGTGTAGGTACGTACAGCATGATGTGATCGGCCAAGTAGCCTGCACTTGAGCATATAGTTAATCTCTCAATCTTTATAAACTGCTATGGGATCCCTTTTCATGAATAAAGTAGAATATTCTATGGAACCAGGATATGGGTTGCTGGTGTCTTGAAATTATTGGAATTTCCTTCCTTGTGGAGATGGCTCAATACTCAAGTGCCGGCAATTTTTGCTGTTTCCTATAACTAGGTCTAGGGCAGTGGTTCCCAGTCTTCTTTTGACCAGGGACCACTCTCCAAAATTAGTACCAAAAGGATTACGAATCAGTTTTTCGTGAACTTTAGATTCGGTTTGATTGTTTGGGGTGCTGATTCGGAAAATTGCACTGGATAGACCACATTGGCTCCAGTTTTTGATACAGAACATATGCAATCCAGTAGTCGCCATCTGCTCGCCCACATAAAACTTTTTAATAAGCCTCAGCACTATAAGAGGGTTTCACAAGATCAGTCACTTTTGTTGCAATGGTGCAGTAACGGTGAGGCCGCGGACCATATTTTAGTCCTTCCAGACCACAGGTTGGGAATGGACGCCCACTTTGCTCTCTCTAAAATTCTAATTTGTTCTGACTTTCCTGTTTTTATCCAGATGAGTCAGTGCTTATGGACTTGAAGGCATTGCTGCTGGAGGCCAAGCAAAAAGTGCCCCCTGTGTTGCAGGTGCTGCATTGTGGAGATGAATCCATGTTGGATATTAACGGTAAGTAGCTGGTTCGTGGAGCGGGGGGTGGGGCAGTGATTAAGAGAGTAGGATGGTCTATGGTAGTCGCTGTGCAGCTCCATTGGGAATGCAGCTGAATCCCTAGAAAGCATCCCAGTGACAGTTGGCTTATTAGAAAAACAACAGCCTAATGCTGGTGAACTGGAACAGTTGCCATGTTTTGCTCATGTTACACCTTAAGCCAGGGATGCATAATCAGGGTTGTTTTTGGTTTTTTGCCCTGAGGATTGCTTGTGATTTGGGTAGAGAGAAGTCAGGTGCTGCATTTTAGAATACCTATGCACTGAGGAGAAGAATGTAATACACAAAAAAGGGTGGGGAAGACACCAGCATATACATATATCTGGAATGAGAGAGACTAACCCCCTCCCCCCGCCAATCTAATGGGGATCCATGCTTGGGAAGCGTCCGACATGTGGTCCAATACAACAGCCAGCAGAGTGATTTTATTTGCTGTGGACTCATCTTGTTGTGTTTCAAATAATAATAATAATAATAATAATAATAATTCATTTATATTCCACTCTATCTTCCTGGAGGGACTCAGGGCAGATTCCCAACATAAAAGGCAAACATTCAATGCCCGAACACTACAACAATAAATCCATATTGACAAAATTTAATAACCCAACATATAAACACGAATTATGTGTTAACTAAAATTAAATACAAAACACAGCCTGTAGTAACAGACATAAGACAAAACATCAATCAGAAGCATCAATTTCACAGTTCCTTGGGGCAAATAGATTGATCATTGCTCAAGATATCTATTGAGCTAATGGGGCAAGCAGGGCACAGATACAGATGGTAGCTATTAATTAGAGGTATAATGGTAGTATTACCAACTCCTCCTCCTTGTAAGCCAGTTCTAAAAGTGGGGAGGGAGGGGGCCATCTTTAACTCCTTAAGAAGGAAGTTCTAGAGGTGGGGGGCAGCCACGGAGAAGGCCCTTTCTTTCGTTCCCACCAGTCGTGCTTGGGACGGGGGTAGGACTGAGAGGAGGGCCTCCTTCGATGACCACAGTGTCTGAGTTAGTCTATAATGGGAGATGCGGTTTGTCAAATAGTCTGGACCCAAGCCGTTATCACATGCAGTTTTTGTGATGAGGCTTGTTGAATAATTAATACATTTACACACTGATATTAATTAGAATATATTGATAACAGTGTGTAATGCATTAATTATTCAATTAGCCACATCGTAAAAACTACATGTGATAGAGAAAAAATAAACACTGATCTGAATTCAGCATGAAAAACTATATAAGAATGATCTAAAATGATATCTGATGAAAAATACTTGTTGGCTTATGTAATTTTTATCCCGCTTTTCAGCCACAAAGGCACTCAGAGCAGCTTACTAAATGTTAATTTTCCCTGGGGCTTACAATCTACAATGTGTTTCTTAATCTTCCAGGTGAGAGGGGCTGTGCCTTCTGTGGGGGCCTGGGTCATCGTATCACTGACTGCCCCAAGCTGGAAGCCATGCAGACGAAGCAAGTCAGCAACATTGGACGCAAGGATTATCTAGCCCATAGCTCCATGGACTTCTAGATACACTCTGGTTTTTGGCAGGCCACAAACAAGCAAATGAACAGATCTCGGTGCCCTGAGGGCTAATATTTCTCAACTGCCATTTGTAGGTCTGGTGTACTGTACGGCAGAATATTGTCAGCTAGATTAGGAAAGAAGCGATGCCAATGCAGTTGCTCCCTTTTAGGGGCTTTTTGCTTTCTCATTTTTGTGGTAGTTACTTATCCTGCCCTGGACCAAATGCAAGACACAAAGATTGCACCATCTCTCAAGCTCCTGTATATTGAGGATGTACATAATAGGATGGCTTGTGCTGGTTTCTGACAGTTGTTTGACCATGGAGACACAGATTGGGTGTGTATAAATAGGTGTGAATGGCTCTTTTCAAACCCAAGTTTCCTTTTAAGATCTCGAGCTGTTCTCTTCTAAATGTGACAGTCGAGTGCTGCAATCAGCCGTTGCATCAGTAACTGTTGTCATGCAGCATTGAGCAAGCTCCATATGACCCAGTTGGTGGCTCTGGAAGGAACTGAACAGAATATCATTACAAGGAAAAGATACTTCTTTGGACTTCAGCTCCCAAGACCTCTCTGCCTCTGTTTGTGCTGACTGGAAACAGTCTAATAATAGTGTTTCCAATCTTCCAGCCACTGGGAATTCTGCTATTTCTTTCTTCAGCCCTAGTGGTAAACGTTTGGGGGTTTTGATATCCTTAGTTTGATGTGTTCCCCTTCTTCATCTGCTTCTATCATTGTTGCGTGACTCGTAGACCCTGCTCAGAGGTGGCTTCCGCAGCTGTGGGGAGACACACTGGCGACCCAACAACAGTGGTTGAATCAAACGTCCCCTGGGACTTGCCTGTGTGTCTCCTGGGACTGTTCTCTTTATTCTAACTCCCAGTATGCATGCAGGCCCAAAAGAGGAAGTTGGCAGGCAGAGGAAGTCACCAGTGCTATCGTACATACTGACTCATTCCTGTGGCCGCCACAAGAGCTCACAGGCTGAGTGATCTCTTCCTCCTTCCTTACTGGATTGTCTTGTTTGGAGCCTATCCCATGGAGTGCCCAGTGAAAGATGGGATCCTCTATATCCATAATCCAAAATTTGGGAAGGTAAAAATGGGTATCTACTTTGGAGAAAGGAGGGATTATCCCAGGGAGCCTTCATTGGATTCATTGTTAATTCCCACTAGATTCAGGGTAGCAATGTCCTAACACTTTCCAGGTCATCTCTAGGAGCTCAGGTAGGACTTTTGCGATGCAAGATGGAACCCGCAACTGTTGAGCTTTTTTTTTTTTTTAAAAAAAATTATTTTAAAAAACTAGTATCTGTGTCTAGTCTTTCTTTCTGAGTTTATAGCCAAGTGTTACATTGCTTTTGAATGTAAATTATTCCAGTAATAAAATTAAAGAGACATGTTGTGTGAATTAACTGGTATGGTGGAAATTAATTCCACCGTACCAGTTTGAACTGGTTCCCTTGTTTATACCTGAAATGAAATGATCTATAGGAAAATTGAATTGGCTAAAACCTCTATTTGAAAAACATTGAGCTAGATGGTTTTAGCTTTCTGAATTCCTAAGATAGCTTTTTGGATTCTTAGTTTCAAGGGGAAACTAAGGAGAAACTTTTATCTTGTAATGTATGAAGCTGTTCTTTAGCTTTCTGTGCTAAGCTTGAATTTGGAGCCTCGATTTGGGCAGTGGCACAAGTAGTAACATGTTAAAAGCTCCCTTGAGTGCCCTCGGGGAGGAAAGCAGTGTATAAATAAAGTAAATAAATAAAAAATATTCAGTGGTCTTTGGTTCCTACAATGCACATTGTTATCACATGGTCATCTTATGGATCCGTAAGGTTATGCACCCTTCCTGACCAAAGTCTTATTAAGCCAATGCTAAATCAATGAAGAGTGTTGAATCCTCGAGTTGGAAGAGACCTCGTGGGCCATCCAGTCCAACCCCCTGCCAAGAAGTAGGAAAATCGCATTCAAAGGTGATACTGCATTTTTCTCTCATCCTACAGCCAAAGTTTTATGATACCAGGGACAGACCGGTATGTGTGTAGGGAGACTTGGTATATGTGTGTGCATATATGGCAGGAGAAGTGATTTTGTGTCTACAGGTTTTGGTTGCTTTCATACAATGGCTCATTTTGTATCTCCTTTCATTCTGTCTAAAACAGCCTTCCACTTTCATATTCATATTTTAGTGTTGAAGCTGCAAGATAGCTGTTAAAAGATTTCTTTCCTTAGAAAATTAATGGTTTTTTCCCCATGGGATCCTCTACAGATCAACACAAATGTTTTCCATCTGTCCCAGGTCATTTGCTTTGTTCTGCTTGTTTGTCATTCAGACATTAACAAAGTTAGGAAAGTGGGATTCTCAAGCATCTCATTTCACTTCTGATTTTCAGCTTCACCCCAATTCTTTTTCTGCTCTGCATATTTTTACATGTAAAATATCTCTTTAAATCATGTTATAAATGGGCTCTTAATTTCTGTGGCTATTGGAAAAGGGGAGCATTTCATTTTTAAAACCTGGTATTATCTTTCAGAAAAGACGTTTTCTGTTTCTCATAGTGGATTTTAAAAGAGCTTTCGCCTTATTTCCTTGTGCATCCCAGCCAGGTGGCACTTCCCTATGCAGCATGTGTTTACTCCATATCTTGAAAGTGACAGGATAGAAATAACAGTGTTATGTAACAATTTTTTTTTAAGCCCAAATTCTCGTTTCTTCCAAATGTTTCGTTTTAAGACAATACATTTGTAAGTATTTTGTCTGTAGGTTTTCAAATTTTATGGCATGTTACTAGTCCCAAGGACTTACCTCCCACCCCTTCAAAACCATCAGAAAATAATCAGAAACAAATGGGCAGCACAGTAAACTTACAATATCTGTATGCTACTATGATGGCCTAAACTTACTTACTTAGGTAATATCTCATTGTCCGAGTAAGATTGTCCTCCAAGTCCGGTGTACTGGCGGTGGGTACATAGGTGACTGTAGAGCCCTATTCTTGACCTGCATGGTTTTCCGCTGTGAGGGCATCGGTTTCCAGATGGAAGGCGGTCCCGGTCGGAGTTGGCATGACTCGCCTTCCTCTCTGCACGTTTCTTTCGCCCTCCATTTGTGCCTCTTCAAATTCTACAGCACTGCTGGTCACAGCTTACTTCCAGCTAGAGCACTCAAGGGCCAGGGCTTCCCCAAACACACCAGATCTCATTTTATCTTGAAAGCTAAGCAAAGTTAGTACTCGCACAGAAGACCACTAATGAATACCAGGTGCTGTGTGGAATATATTTCAGAGGAAGGAAGAAGCGAAACCACCTCTGAGCATTCTTTGCTTATGAAATTCATGGAAGTGCCATAGGTAGATAAGCAATTTACACAACTCATGGGGCCAGGGATTCACTGAAATCTTCTCTCTCCCTCACTGATAAACTGTTGTGCTGTGGTCACCAGTGAATGAAGGCTAAGCGTCAGCCCTCCCAAGGGTGCTGCTGCTGTGGGACCAGAGGCCTAGCTGCTGCCTGCGCATGTGAGGAGGAGATGGTGTGATCACTCAGACGAAATGGTTCGGTGGCTTTCTCATTTTCAGTCACCTGCTTTACCCACTTGCAAATTTCACTGACACCATTGTGACCCACACAGAGGCACATATATTTTAGAATTAGAAGGAGTAATGTTGAAATAGCTGCACTTAGATTATCTCAGCCTGAAGAAGAAGCAGGGGTTATTGTCCCCATAATGCCAAAGGTAACCTAGTGAGCGGAGACAAACGGAAGGTTTTTTGTCTCACAGCTTCCACTCTCGGTCATTGCTCCACATTTGCCTTACTGAGCTAAGACAGTTACTTCCAAAATGCTTGTCTCTGTTCATGATTTGGTGTGTGGCTACAACTTGAGTGAGAATGAAAGCACTTCTAGCTGATGGATGCCTGACTAGGAAGGGTTCACACTGTGTTGTTGACCGTTCTTGGATTACCCAGCAAGTATTATAGAAGTGGCCTGCAGTTAACTCCATGGTTACCAGGAGGATATGAAAGAGATGCTGAGGAGGAAAGATAGAGCAGATTAGCTTCTGGGGGATTTCATTTTGGGTTTGGTGTTATATTCCTTAAGAACATAAGAACATAAGAAGAGCCATGCTGAATCGGGCCTCAGCCCATCTAGTCCAGCATTCTGTGTCACACAGTGGCCCACTAGTTGTACACAGGGATCTCTAGCAGAAAGGAGGGCAAAACCCTCACCTGCTCCCGATCCCCCACAACCAGTACCCGGGGAAATCCTGCCTGCCTCCATCAACACAGAGGTGGCACTTGGATGTCCATTTCAGTAGCTACTGATTCCCTTGGTATCCATGAATCTGTCTAATCCTGCCTTGAAGCTGTCCAGGCTGACCGCTGTCACAACCTCCTCTGGAAGTGAGTTCCATAACCCAATGACCCTCTGGGTGAAGAAATATTTCCTTTATTAGTCCTAACTTTCCTACCTTGGAGCTTTAGGGAGTGCCCCCTAGTCCTAGTGTGGTGTGACAGAGAAAATATTTTTCTCTATTCACCCTTTCTATCCCATGCATGATTTTATACACTTCGATCAAGTCACCTCTTAAACGCCGTCTTTCAAGGCTGAAAAGACCAAGGCGTTGCAACCTGATTTCGTAAGGGAGCTGCTCCATCCCTTGGATCATTCTTGTTGATCTTCCAGGCCCTCTCCCCAAAACAGATTTGTGGAAACAGCACCTGCCCTTGCTACCTCTTTTCTTCCCTTGCCATTCTCTGTACTGGTAAAAACCCTCCTTTGTACCAATTCATCTAAAGATTTTTTTTAATCCTTATGCTGGATTGTGCCAAACATCGAAAGTGTACTGGATTCATAAATAACATGATCATGTTTCCAAAATGTGCTGTCTTTTAGCTCCACAGAGCTTAGTATGTGTTTTTGTCCACTGATACCCAATACAGGCTCAATAGAGGAAGAGTATCACATGTATCTGTATCTCCGGTCATCAATCCTTCCCCTCCTATTCTTGACATTGATGCTGTAACTAAGAGACACTTGGGCTCTTGAAGGAGGTGTAGCCTTAGAGTTGCCAGATTGAAAACTGGAGAGGGCTCCTATACCTTTAAAAGTTGTGTAGAATAACTTTTCAATAAGTGCTAGCTGGTGGAATAACAATTACATCTAAATAAACACATAGATAAAGGGGACCCAGTCGATATTGTTTACCTTGACTTTCAAAAGGCTTTTGACAAAGTCCCTCACCAAAGGCTCCTAAATAAGCTCTTCAGCCATGGAATCAGGGGACAGGTCTTGTCCTGGATTGGAACCTGGCTAAACTGTAGGAAACAAAGGGTGGTAATAAATGGACACTTCTCTGGATGGAAAGAGGTGAGAAGTGGCGTACCCCAAGGTTCAGTTTTAGGACCGTTACTTTTTAATTTATTCATAAATGATCTGGATGTAGAAGTAAATTGTGAGGTAGCAAAGTTTGCAGATGACACTAAACTGTTCAGGGTAGTTAAAAATGAAACTGACTGTAAAGAGCTCCAGAAAGATCTCTCGAAATTGAGTGAATGGGCAACAAAGTGGCAAATGCATTTTAACCTAAACAAGTGTAAAGTCATGCACATCGGGGCAAAGAACCCCAAATACACTTATCAACTGATGGGATCAAAGCTTTCTGAGACAAACCAGGAAAGGGATCTTGGGGTTTTGGTGGACAGCTCAATGAAGATGTCAACCCAGTGCGCAGCAGCAGTGAAAAAAGCAAATTCTATGCTTGGCATGATCAGAAAGGGAATCGAAAATAGGTCAGCAAATGTTGTATTACCTCTCTACAAATCTATGGTAAGGCCACATTTGGAGTACTGTGTACAATTCTGGTCTCCGCACCTTAAGAAGGATATAACGGAACTGGAAAAGGTACAGAAAAGGGCAACAAGAATGATCCAAGGGATGGAGCGGCTCCCTTATGAAACCAGGTTGCAACGCCTTGGTCTTTTCAGCCTTGAAAGACGGCGTCTAAGAGGTGACTTGATCGAAGTGTATGAAATCATGCATGGGATAGAAAAGGTGAATAAAGAAAAAATATTTTCTTTGTCACAAAACACTAGGACTAGAGGGCACTCCCTGAAGCTCCAAGGTAGGAAAATTAGAACTAATAAGGGAAATATTTCTTCACCCAGAGGGTCATTGGGTTATGGAATTTACTTCCAGAAGAGGTTGTGACAGCTGTCAGCCTGAACAACTTCAAGGCAGGATTAGACAGATTCATGGATACCAAGTGTATCGGTAGTTACTGAAAAGGACATTCAAGTGCCACCTCGGAGTTGGTTGAGGTAGGCAGGATTTCCCTGGGTACTGGTTGTGGGGGGTCGGGAGCAGGTCAGGCTTTTGCCCTCCCTTCTGCTCGAGATCCCCGTGTACAACTGGGGGCCACTGTGTGATACAGAATGCTGGACTAGATGGGCTGAGGTCCGATTCAGCACGGCTCTTCTTATGTAAATCCTTTCTTCTGTAGAGCCATTAAAGGTACAGGACGTCTCTCTAGTTTCCACTCTAGCAACCCAATGTATTCTACCTTCCTGCATGGGTGCAGATCAGACTTTAAAATATCGGTTACTTCTGTGAAGCCTACTAGGGTTTTTTCTCTCATTCTCCCTAGTCACCAAAACTAAATAACCTCACGGTCATATATGTATAGACATCAAATACGTAATTTTCTTATTGTGTTTCTCTAAAGCTACTTTGCTCGTTTATTTCTTAAGCTCACTGAACTAATGTAAGTGAGCTTAAGAAATAAAGACTAGCAAATCGTAGCTGAACGTAAGAAATAAAAGCTACATTCTGTAAATTTCACATTTAACCATTCACTTTATACAGCTTTTCAGGCTTCTCTCTGTGCCTGTGTGTCACAGTGTGTGTAGGCCAAAGTACCAATATTCTGTGTCAAACTTGTGTGTGTTGTGTGTGTGTGTGTAGTAAAGGTTTTCTCCTGACATTAAGTCCAGTCGTGTCCGACTCTGAGGGTGGTGCTCATCTCCATTTCTAAGCCAAAGAGCCAGCATTGTCCGTAGACAACTCCAAGGTCATGTGGCCGGCATGACTGCATGGAGTGCCATTACCTTCCCGCCGGAGCAGTACCAATTGATTTACTCACATTTGCATGTTTTTGAACTGCTAAGTTGGCAGAAGTTGGGGTTGACAGTGGAAGACCACGTCGCTCCCCAGAATCGAACCTGCGACCTTTCAGTCAACAAGTTCAGCAGCTCAGTGCTTTAACCCACTGCGCCACCGGGGGCTCCCTGTGTGTGTTTGTGTGTGTGTGTGTGTGTGTGTGTGTGTGTAGTGTGCTTCTAATAAACAATCTGATGGCTATATTTCTTTCTGTCTGGTTCACTAGTTCATTTCTGCCAGAATGCTTCCTCTTTTCTATTGCTATTTGCCTCTGTACACATTTTCCAGCCTGAAGAATTGCTCCCCAGGGTGTTTGTTCACCTCTGTATGTCACTCAATGTAAGCTGCCACCCTTTGCTTCTGCTCACAGAAGACCTGGCGGAAAGTATGGGCCCAGCTCTTTGCCGACAGCCCCTCCGGCGTTGCACGGATAGAATACTTCGAAGCTCGTGAAGGGGTCAAAGCAGAAAAGGCAACTCTGCGGAAGGGGGAGCGCAAGGTCATCCGCCTCTCCGATTGTGTCTCCGTGGAACGGGTTGAGGAACAGAGCTCTCCCAAGGACACCACACCCTTTTGCTTGTGCATGATGGAGCGCAATTGCTTCCTGGCAGTGGATCGGCCAGATGAGTGGATAGAATGTATTTGCCAACTCGCTTTTCAGGTAGGGATCCCCCAGCAACGTTGTTTCTATCACAATGTCCTGACTTTCAACTCAGTGCTCACTTGTCAGCCATATAAAACTTGATGGAAAACCTAAACATCAACTCCTTTCCCCCAGATTGTTGTGCTTCATTGCAAGTTTCCTACGTTGAGCAGGGAGTTGGACTAGAGATGACCTCTGCAATCTTTTCCAATTTGAATGGCATATTATTCTTGTTTTTCGTATTATCGAACAAGAATCTTGGGTTGCGTGCAGATATTCTGGATTACGTCACTACAATGAGTAATGTTCTCTGACCACTTAATAGGAGTTTGCAGATATGTTTTTAAGCAATTGTATGTTTTTAAACTGGCTCTGAAAAGAGCTTGAAAAAAATAATACAGATTAAGTAATCCTTATCAGAAATGTTTAAAACCAGACATGTTTTGGTTTTTGGATTTTTCCCCAGATTTTGGAACACACACACATATAATGAGCTATCTTGGAAACGGGGCCCAAGTTTGTTTCATATACAATTTATACACATAGCTTGAATGTAGTTTTATACACAATATTTTAAAATAGTTTTGTACATAAACCAATTTTGTGTGCATTGAACTATGAGAAAGCAAAAGGGTCTCTGTCTCACCTATACCCATGGGTACAATTTTAGAATTTGGAGTTCTGTATAAGGTAGGCTCAACTTAAAATCATAGAGTTGGAAGAAACCTTGTGGGCCATCCAGTCCAACATCCTGCCAAGAAGCAGGAAAATCGCATTCAAAGCACCCCCAACAGATGGCCATCCAGCCTCTGTTTCAAAGCCTCCAGAGAAGGAGCCTGCACCACACTCCAGGGCAGAGAGTTCCACTGCTGAACAGCTCTCACAGTCAAAAAGTTCTTCCTAATGTTGAGGTAGAATCTCCTTTCCTGTAGTTTGAAGCCATTGCTCCGCAAACTAGCAGAAAACAAGTTGCTCCCTCATCGCTATGACTTCACTGTCACTGTTCGACTACAGTTTACTGAATCTTCAACCAGAATGGCCATGGTGGGGGTTTAATCTAGAAAGAAATTGTTCCAAGCTATGGTTCTGAAAATAAGTATTTAGACAGACTTACAACATTTTTCATTTTCTCAAGGAACAGAAGTTGTGGTGACACCCTGGAATTTCTAGGCTGCCTGTTCCTAAAACCAGGGGCGGTCTAAGGTAATTTTAAATGGTAGGCGAACATTATTTTGGTGCCCCCCCCAAAAAACATTATTTTGCCGCCCCCCATGTAAAACAAATATACAATTATAATATCACAATACCATTAGTAGTATTCTGTACTACTGTATTACTGTATCAATGTATATACAATATATTATATCATACTCATACTGTATTATATCATAATTATATTATAATATATTGACATTATAATATAATATAACATTCTATTATATTATTATTATCAAATAATAAAATTATTTATTTAAATAAAATTATCCTCTACTAAATATTTTCATTACTCCTATAAAACTCAGATAACCCAAAATAAAGTAAAATAAAATATTATATATTCCTATTTTGTACAATACCACTATACTGCAATATTGTTTGTAATATTACATGTAATATAAAATATATCATTATTCTATTGTTATATTGTATTTGTATTATATTGTATGACAATATTAAGCAGAACTGTATAATAATCAACAAGAAATGCAATATAAATGCATCAAAATCAGAATATATTACCGACCACCCGACTCATAATCCATAGGAGTCTCCCATAAGTCCAAAATGAGGATCCCAATGTCCATGTAAATAGAAAAACAGCCAAAATGTTCAAATGAGGTCGAATACAGGCAGCACGGCCTGGGCAAACTTGGGCCCGCCCTCCCTCCTTCTAAGTGTTTTGGCCTCCAACTCCCACAACTCCTCATAGCCTCAGGCCCCTCAGGTCTAGACAGAAATAGAGCCGAAGAAAGGAAGAAGGAGAGAAGAGGTCACAGAGGAGGAGGAGGAAAGCCCTTCATTCATTCCTTCACTTACACTTCCTTCACTGATTCTTTTCTCCTTCCCTGCAAAGCGCGGAGACAGAGGGAGAGGGGAAGCACTCCCTGCCTGCCCGATAGGGAGTGCTTTGCTTACAGGCTTCTGCGCAAGGGAGCTACTGGGCATGCGCGGAGGTTTTTGCGTATGTGCAGTTGCTCCTGCGCTCAACTTCAGCTCCAGAGCAACTGCGTCTGCGTGAAAACCTCCGCGCGTGCCCAGAAGCGGCGTCGGAGCGCACAAGGCCGGGGTCAAAAAGCAGGCAGCTGCAGCACTGTCTGAGGAACATCGGCAGGGCCAGGATGGCGCCCCATGCGGCCAGGATGGCGCCCCATGCGGCCAGGATGGCGCCCCCTTCCCAGATGGCGCCCTAGGAGGCCGCCTACTTGGCCTATCTTGTAGGACCGCCCCTGCCTAAAACCCAGGTTTTTCAGAGTTTTCATACTTCAATTATTTTAGTAAGACTTCCTTCCAAGTAAATAAAACACATAGGAATGTAGTCTTAATGTGCAAAGACACTCTTTGACTTTAATTTACGCTTGTTCTTGGAAATGTATTTCTTATCTCCATGTACAATGAAGATAACAGCAGCCTCATTTCTGAGGTTGCTAAATGGCAAACAAGATATTAAAAGTTAAAATGCCATTTGTGCAGTAAGCGTGACTAGCAAATGATGATAGCAGAACTGATAGCAGATCCAAGGTTGAGAGAAAATGACTCATGAGAAAGTATTCTCATAGATAACAACATCTATAACTGATCTCTTAAGAAAAAAAATCCTTTTCCTGTAGGCTTGTAGTCTAATATTCCAAAGGTACAAAAAGAGAGCAAAAATATGGTTGTTAGGGTTAGATGGCTCTAGTGCAGGCATGGGCAAATTTTGGCCCTCCAGGTATTTTGGATTTCAACTCCCATAATTCCTAACAGCCAGTGGAATTACTCTACTGCCTCATAAGCACAATACAAGTGGGAGTGAATAAATGTATTTTGTCAATACACAAGAAATGTTTAATGATCTGGGAATGTGCACCGGGAATGTGGCGCAGCTGGCTGGGTGTCAGCTGCAAAAGATCTCTACTGACCAGAAAGTCATGAGTTCGAGGCCTGCCCGGGTTGGGGTGAGCTCTCGACCAATTTGTGTAGCTCGTTGTCGACCTTTGCAACCCGAAAGACAGTTGCATCTGTCAAGTAGGAAATTTAGGTACCACTTTGTGGGGAGGCTAAATTTAACTGATTTCTGGAATGTTAAATTGCCTCTATGTCTGTCTATATATGATGTATGTCAATGGCATTGAATGTTTGCCTGTATATGTGCATTGTGATCCGCCCTGAGTCCCCTGCGGGGTGAGAAGGGCGGAATATAAATGACGTAAATAAATAAATAATGATCGCAATACTAGAAATTGCCCATGGTTTAGGCTAAGGCAAATGGAGCAGGTGTATGAGATAATTTTCTGTCCAGGGATCATTTATTTATTTATTTATTTATTTATTGAACTTGTATGCCACCACTCCCCAAGGGCTCGGAGCAGCTTACAGTTACATAAAAACATACTACAATCAAACAGCATTTAAATTGACCAAAAATAGTTACACAATTTAGCAGTCAAATGCTAACCAAAAGAGATAAGTCTTGCAGGTCTTGCGGAATGATGGTAGGTCTTGCAAGGCCTGGACTTCATTTGGGAGGGTGTTCCAAATTGCTGGTGCCACCACTGAAAAGGCTCTACACCGAGTGGACGCTAGGCGGCTAGATTTAATAGATTGCTAAAAATATTCCCCCCGTTAAAAAGGGAGTCACCAGAAATTCTAGTTTTGATAAAGACAGAAGTTGATTTTTAATAATTGGGGGGGGGGGGTTAAAGGCTAATTGGAAGGAGAGACAATCCATCCTTTCGACTGGCCGAGAAAAATGTATTTAGAGCATCAGGTGGAATTGGGGTGGGAAGGCTGTGTGTAGCTTCAAGGGACCCCTTTGCCCAGCCTTGGTTTAATGTGTACTTCTAATGTTGCTACCAGATAGTGGGGCCTTGTGGTGCTTTCATCTGAGGGAATGCTTTCCTTTAATGCCTGCAGAAACCTCCTGGCCCATGCAGTGCAGTGGTGAACACCCCCAGCCCACGTCCCCTAATGGAAGAGAATACTATTTACTCATCCTGGCAGGAAGGTAAGTGTCCTCCTGGCCTCTGGCTTAAGATGGGGGCTTGGTTCCAATCAAGTGATCAAGGGGACCCCATTTCTTTCTGTGGGGCTTACTTTCAGGGTGAGTGACCCCTTCTTAAAGATAGGCCCTCTGGAAATCCCAGGCTCAAGGGCATCTTTCCTCAAAATGCTTTATGAAAAGAGTGGAGTGTTCCTTTCATCCCAAGGGCCAGACTTAATATCAAAGAATGCAACAGGCAAGGCCAGAGGCAATAGAGTGGGACCAGCAAACCCCAGCTTGTTTTATCTTAAAATGCTTACCATCAGTAACCAAACTTTAAGAAAAGTTGTTTCAACCCTTTAGAACAGTGGTTGACCAGGGACCACTATCCAACATTAGTACTAAAAGGGTTAGGAATCAGTTTTTGGTCAGCTTTAGCATTAGTTTGGTTACTTGGGGTGCTGATTCAGAAAACTGCATTGGATAGACCATATCAGCTCTAGTTTCTGATACAGAACATATGCCATCTGGTAGTTGCCATCTGCTCGCCCGCAGAAAACTATATTTAATAATCTAGAGCTGATATGGTCTATCCAATGCAATTTTTTTGAATCAGCACCCCAAATAACCCCCGGAACAGGCCTATAAATGACGACATCAAGAAAAACATTGTCTGCATGTCTTGTGGATCTGATTTTAGGTCATGCGGCCCACCAATGGGCCGTGGCCCACAGGTTGGGAACCACTGCTTTAGATTGAAGAGGAAATGCATGCAGGAGCTAGACAGTTGCCAATTGATGATGTAATTGACACCTGGTGTAGCCTGAAGCAGATTCAAGACCCAAGGATTCAAGTCCCAAATACTTATTGTTCTGTGGCAACCTTCGTTCCAGCCTGGATCTAAATCTAGCTGCTAATTCAGACTCAGATACGTTATTACATGATTTACACAGATTATAGTTACCCTTGAGTTCCATAAACTGTAGTTTTTGTGCAGTTTTTCTGGGTGCAGAATGCATTTTGTTAACTGAGGACCTTCACAAGAGAATGGTAACTTTTTACATTCCCTTCTCAACAGCATGTGAGTACCCCGTGGTGGTCTTCCCCACTGAAGCCTCTGCCCGATGTCACCTGAAGGGAAATTACCTGATGGTCCCTTTATTTGATCAGTTGGTGCTGAAGGATATGCAATCTGGGCAAACACTCTATACCTGGCCTTATACTTTCCTTCGAAGATTTGGCCAGGAAAAGGTATGCAATTGTTCCAACACCTGTATGGCAACCTTGTTCGTCCTGGGTTTTATTTGAGAAACTTCCACTGGTGACTCGTGGCTTTTGTGTCACTGGTGGCAAATATTTATTTATTTCTTTATTTATTTGGATTTATCCATTGCCATTCCCATCCGGCTCGGGGCGACTTATACATAGTAAAATATGGTTAAAATCGTATATATAAAATACATTAAAAGATACATTTAAAAAAATCCTAAAACCATACAACAATCAGAACACACGTAATAGCAGGTGTCAGAGAGCCTGCAGTTTCCAATAGCAGAGGGCCTGCAATTTATAGGCCCAACGCCTGTTGGGATAACAAAGTCTTGCACTACGTTTTAGCATGAACTTTAAAAGAACAACCTAAGATGCTGGATCCCATCTCAAAATAACTTTACACTTTTGATACCACCTTTAAAATCTGGATTGAAACTTGGATTCGATTCCCTGCCCCACTGACCTGGTAGCCAGCAATCTGCACTAGTAATACCAGACCTCTACTGAAAATCTTTAAAAAGCAAGCCAAGAATGGAAGATATCCCATTTTCTTCTGCAGCCTGAAGGATATGTCAGCAATAAACAAATTGTTGGCCTCTCAATATTCGGTCAGCTGCGCTCCTTTATTGTTTATCCTAGGCCAAATTTTCCTATAGTCATGGATTCTGCTCTGGTTTGTACTGTTTGCATGCCAATTGCTGATGATTGACCAGAAACCTTGTTTTGGTGTGTAGTCGATTTCCTCCTGGAGTCCAGCATTATAATCTTTCAATTTCCTTTTCTGCTTTTCTATAGCTGGGGCATAAACTTCAATTATCGTTATATTGGTAGGTTTTCTCTGAAGTCTTATTGATATTCTTCAGTAAGATTTTGCTTTGCAGTCAGCTTTCCATATTCATAGGTTCTGCATCCACAGATTCAACCAACCATAACTTGGAAATCTTCAGAAAAACAAATTTCCAAAAAAAAGCAAGCTTTGATTTTCCTACACACCAAGCACAATGCTAATATGTAGACATGCCCAGCTGTGTTGCCTTCTGGCATATCACAGATTCACTGGCTCTCTCTGGTACTTGTTTGATTGCCATGCCATTTTACTATACCACTGTGAGACAGCCATAGATTTTTGATAACCACAGGACTCTTAGAACCAAACCTGAAAGGATACTGAGGGCCTAGTAAATATCTCATCGCATTATTAATGCCACCCTATTTCTTCTTGGATCTTCATTTTCTGAATCAAACATTGTGTAATTAACTGATTCAAAATGTCACATTCATCCTCAGTGGGTTGTTGTAGGTTTTTCAGGCTATATGGCCATGTTCTAGAAGCATTCTCTCCTGACATTTCGCCTACATCTATAGCAGGCATCTTCAGAGGTTGTGAGGTCACATTCATCTTCACTTTAGCTCACTCACCCCAAGTATTGTAATCTATATATATATTCCATTTTCATGTGTCTAGCTTCCCTTGATTCATGTTTCCTACAATATCTGTTATGCAGCTTTGGATTTTCCTTTCACCTCTGAGTCCTTGGGCTTGATTCTAATTGCACTACTCACATTTGGTTTTTGCCATAGTCTAGGAGGTTATTAAGGGCCTTGTGACCTGGCTGTGTCATTTTCTGGCACCATCCCTTGTTTCATTTCATGATGAGGATTTCTCTCATCATAGGGTTTTTGTGGAAAAAGGTGAAAAGGGGTTTAGCTTGCCTCCTTCTGCACAGTACTAACAAGTGTTAGTTATGGTCCCACTGCCACTGTCTCTTGAGAGATCCTCCACTCACCCGCCACTATTGGTGCTGCTTGGTAGTTTTGTGGCACATTTGGTCTATGACTCTTCAGCAAAAGCCACTAATACCTTTAACATAGCATAGTCCCTTAGAGCACGGGACCATACAGTCCCACCACCATAGTCATGTATTTATTTATGTATTTATTTACGACATTTACATCCCACCTTTCTCACTCGGAAGGGGACTCAGAGCAGCTTACAAGTTTATTTATTTTATTTATTTATAAATTTGACTTGGTAGACCGCTCTCTCTGGAGCCCAGAGCGGTTTACAGCATAAAATCAATAAAAACATCAAAAACAGATAAAAGACGTATACCCAAAAGCCCCACTCCCCACAATAACCCACAGTAACCCCGGCAAGCAATAATATGCAGAGGCAATACATGGCAGAACAGTGTGTTGGCAGCTGGCGAATAGGAGGCATCAGTTGGGACCAAATGCCTGCCTATATAACCAAGTCTTCACAGACTTGCGAAAGGCCAGCAAGCCCCGTAGTGCTCGTATCTCCTCTGGTAGAGAATTCCAGAGGGTCGGAGCGGCCACTGTAAATGCTCTCTGCCGGGTGCTCGACAGCCTACAGGTCTTAATACTGGGAACCTCTAGTAGATTAAGCCCCTCTGAGCGCAGTGATCTTCTGGGTTTGTATGGGGTAAGACGCTCCCTCAGGTACACTGGCCCCAAACCATGTAAGGCCTTGAAAGTTAGAACTAACACCTTGAAGGAGACCCAAAATTCAATAGGAAGCCAGTGCAGTGCGCGCAGGAGTGGGGTCACATGCGCAGATCTTGGGGCTCCCGACAGCAGGCGCGCTGCTGCGTTCTGCACCAGCTTAAGTTTCCGGATCGCTGACAAGGGTAGGCCAATGTACAGCGCATTACAGTAATCGAGCCTCGAGATGACCGTGGCTTGGATCACCGTGGCCAGGTTGCAGCGGGAGAGGTAGGGAGCCAGACGTTTCGCCTGCCGCAGATGGTAAAACGCTGTCTTGCAAGCGCAGGCAATCTGCACTTCCATCGACAGTTGGGTGTCCAGCTGGACCCCAAGGCTCTTAACTAAGGGCTGTGGGCGAAGTGCCACACCATCAAACGTTGGCAACTGGGTCTCTACCCCCCCCCCCCCCGGGCGCCCCAGCCACAAGATCTCCGTCTTCGCCGGGTTCACCTTCAAGTTACTGGCTCGCAGCCATCCAGTTACGGCTTCTAGGCAGCGATGGAAATTATCGGGTACAGATTCCACCCCGGGGTCCATCCTCAGAATGAGCTGGGTGTCATCAGCGTACTGATGGCACTCCAGCCCAAAACTCCGTACCAATTGGGCGAGTGGTCGCATATAGATGTTAAATAACAGCGGGGAGAGAATGGCCCCCTGAGGGACCCCGCAAAGAAGAGGGGAGCCCTCGGAGACCACCCCTCCCCACTTCACTCGCTGCAGGCGGTTTTGGAGGAAGGAGGACAGCCAGTTGAGGGCTGTCCCCCTCACCCCCGCCACCGCCAGGCGGTGTGTCAAAAGTTGGTAATCGACAGTATCAAACGCTGCCGTGAGGTCCAATAACACGAGCAGCGCCGATCCGCCTCGGTCCAAGTGGCATCGGAGTAGGTCTGTGATGGAGACCAGGACGGTCTCTGTCCCATGGCCCGAACGGAAGCCGGACTGGAAGGGGTCAAGCCAGGTTGCATCATCCAAGAATGTCTGCAGCTGGTCCATTGCTGCCCTCTCAATTACCTTGCCCAGGTACGGTAGATTGGACACTGGGCGGTAATTGGAGGGAGCCGCGGGATCTAACCCGGGCTTCTTCAGCAATGGACTAACCACCGCCTCTTTTAACTCCTCTGGAAAAGCTCCTTGCTCAAGGGAGCAGTTGACTATATTCAACAGAGGGCCTCGTATCCCCTCCAAGTTATATGTACATACAATATATTATAATATTAGCATAGCACAATATTATTATTACATATTACTAGATTGTACAATACCACTATACTGCAATATAAAATATGTATAATATATAATTATATTATTATTATATTGTATTATTATTAGTATTACATTGTATTACAATATTATGATCAATATTATATGTACATACAATATATTATAATTATTAGCATAGCGCAATCTATATATATAAAGGAGACGTGGTCGTGCAAAGATGTATATGCACGGCCAAACCATAACCCCCAAACACAAATCCCACGACACACATTCCCCCAGACCACGAGGTACAGACATAACACTAAAAAACCCACCTCACTAACTTGCAACCCCCCAAAAAACAGCCCCCCAAAACCGCCCATAGACTCCCGTTCTGCGCTGCCCGCGAGCGCAACAGAGAGGGAGAACAACCGCGCATGCGCACAGCGACCCCAAAAAAAACCCCAACCCATCCCGTCACCCCTCTCCCCACTCACGGGACCTTTGCAGCCACACCGGCGACGCATAACCACCTCCTCGCCATCCTCGCTCTTCACTACACGTCCCGGTCCAAAAACAGCTCTAGGCCGCCGCACTACACTTCCCAGAAACCTCCGCATACACCGGAAGTGGCCATGCCGGGGTTTCTGGGAAGTGTAGTCCAAAAAAGCTCCCATCACACAAAAAAAGGGGCGGCCCGCATACGACGCTGCCCATGCGCGCCAGGACGGAGGCAAGGCCGGAGATCGGCGCGCCCTCCGCCCGTTTCCCAGCGTTTTGCGGCGCGCGCCTGAAAGAAGGTAAGCTCCCGAGCTTACCTTCTTTCATGCGCACCACCGCAAACGCTGGGACACGGGCGGAGGGCGGAGCGCCGATCTCCGGCCCTGCCTTCCGCCTCCGTGTGCCCCACGGCTGCGGCATCCGCGACAGAAAGAACGTAAGCTCCGGCCCTTACCTTGCTTCAGGAGCGCCGCGCAACCGCGGGAACACTAAGGGAGGTAATGAGACAGAGAGGGAGGCCTGAGAGAGAAGGGGGGGGGGAGAAAGAGAGGGGCGGAATGACACAGAGAGAGACAGGGCAGGACAGAGAGAGGGGGAAAGTCACACCGAAAGAAAGGGGGGGAGGGGGAAATAAGGCAGTGAGAGAGAGGAGGGGGAGAGAGAGAGAGATGGGAAAGTGAAACGGAGAGAGGGGGAGGGGACAGAGACAACGGGCAGAAACAGACACATACATACAGAAACACATACATGCACATACATACAGACACACAGACACAAACATACTCAGAGAGACAGGGGGGAGTGTACATACACACATACATACAGAAACACATACATGCACATACATACAGACACACAGACACATACATACTCAGAGAGACAGGGGGAGTGTACATACACACATACATACAGAAACACATACATGCACATACATACAGACACACAGACACATACATACTCAGAGAGACAGGGGGAGTGTACATACACACATACATACAGAAACACATACATGCACATACATACAGACACACAGACACAAACATACTCAGAGAGACAGGGGGGGAGTGTACATACACACATACATACAGAAACACATACATACACATACATACAGACACACAGACACATACATACTCAGAGAGACAGGGGGAGTGTACATACACACATACATACAGAAACACATACATGCACATACATACAGACACACAGACACATACATACTCAGAGAGACAGGGGGAGTGTACATACACACATACATACAGAAACACATACATGCACATACATACAGACACACAGACACATACATACTCAGAGAGACAGGGGGAGTGTACATACACACATACATACAGAAACACATACATGCACATACATACAGACACACAGACACAAACATACTCAGAGAGACAGGGGGAGTGTACATACACACATACATACAGAAACACATACATACACATACATACAGACACACAGACACAAACATACTCAGAGAGACAGGGGGGAGTGTACATACACACATACATACAGAAACACATACATGCACATACATACAGACACACAGACACATACATACTCAGAGAGACAGGGGGAGTGTACATACACACATACATACAGAAACACATACATGCACATACATACAGACACACAGACACATACATACTCAGAGAGACAGGGGGAGTGTACATACACACATACATACAGAAACACATACATATACATACAGACACACAGACACATACATACTCAGAGAGACAGGGAGAGTGTACATACACACATACATACAGAAACACATACATACACATACATACAGACACACAGACACATACATACTCACACACATACATACATACACATACATACATACACACACATCCATACACATACACACAACTACATAAATACACATACATAAACACACATATATAAACACAGACACACACACATCCACACCCATACATACACACATACAAACACACACAAACACACACACATACATACACACACACACACAAACACACATACACATATATACAAACACAAAACACATTGTCAAATCATTTCCAACCCTAACATAACCACACTTCCACACATCTCTAAATAGGGCACAGCAACGCGTGCCGGGTTCAGCTAGTATATTATATATGGAAACTGATAAAAACTTCAGAAGGAAGAATGAGAAAGAGTTTGGAGGCATTTTGGAGGGGTTTTGGGGGGCTTCTTTGTCCAGAATACATATGGGAAACGACAAAGCTTGAGGAAGAAAAAGAGAGTCCAAAGGTCTTTTTGGGGTGTGTTTTAGGGGGCAAATGTGATAACTGATAACATTTGGGGGAAGAGAGAGACTTGTTAATTGTATAACGGCAATGAATGTTTGCCGTATATGTGTTCTGTAATCCGCCCTGAGTCCCTTCGGGGAGATAGAGCGGAATATAAATAAAGTATATTATTGTTATTGTTATTGTTATTATACTATAAGACTATACGGCAATATTATTAGTAATATCACATGTAATATATAATATTCAATTATTATATTGTATTACATTATAGTAAAGGTAAAGGTTTTCCCCTGACATGGAATCCAGTTGTATCCAACTGTGGGGGTTGGTGCTCATCTCCATTTCTAAGCTGAAGAGCCGGCGTTGTCTGTAGACACCTCCTAGGTCATGTGGCCGGCATGACTGCATGGAGCACCATTATAATATTATTATAATGTAGTACCATGGAAGGATTTAAAAGATACAAACTGACAATTATTTTTGAATGTACAATTTTATTAAAATATAAGAACTCTAATATTTCTCTGTGTCTTTTTCCTGCATTTCTCTCTCCAGACTTTATTCTCTTTTGAGGCAGGGCGGCGATGCAGTTCAGGAGAAGGCCTCTTTACTTTCAATACAACACGAGCAGCAGAAATCTGCACGACTGTCTCTGCAGCCATAGACCAACAGAAAGCCATTATTCTGATGGATGGAGACAAGAAAGCTGGGCTTTCCTCAGTCCAAGACGCTAAACAGAAAGCAGGGTGCTGGTCCTGGCCTGCTATTGTGGACAGCCCGGAGGAAAAAGAACCACTCTACGCGGGAAACCCTGTGGGACTTGCAGGCAGGGACCTCCCAGCAGCTAGTGACAGCCTTTTTGCTTCCCCAAAGGTGGGAACTTCTGAAACGTCTATCATCTATGCGTCCATTGGCAAGAGCTTTCCACCCCTCTTTCAGCCTTATGGCAATACGGAAGGAGAGCCCAAGGAGCAAAAGGACCGACTTTCTGACCATCTTTATGAGAACCTGCGTGCTTTGGAACAGCAGCGCATCCTCTACTCTGATCCTCTTGGCTTTGGCTGCAGAGACTCCCCTGAGGGAAGTGCCAGTAGCAGCAACACTGACTCCTCACCTATTTACGATAACAGCCCTGTTACTCCCAGGCGCTCAAGTAACCATCCCTGCCCCAGTCCTACCACAATTGCTGACCCCTCCCCAGAGATCCAGCACCCTCCTCAAATGTTGGGTTGCCAAGAGGCAGCCGTGGGGAGCGAGGGGAGCAGCAAGCCCAAAGTGAGAGTAGCAGGCGCTTTCAGGCACAGACTGGTCACCATGCTGAGCAGAGAGGGGGGAGCCTCCAAGGCCACCAGCAAGAATGAGAGTGCCATGGGCAAGTCCTAGTTGACCTGTCCAGCTATAGGAGACCAGTCCCAGGACTGAGAGTTGTTCTCAGAGCTTGAGAAAGTTACCTTTTTTGGATTATAACTTCCACAATTTCTCAACCTGTGAGACCAGGGTAGCTTGGAGATCTGTCATGCTCAAAACTGAACTTTCCCAGGCTCTTGTTCTTTCCATGACTCTCTTCCCCCCCGCCCCTCCTCCATGCACTGATATCTTTTCCAAGCTAGAGATTGGTGACCTGGGAAGCAAGGCTAACTAGAAACTTCATTGCATCTGCTTTGGATGGTTAGTGATTGGGACAGGGATTGTTTGGCTTACCACATCAGTGGGCATAAAGGAATTTGGAAAGCCAGGTGGATATGTATGCTTTAGGGGTCTTCTCTTCCCCTTTTGTCTCATTGAATGGATTTTCTTACATTGACACTTGTAGTCTTTGCTCATCTCAACTCTAGTTTTAGTTGTTCTATCTCTGTCTCAATCCTTTTTGCTTTTTAGGTGGTTATACCTCCAGCGGTCCTGGACAAGGTCTTTTTCTTCCATAACAATGCCAGAGTTTAAGAAAAGTATGATTTGGACTGTAACTCTAGCCAGATTGTTCAATATGGCATATCAGTACATGTTCAAGGAGTCCCTGGTGACACAATGGGTTAAACCCTTGTGCCAGCAGGACTGCTGACTGAAAGGTCATCAGTTCGAATCCAGGGAGCAGGATGAGCTCCCATCTGTCAGCTCCAGCTTCCCATGCAGAGACATGAGACAAGCCTCCCACAGGAGCGTAAAACATCCGGGCATCCCCTGGGCAACATCCTTGCAGATGGCCAATTCTGCAGACTTGCAATTTCTCAAGTTGCTCCTGACACACACAAAAAGTACATGTGTACAAAGGTCCCCATCCCATTTTCCTCTAGGCCACAGGTTATAAGGATGGAGGGAAAAGGTATGTCCAAGAACTCAGAGAATGATTGCTAATTGATATTGTTCTAAATAGACTAGGCAACTTAGATTAGGTTTAGATGGAATATCAATTTGGATCCTTGACAAACCCAGAATCCAGAACAATGCCGTTTGTGTCAAAACTTGTAAAACAGTATTGTTCCGGCGTGCATTCAATGTATGAATAACCACTCCTGATTATAATTGAATATTGTTAAATTGTTTTTATTGTCTGTTTTTATGTTGGTTGTGATGTATTTTATGATGAAGTCGATATGCTGTAAACCGTCCTGAGCCAGTTGGAAAGGACGGTATACAAATCGAAATAATAAATAAATAAATAAATAAATAAATAAATAAATAAATAAAAGAGCACCAAATGTTTGCAACAATCCAAGATCTTTAGATTGTTCCACTGAAGTCAAGTGGATTGCACTATGCCCTGGGACAGACTGGAGGAGGGAGGGGGCTGCAAACATTCACAGGCACAGATGGTTTTCACCTGCAATGATGACAATGCATGCTAGGAGGCAGAAAAGCAGAAAAATCAGCTTTAAGTATTTTAACTGTTTATTTTTAATTAATTCCATTTGTGTTTAATTCTATGTACATTTTTGGGCCTTAAATTGTCTGGAATTGTTTTTATTGTAAGCTGCTTTGAGTCTCCCTTGTGGAGAAAAAAAGTGGGGAATAAATAAACATAATAATAATAAAATTTATTTCCAATAGTTTAATAATAGCAAGTAAACTTTTTTTTTAAAAAAAACTTCTGTTAGTGGTCTTATGTTTAAACTCATTCTCCCTTAGCCTCAGGGTTGCTCATCTGTATTAATTGTTGGCTTTAAACATATCTTTATATAGCATTAGGGGAAATGTTACACTTCTTGATCTATAAGTAACCCTATCTAGAATGGATGGCTCTTGAAGTACAGTAGGTAATTCCCTTCACCTCTGTACCTTTCTCCGATTAATGAATATCCAGGTTTTAGTAAAATACACATTTTATCGCAGAAGTCAAACATCTGCACACACCACATTGGTATAATACACCAGTGGGTATATACTCAGCAAGTGCTTCTTCTAGCATTTGCTTTGTCATGACTCCTCTTTTCCACTGGAGTGCAGTAGATCCCTTCAGTGTTATCTAGCAAGTATCTGGCTTGCTTCATTTTCAAATCATGTCCAGTAAAATTGGAAAGAAGAGAGACTAGGGAATGTTTTTTGCCAAACCAGGACTGTTGGAGGATATGCAGGAGGCACCTCCACCCACTTAGAGGTTTTCCACAGGCAGCTCTATAGTTTGTCAATGTGTGTGTCTCCATACATGTCTCTGAACTGCCTTGCTCATTGTTTTACACTGAAGCAAGGGCAGTCATTTCAATACCTTCGCCTCAACAGTGTGGCACATACATATTTAAAAGTCACAGTATTATAAAGGTAGCAGGAAAGGATAGTAAAGGTAAAGGTAAAAGTTTCTCCTGACATTAAGTCTAGTCAAGTCCGATTCTGGGTGGTGGTGCTCATTTCTAAGCCGAAGAGCCGGTGTTGTCTGTAGACACCTCCAAGGCTATGTAGCCAGCATGACTGCATAGAGCGCCATTAACTTCCTGCCAGAGTGGTACCTTTTGATGTACTCACATTTGCATGTTTTCAAACTGCTAGGTTGGCAGAAGCTGGGCCAAACAGCAGGAGTTCATCCTGCTCCCTGGATTCGCCACGAGGGGGCCCTTAAGGAAAGGATAGACAAAGTAAAAATTATGTCTGAGAGTGCATCTACTGTAGAATGAATGCAGCATGACATCACTTTTAACTAATGTGACTCAATGTTATGGGATTATGGGAGTTGTAGTTTGGTGAGGTGACATCACTCTTCTGCAATGAAGGATAAAGACTTTGTAAAATTATAGCTCTCAGGATTCCATAGTACTAAGTCAAGGCCATTGAAATAGTGTCAAGCTGCACTGATTTGACAACGTAGAATTTGACATTCCTGGCCTCTGTAAAGAAGACTACCTGCTCTTTGGGGACTGTTATCCACAACTATCAAAAAAGCTCTCACATTGACAATAGTATGCCTCTTGTTTGGACTAGATGCAGGACTCCTGGGACTCATCGTGAGAGGAGATTAAATGCAGCCTTGCTGCTAGTTTTAGGAGAGCTCATGTTCACAACGGCAGGATTCAAGTCCATTATGCTGCTTTGTTCACAGTTATAGTGGTTCCTGGGAACACTTCTTTAAGACTGAGAAATGTTTGACAAACACTTTCATGCACCAGGGAAGAGTCCACTCTAGTCCAGAGTGTGAAAAAAGTGACTTTGGGGGACAAGTTCCTCAACTATCCTTTTCTACAGGCATCAGGACTTCATAGGATTGAACTTTGGCAGTTAAAGTAGAAAATAGTGATATAATTATGTAGGTAAAAGTTAATTATGTAGGTAAAAGTTAAAGGTAAAGGTTTTCCCTTGACATTAAGTCCAGTTGTATCCGACTCTGGGGGTTGGTGCTCATCTCCATTTCTAAGCCAAAGAGCCGACGTTGTCTGTAGACACCTCCAAGGTCATGTGGCCAGAATGACTGCATGGAGCGCTGTTACCTTCCCGCCAGAGCAGTACCTATTGATCTACCCACACTTGCATGTTTTCAAATTGCTAGGTTGGCAGAAGCTGGGGCTAGAAGCGGTAGCTCATGCCGCTCCTCTGATTTGAACCTGCAAACTTTTGATCAGCAAGTTCAGTAGCTCAGCGGTTTAACCCACTGCACCACTGGGGCACCTATAATTATGTAGTGGCCCCTGTTTTGGCCTAGTATCCTGAACGGACCAGCATGCCTCCACATGTGGAGAGAACCATACATTCCTATGCCAGTTGGGAGTTGTGATCCAAAATATCTTTTCCATGTTCTGGCAGAAAGAAATGTGTCAACGGTAAGGTCAAAAGGCCAAGATATGCAGGAAGTAGCAGAAGGCCTCCCACATTTCCTACAGAGAAAAGCCCAGATACACCAGAAGGCAAAAGTAGACACTGCATGCATGTATCTTTTCTTAACAGTAAGATGATGATCTGAATTAATTGTGGGGGGAAATAATATAAAATAGCACATAGAAAGATACTGTGTTTCAAGATGTGGCCCAAACCTCATAATATATTCCATCTGTCTGAATTACAGTAGACGGGCAGGAGGCTCATTTATCCAATGAGGGGACTCCCTGAAGAGGATGCATTGAACACAAGAGGTGGATGGAAGGAGTTCCTGTTGGCGCCATCTGAGAATAATAGCGGAGCCACTTCCTGCTTGGCTTCACTAAGGAGATCCAGATGTGTGCTTTGAATAGAAGCAGCAGGCAGCTTGCTGTAAACAACTCCAAGCCTTCATTGCAAAGCGTGATTTGCCAATGCAGTAGCCTGACTCTATGGTTTCAGGGAAGCCGGGCTTCAAAAAACCGCCCTCTGAGCAGCCAAAGAAGCCAATCCGTACTACCAGATTGCATTTTGCGAAGTAAGGAGGGTGAGAGATGTTGTTACTTCGAGGATTTATTACACTGGCATGTGATGAGCCCCATTATCTCAGTTTCCTTTTGGATTGGAGCCCAGCCTTCAATTCAGTGGGGGAAATTATGTATATTAAGGAGGATGGTTTCCATTTAGGCAGCTCTGAAGGGGAAATGCAGGCCAGGCCACCTGGGAGAAGCAGTACCAGCCTTTAGCCAGGAGAGGAAGCAGGTGAATTAGTTTCTACTACTAAAACTTGGCAGACAGAGGGCCCATCCAGACCAGGCCCATAGGCAGGATTTATTTATTTTGCGGGTGGGGGGATGGGAGTCTGAGCAAGAGAGGATCTACCCTAGCAAACCTTTTGTATTGTCATCCCAATACCCCCATGCATATGGGATATATTGAGCATGGTGATCAGATTATGATATGAATAAACATAACAGTTTAAATAGAAATGTTATTTATTTACTTTCATTAACAAAATGTTTAGAATACTTTTTGACTTATTTTTTATTTTACAGCAGCAGTCTTCTTCTCCCCGGCCATTTTGTCAGTTCCTTTTTCTGGTTTGATAGTGATGTCCCGATGGATGGAAATCATTGCTGGTCCACTAAGTCTCTGGTCTGTCATTAAACTTCTAGATACACTTTTCACTCTCTTCATGGTTGAAAACGATCTTTCTACACTGCATGTCATTACTGGTAGAGTAGCTAACATAGTCAAAAGGAAATTTATTGACCAATAGCAAGTTTTGTCACATAGTTCCAACACTTTAAGTATCTCAGTATCTTTCTTAATTGATGGTGTAATATTACACCACATCATGTACTCAGCTTTGATGGAAGCAAGTACTGCATCCTTTTCAAAGTATTCTGACAGTTGTTCAATATGGTGAACTTTGTCTAGACCTGAAAACCCAGGGAGGAGAACCTGGAAACTGGTTAAAATGTCTTCATTTGACATGAACCTTTCAGTAATCTTCTGTATGAGTGAATCGACACATGGTATGAACACCGCAACTCTGAAATAATCTTCTACAGAATCAGTCCCTGGATTTGCCTGATGCGCCTGTCTTGAACTTTGCCTTGGAATAGTCAAGTTGCTTTGAAATATTTTTTCAGATGTTGTTCTTGCTAAGTGCAAGAGTTTTACAAAATGATATTTTGCATCTGCTCTCAAAATTTCTAAAGGCTTTAACAGTGACTTAGCGTGGTTTATGGCAGATGCCATATCAAGACTTTTTTTCCTGAAGAAAATTGATAGGGGCAAAGTAAGGCTGAAGAGTTGTTCACAAACAAACAGGCTAACAATGAAATCACTTTTTTCCATTGCAGTCAAAAGGTTTGAAGCTGAAGAAGAGATTTCTTCTAAGGCAACTACAATCAGCTTAAATAGTTCAACGAATGTCAATACACTGTCACCCCCCCCCCCCCACACACACACACATACACACACACTCTCCTGGCGCGTCATTTCTACGTGCCGGGAGAGCTCCGGCAAGACTATAATAGAGGCCAGGTATGTTTATTTTATTTTTAAAAGGGGGTCCCCAGATGTTCTGCCAGGACACCCAACCCACACTTTCTGGGGTGGGTGTAGACACGCCCTCAAGAACATCCATCTTTTTAAAACGCAGATGCTTCTGGGATAAAAGGCCATCTGGAAGCGTCCAGAAAGGCTAGAGGGAGCATCCATTAAGTGCTTAAAAACTGGCCCCGGTGAGTTGCTGAAGAGGAATTTTTTACTTCCCAGTTCTGGAAATCTGGAAGAGTCAGCGATAAATGCATTTCTCTCTGTGTGTATACTTCTTCAATAATCATCATGATCATCAAGTTTGCAAATGACACCAAATTGGGATAACTAATACTCCAGGACAAGGGCAGAATTCAAAACGATATTAACAGATTAGAGAGATGGGCCATAACTAACTAAATGCAGTTCAACAGGGACAAATGCAAGATACTCCACTTAGGCAGAAAAAAATGAAATGCAAAGATACAGAATGGAGGTTGCGTGGCTCGAGAGCAGTACGTGTGAATGAGTTCTTGGAGTCCTTGTGGATGACAAGGTAAACATGAGCCAACAATGTGATGCAACGGCTAAAAAGCCAATAGGATTTTGGCCTGTATAAACAGGAGTATAGTGTCTAAATCAGACCTGGGCAATTGCCGGCCCTCCAGGTGTTTTGGACTTCAAATCCCAGAAATCCTAACAGCTGGTAAACTGGCTAGGATTTCTGGAAGTTGAAGTCCAAAACACCCGGAGGGCCAGCAATTGCACAGGTCTAGTCTAGATCCAAGGAAGTCATGCTACCCCTCTATTCTGCCTTGGTCAGACCACACCTGGAATACTGTGTCCAATTCTGGGCACTGCAATTGAAGGGAGATGTTGACTCTAAGCTGGAATGTGTCCAGAGGAGAGCAACTAAAATGTTGACTCTAAGCTGGAATGTGTCCAGAGGAGAGCAACTAAAATGATCAAGGGTCTGGAGAACAAGCCCTATGAGGAGCAGCTTAAAGAGCTGGGCATGTTTAGCCTCAAGAAGAGAAGGCTGAGTGGAGACATGATGGCCATGTATGAATATGTGAGCGGAAGTCATCGGAGGAGGGAACAAGCTTGTTTTCTGCTGCCCTGAAGAACAATGGCTTCAAATGACAATGTCGAACAATGGCTTCAAATGACAGGAAAGGAGATTTCACCTGAACACTAGTAAGAATTTCCTGACTGTGAGACCTGTTCAGCAGCGGAACTCTCTGCCCTGGAGTATGGTGAAGGCTCCTTTTTTGGATGCTTTTAAATAGAGGCTGAATAGCTATCTGTGGGGGATGCTTTGAATGCGATTTTCCTGGGTTTTTTGGTGGCGGTTGGACTAGATAGCCCACAAGGTCTTTTCCAACTCTCTATGATTCTATAATTCTATAAGTTGCCTGTTGACTTGTTTCAACTGCATTAATTTCATAGGCTTTTCCTAAACTTAGAGGTGGTTTTGCCTGTTCCTTTCTCCAATACCTCAGCTGCTTCTACACTGTAGAATTAGCACAGTTTGACACCACTTTAGCTGCCATGGCTCTATGCTACGGAATCCTTGGCGTTGTAGTTGGGTGCGGCACCAGCATTCTTAGGCAGAGATGGCTAAAAACCAGGATTTCATAGCACTGAGCCATAGCAGTTACAATGGTGTCAAACTGCATTACTTCTACAGTGTCGATGCACCCCTTCAGCACCTGGTATTCCCTGGCAATTTCCCATCCAAGTATTGAAAAGGGTTGACTCTGTGTAGCTTCCGAGATCAGATTTTGGTGCCTTTAGGGTATTTTGGAAGGAATGTACTGTACTTCTCTTCCCTTCCCCTCCTTTTCTGATGACTACATAGGAACACGTACTGGGAACGCATGGCTATCAATATATATTAAACATATTTTTAAAAGAAAAGCACACTAAAGGAGACCAAAAAATTGATTTTCAAATCAAAAGTAAGTGAACACTAGCATATCCAAATAGTTACATATGCTACATAAATATTACTTTATAATACAGAAAAACTATTTCCAAGCTTATTGTGGTTCCCTCTCCATAGGAACAGTAACACTGACTCATCCTGATGGTGGCCTGAGATCATAAAATCATGGAGCTGGAAGAAATCCCATCCAGTCCAATAACCTACCAAGCAGGAATGCACAAAGAATCTTGATAGACAGCCATCTAACCTCTGTTCAAAAATCTTCAAAGAAGGAGACTCTGCCACACTCCAAGGCAGCATATTCCACTTTTAAATAGCTCTTACTATCACTGAGTTTTTCCTAATATTTAGCTGGAATCTCTTTTCCTGCCATTTGATTCTATTGCACCATCATGCCCCTGTCTGCAGAGCAGCAGAAAACAAGCGTGCCCCCTCCTCAATGTGACATCCTTTCAAACATTTCAACATAGCTATCATGTCTCCTCTCATCCTTCTTTACTCCAAGCCAGGGCCGTAGCCAGGATTTTGTTTTTTTGGGGGGGGGGGTGTCTGAGACTGGGTGGAAGAGGGTCTACACTAGCAAACCTTTCGTATTGTTATCCCAATAACCCCATTAATGTGGGATATAATGAGCTTGGTGATCAGATCATGATATGAATAAACATAACAGTTTAAATAATGTACCAGTAAGGCCTTTTCGCGGACCACCCTGAGAATTTCGGGGGGGGGGGTGAAGCCCCCTTAGCCCCCCCCCCCCTGGCTACATGCCTGCTCCAAGCTAAGTATACCTATCTCCCTAAGCTGTTCCTCATATGGCTTGGCTTCCAAACCTTTTACCCTTTTTGTTGCCCTCCTCTGGACAAATTCCAGCTAATGGAAAACCTTCTTGAATTGTGGTGCTCAGAACAGTATTCCAGTTGAGACAATTTTCTTGGTGAGGTCTGACCAAAGCTGTGATGCTCTTATTTCCCTCGATCTGGACAGTCTTCTATTGATGTAGCCTAGAATCACATTGGCTTTTAAAGCTTCCACATCACACTTTTCTTTTCATGTCAGTATTGACTTGAGAAACTGCAAGTCACTTCTGGTGTGAGAGAATTGGCCATCTGCAAGGGCATTACCCAGGGGAGGCCTGGATGTTTGATGTTTCACCATCCTTGTGGGAGGCTTCTCTCATGTCCCCACCTGGGGAGCTGGAGCTGACAGAGGGAGCTCAACCCGCTCTCCCCTGATTCAAACCACTGACCTATTGGTCAGCAGTCCTGGCGGCACAAGGGTTTAACCCACTGCACCACCAGGGGCTCCATCACACTATTGACTCATACTCACCTTGTGTTCTACTAAGACTCCAAGCACTCTTCCACACAGCCCTATATCCCAGAATATCAAGGTAGAGAATACCACAATATCTGAGTGTGGAATCAGATAACCTAGTTCAAAGCACATATTGTGGGATTTTTTGCCTTGATATTCTGGGATATAGGGCTGTGTAGAAGGGCCCCATGTTCCCTCTCACACAGACTGTTGCCAAGCCAGGTATCACCATCCTATATCTGTGCATTTCAGTTTTTTTGGTCTAAGTGGAGTACCTCAAATTCCTCCTTGTTGGAATTGTCACCCCAATTTCCTCTGCCTTGCTCTTTTTCCTTCTTCCCTCATGTCTTTTCAACTTTTCACTCCCCATAAGCTGTGGCAGGCCCCTAGCCAGGATTTTGATTTGGGGGGGGGGGTGGGGGCTGAGTCTGAGTGAGAGGATCTACCCTAGCAAACCTTTTGTATCATTATCCCAATACCCCATGCATATGGGATATATTGAGCATGGTGATCACAGCATGATAGTAATAAACAGAACAGTTTAAATAATGTACCGGTAAGGCCTTCTCACGGACCACCCTGAGAATTTTGGGGTGTGTGTGAAGCCCCTCAAGCCCCCCCCCTGGCTACATGCCTGAGCTGTGGGTTAGTTTATGGCAGAGTTTTTCAGAACATAGTTCTGAATCCAAAGACTCACATTTCCCTTTGGATTCCCTGTGTGTCTGTGATGTTATTCTGACCTATTTTATGCATGTTTGCATGGTGACCTCCTCACACAGCATACTTAGATACTATAGCAGGGTGAAAGGGAGAGATGTGCCAAGAGAAAGACATGTCAAGTCAACCCTGACCGGGACTGCATTCCACCTGGAAACCAATGTCCTTACTGCAGAAGAACATGTGGATCAAGAATAGGGCTCTACAGCCACCTATGGACCCACTGCCAAGACACTACACTTGGAGGACCGTTATCCTCAGGCTATGAGGGATCACCTAACTCAGAAGCAGATACTATACCTATCATATTTTATTATGCGAGCAGGTAGCTCTCCCATGTTGTTTTATGCTATGTTCCTTTATTTAGACAAATTTAAAGATGACATTATTTCCATCAGTAACAGGCCTACTGTGTTTTAAGCTGTATGTTTGGCTCCTCATCAAGGACATTAGTCATGTAAAGATTTTTCGGCTGGAATAAATGACTTTTCCAGTAATCAGTCAGAAAGAGAGTTCTTGCCACAGACTAGCTAATGGCTTAGTGTTAAGCAACAAAAATCTAGTTGTTTTTTTCTTCTACTCTTTTTGGTTTTTTTTTCTTCACAAGCAAGTCCCAACAAGTTTGATGAGACCTACTTCCAAGGAAGTGTGTTGAAAACTGCATCTTTGGCAGTCAACAACACCTCATTACTATTATACTGGTACCTGCTCATTGCATCAGGATCTATGGAAAATACAGCCTTCTGTACCAGGTATTTAAGACCAACGAGAAGTAATTGGGGTCAGAATTGCCATCAAACTACATGTAGGAGGTACTTTGAGTCACAGATTCCAGAAAGGGAATCATTTCCTCCACCCTCTCTGTCCGTTTTTGAAATACAACACCATTTTGTGTGTGTGTGTGGGGGGGGGGGCTCTCATCCCTGTGCAGATCCTCCGGGGGCAGGGGGGCCCTGAAGAGGCCCTCGAGCTGGGGCAAGATTGGACGGATGCTGGCGGGGAAGTATCCGATGGAGGGGTCCGCAGGTACTCCAAGAGTTGGGCCATACGGGGGGAGAGAGGGGCTGGCGCGGACGGGATGGGGAGCGGGGGTGCCGGGATTGGGTTGAGCACAGGGGGAGGAGGAGGAGGAAATTCTCCTGGAGCCCCGATGAGTGATGGAGGGGGAAGTGGGACAGGGGGGTAGAGGGTCGCGGTGCCCGCTGGGCCCGCCACCCGATAAGGAGGGAGGAACGAGAGTGTGTCGAAGGGGTCCTCCTCTGGAGGAGGAGGAGGAGGGAATGGGTCTGGAGAGGTGCCTTGGAGTGAAGGAGGAGTCTTCCCAACTTCCTTGCATGGCAGAACTTGGGGAGTTCCTCATTCCTACATTCTCTCGGTACAAGGTCATGAAGCATGCCGCATAGGCCAGTTGTTCCCATTTGGCTTCTCCATGGCAGTGGGCTTGCAGTTTGAGAATCAACTGCTCGTCCAGGCTACCGTGGATCGGCCAGCTGGCGCTCCCTGGCAGGGGCACCAAAGGCCAGATTCGCGTGCTGCTTGACCAGCTTGGCAGAAGCGAGTGATTTTCCGCGATCTCATCCCAGTTCGCCAAGATCTTGCCTACCGGTGTTCCCTCTGGGATGAGGCGCGTTTTGCGGCTAGAGCAAGCTCCCATGTTAGTGGTAAGCCCTCGACCCGTGGCCGATTAAGGGGATGGTTGACGACAGCCGTACACACTCAAGGATCCCCAAAGTCCGGTACCAGTAACCCAAGGAGGCCAATCACCTGGGGAGGCCCGGTCAAGAGCTCGGCCCTAGTGCACTGGCTGCTTTCTTCCCTCTCCCCAAGCCTGTAACCGCAAGATTGGACTGCTCTAGCCCGCCGTGAGCGCCAGATGTTGCCGCCCGGGACGCAGGACCTTTTGTTGCAGGACGCCCGAAGATCCACGCAGAGATCAACCAGTATCCGTCAACCTACGTGCGGGGCGACACTTCCCGGCTGCTTTTTTACCGGTTTTCAATTTCGATGGCTCTACCTTTTCTTTTTTTTGGAAGTCAAGGTGCTTCCGGCTCCTTTGGCCAGAACTTGAAGGCCAGCCAGATGTTTGGGAATGTGATCTGGGCGAGTTCAAGGCTCTTAATCCTGGAAAAGGCGTCCCCTTCCCAAAAACCCAATCGCTTTCCCAAATAGTCTGGCCAAGAAGTTCTTGGACCAGGTGCCTTCTGGAAATTTAGTTGTCCCTAAAATTTAGTCGGAACCCCTCCAGAAGGAGTCCCTATCGTGGTTCACCAAAATCTGTTATCGAACAACCGCCAATCCCCCAGGCTAGTTGTCTGACAACCGGGCAAGCCCCTTGGACCGACCGCGGGGCAGAGACCGCGAGGGTTCAGTTAATCTGGCGAACCCGGAGCGACTAGGTCCTCGTATCCTACCCGCCTCCCTTGATCCAATTATGCTCACCAATGCTGCAAGGTAGAAGCCACGAAATTGTTTATTCTGCTCAGCTGAGAGGATGCGAACCGCAATATCCTGATTCCGCAAAGAACGCATGCGTGTACATTCAAAACATTGGTTTTAAAGGTTACAGAACTGTCAAAACAATTGAATTTCCGCCTGCCCCCTTCTGGGCCGGCTCCGTCGATGATTGGTCGAACGTTGAGACCAGCTGATGGATGGGGTGTTGACCGGCTCTGGGAGCCTATCGGCGCTTACTCCCATTCGCCACCCTAGCCAATCAGGAGTCTGTGGCCATATATGGAGTTCCAGGAAGGGAGCTTAGACGGAAATCGCTGTCAATATAGCATATGAATAAACAAGAGTCCTGGTCAGGTAAACGACCTGAAGTGACACCTGGGAGTGATGAAATCAATGGGATGGTGCGTCATTCTTGAGAATGAAAGGGGGAAAGGGGAAGAGGCCTGATGACAGTGTTCACTCAGGCCTTTGTGTGACAAAGGCTTATCTTAGGGCACACCTGGGTTGGAGAAGTCAGCTGTGGCACCCGCTGTGAAGTGGTAGTTGTTCAATGTCCTTGTTCCAGGCTGATTTAGTCCGACCGTTAAACCATTCTTTAGACTGATGGACTGTGACCAAAACAAGAAGCTCATGCAATATGAACAATGGTGATCCACAAAAGATTTGGAATGGAATTTGGTTGCATTTCCCCTCAGCTGACACAATAGCAAATACAAAGATTTAATTTCAAAACTTTTCTTTCTGTTAAAAAGCAAAAAAATGGCAAGGAAGGTGCATGAAGATTTACTAATCAAAACACTTTCTTGTGACCTGGGTGTTTAAAGGTTTGATGAGGCAAAGCACCCACTATCTGCTGTCCTTGTGGAGGATAAAACGCCAGTATACAACAGTGAAACAGAACTCCAGGAAAATGGCATTTGTTCGTCCCCAATGTGGAGAAGCAGCTAATTACCCACATTTCAGGATATCCCAGGTTATTTGCTATACCACAACTGGGTTTGATATTTACCCTTAGGTGGGACTACAGGTTATTTTGATGGTTTCTTTAAAGTTATGCTAGTACCTTGCCTCATGATGAATTATGAATCAATCAATGTGATGATATACATACTATGAATGTTGATGTTATGATATGAACACTATGAATGTGATTATGCATATTTAAATGTACTTACCTGCACTTTGCACTATATCTATGATATGATCTATTGACTACTTTTATAAAACAAGTGATTTGTACACTTTATTGAATTGATGTTGTTTCCTTATTAGCTTCTATTACGTGTTCTGGGATACAAACATAATTGCTATGAATATTACAAGGATATTTATTTATTTGCAGAACAAAGGACTCTATGTAACATTTGTTGACCTCACCAAAGCCTTCGACACTGTGAGTAGAAAAGGTCTGTGGCAGATCCTGGAACAACTAGGATGTCCCCCAAATTCCTCAAAATGATTGTCTTGCTACATGAGGGCCAACACGGTCAAGTCATATATGGCGATGCTCTCTCAGAGCCCTTTCGAATAACTATTGGAGTGAAACAAGGCTGTGTTCTTGCACCAACCCTATTTACAATATTTTTCAGTTAAAAATACATTAAAAATAATGGCCCTTAAAATATTAACACAACCAAGCATGAGTCTGTAAATCCAAATCATAATCCAGAGTTCCAGTCCTGGGTCTCTTCATTGATAATTCTCACAAGTCATTATAGTTGTTGCTCAGCCAGCTGCCCAAATGCTTGGTCCCAGAGCCAAGGCTTGAGTTTTTTCCTGAAGGAGAGGAGAGATGGAGTCGCCCTGATTTCACTGGGGAGTGCATTCCACAGATAGGTGACCACCACTGAGAGGGCCCTGTCTCTCGCTTGCGAGGGTGGCGGGATCATGACCAGGGCCTCCCCCGACGATTGTAAACTCCGAGATGGGTCATAGAGGGAGATACATTCGGATAAGTAAACTGGGCTGGAACCGTTTAGGTTTAGACTACCTCACTGCAGGAACTGGATTTACACATGTGTAATGTTGGCCAGTAAAACAGAGTTCCTGTTGCTAAAAATTTTGAATTTTCTTGTTAAATTCCTCCTGTGCATACTTGCCAGTCATCGAAACTTCAAAAGTGGTAGCTAGTGGTTTCACTCCTACACAGAAGATCATGTGTTCTTTCCTCACTAGCTAATCCCTGACCCATGTTAAAAGGAAAGCTAATGTATCTAGTTTAGGTATTTAAATATTTGGGTTCATTTAGATTAAAGGTTCACATCTTTGTTTAAAGGCAAGACGGCAAGGGTGCTTCCTGGTGAGGCTTTTACAATGCAGTCACCCAGCTTCTTTCACAGACTTCAGAGGGGGCTCAGATGATGTTGTTTTACATAAGTAAAAGTTGGCTGGTGTTTGCCCAACAATTAATATTATTTCTCCATCATTTCCTCTGCTTTTGTGCCTCTAAAGGTCTGTTGGCAAGGTAAATATGGAAAAGCTTTATTTTATCTTTTGACTGGTAGCATATATGGGTCAGTCTGGAAACATCCCAAGACTCTTTATACATGTTAGTACTGAATCATAGCCCTCCGCACCTTTGTTTGTTCATTTGCTTTGGTTTCATTTACCAAATTTATTCTTCCTAAAGTGGAGGGGACTGGCTTGTTTTCTGCTGCTTTAGTTACTGGAGCCCCTTCCACACAGCCCTATATCCCAGAATATCAAGACAGAAAATCCCATATTATCTGATTTGAACTGGAAAATATGGCAGTGTGGACTCAAATAACCCAGTTCAGAGCAGATATTGTGGGATTTTCTGCCTTGATATTCTGGGATATAGGGCTGTGTGGAAGGGCCCTGAGCAATGGATTTCAATTGTGGAAAAATAAATTCCACCTAAGTATTAGGAAGAAGTTCTTGATGGTGAAAGCTGTTCAGTAGTAGAATATGCTGCTGCCTCAGAGTCCGGTGGAGTCTCCTTCTCCTATAAGTTTTTAAGCAGAAGCTAGATGGCCAACTGTCGCGATGCTTTGACTGTGTGTTCCTGTATGGCAGAATGGGGATGGATTGGACGGCTCTTGTGGACTCTTCCAATTCTCTGATTCTATAATTCTCTAGTTAATCTGTAAAAAAATACTCAGTGCTATTCTCACAAAACTTGGTTCTCTGAATACAATTGTTTATGTATCTGAAATAGCAACACTCATGCCCAAGAGGGGAGGCAGCACTAGATTCAGAAGTAAAACTAGGCTTGGGGGATCCCCCAAAAGCACAAAACAGACTGAAGGTGTATCTGCAGCTCTGTGAGTCCTGATCTTACTGGTCGAAGAATGCTGACTGACTGAACAACTGATGAGGAGCAATGGTATACAGTCAGCCATATGTGTTCACAGGTTTGAATTTTGCGGATTTGATTACTCATAGATTGGATTACAGTGTTTTCTCTAGGAATCTCTAGGTCCTCCAGTATGATTCTATGGTCTGCTTCCAGTAGAAGTACATAAGAACATAAGAACATAAGAAGAGCCATGCTGAATCGGACCTCAGCCCATCTAGTCCAGCATTCTGTATCACACAGTGGCCCACCAGTTGTACACGGGGATCTCGAGCAGAAGGGAGGGCAAAACCCTGACCTGCTCCCGACCCCCCATAACCAGTACCCAGGGAAATCCTGCCTACCTCAACCAACTCCGAGGTGGCACTTGAATGTCCTTTTCAGTAACTACCGATACACTTGGTATCCATGAATCTGTCTAATCCTGCCTTGAAGTTGTTCAGGCTGACAGCTGTCACAACCTCTACTGGAAGTGAGTTCCATAACCCAATGACCCTCTGGGTGAAGAAATATTTCCCTTTATTAGTCCTAATTTTCCTACCTTGGAGCTTCAGGGAGTGCCCTCTAGTCCTAGTGTTTTGTGACAAAGAAAATAGTTTTTCTTTATTCACCTTTTCTATCCCATGCATGATTTTATACACTTCGATCAAGTCACCTCTTAAACGCTGTCTTTCAAGGCTGAAAAGACCAAGTCGTTGCAACCTGGTTTCATAAGGGAGCCGCTCCATCCCTTGGATCATTCTTGTTGCCCTTTTCTGTACCTTTTCCAGTTCCGTTATATCCTTCTTAAGGTGCAGAGACCAGAACTGTACACAGTACTCCAAATGTGGCCTCACCATCGATTTGTAGAGAGGTAATACAACATTTGCCGACCTATTTTCGATTCCCTTCCTGATCATGCCAAGCATAGAATTTGCTTTTTTCACTGCTGCAGCGCACTGGGTTGACATCTTCATTGAGCTGTCCACCAAAACCCCAAGATCCCTTTCCTGGTTTGTCTCGGAAAGCTTTGACCCCATCAATTTGTAGGTGTAGTTGGGGTTCTTTGCCCCGATGTGCATGACTTTACACTTGTTTAGGTTAAAATGCATTTGCCACTTCATTGCCCATTCACTCAATTTTGAGAGATCTTTCTGGAGCTCTTTACAATCAGTTTCATTTTTAACTACCCTGAACAATTTAGTGTCGTCTGCAAACTTTGCTACCTCAGAATTCACTCCTACATCCAGATCATTAATGAATAAATTAAAAGTAACGGACCCAAAACTGAACCTTGGGTAGGCCACTTCTCACCTCTTTCCACCCAGAGAAATGTCCGTTTATTACCACCCTTTGTTTCCTACAGTTTAGCCAGGTTCCAATCCAGGACAAGACCTGTCCTCTGATTCCATGGCTGAAGAGCTTGTTTAGGAGCCTTTGGTGAGGGACTGTAGCACAGCAGTTCTCGTTTGTGCCTGGAGAGCAGGGGCTAGGACCCGGGGTTCCATTGGCATTGGGGCCTGCAGCTGCAGAGACAGATTCAGAAGAGGATTTGGAAGGGTGGGAAGGACAGTTTCCCATCAGTGGGGCCTTCGCCCACAGAAAGTTTGGCATGGGAAGAACTGTGTTTTGGCCCTGACGTAGACATAGATACCCAGGTGCAAATGGAGGACAGCGATAGTGGGAGTTGTGAGCACCCGGGGGGGGGGGGGGAGAGGATCACAGGAGCTTCTGAGTGAAAACATGGATGAAAGCGCCTGGGAAGATTCTAGGGAGGAGAGCTCTCATGTAGATAGTGACCCAGCTGCTGAGAGACAAGGTCGAACCTTTGATAGGAGAAGTAGCATTGAGTCTGGGAGAAGGGGATGGCACCGCAGCCTAGACAGGCCGAGGTCCGTCAGCAGAGATTGGAGACGACGGGGCCTAGAGCGTCGGGGACCTCGGCCGAACGATTAAGTAGAGCAGGCGTGGGAACGCATCCCCAGTGCTTCGGCCACGTCTCTTTTGGTCAGACGTGAAGCGAAGTGGGTCCACGGAGCTAAGTTGGCTAGTGGCCTTCAAGTCTTGCCTTGTATTGTTCCTGTCTTGTTTTCCTGTTCCCGCATTGCCTTGCGGAGCCTTGCTAAAGCCCTGCTCAAGTCTTTGGATTATTTTGCCAAGCTGTTTTGGACATTGATTGCTTCAAGCCTTTTGGATTGCTTTATTATTCTATGGACAATTTACTCTTTGGACTGTTTTTATATTCAATAAAGTAGTTAGCCTTCAGTCCGTCTCTGTGTGTGTGATTAAGGGGCCGGTCAAGTCCGTGCATCGTGACAGGGACTTTGTCAAAAGCCTTTTGAAAGTCAAGGTAAACAATATCAATTGGGTCCCCTTTATCTATGTGTTTATTTACACCCTCAAAGAATTCTAACAAGTTAGTAAGACATGATTTGCCTTTGCAGAAACCATGTTGATTTTCTTTCAGCAATGCCTGTTCTTCTATGTGCCTAGTAATATTTTCTTTAATAATGGTTTCCATCACTTTGCCTGGAACTGAGGTTAAACTGGTCTATAATTTCCTGGATCACCTCTGGATCCTTTCTTGAAGATCGGTGTTACATTTGCCTCCCTCCAGTCCCCGGGTACAGTGCCTGATCTTAGAGAAAGGTTATATATCTTAGCTAGAAGTTCAGCAATTTCACACTTGAGTTCCTTAAGAACTCTGGGGTGGATGCCGTCTGGACCTGGTGATTTGTTGACATTTAGTTTAGTAAGGCATATGAGAACATCCTCCTTGTTTATCTCTATCTGGTTTAATTCATTTAATTCCTCCCTGAAAAACTGACTCAGCTGCAGGCATATGTTGTCTGTCCTCCTGTGTGAAAACGGAGGCAAAGAAGTCATTTAGCCGCTCAGCAATCTCCTTGTCTTCGCTGATTTTCCCTTTCTGACCATTGTCGCCGAGTGGCCCAACTGCTTTTCTAGTTGGGTTCCTGCTTCTGATGTACTTAAAGAAGTTTTTGATGTTTTTTAAAATATTCTTTGCTATGTGTGCCTCAAAATCTCTCTTGGCTTTCCTGACTGTTGCTTTGCATTTAGTTTGCCAGAGCTTGTGTTCCTTTCTGTTCTCCTCGGTAGGAAGAGCCTTCCATTCTTAAATGAGTTTTTCTTCTTTCCAATCACATCTTTTACTTCATTTGTAAGCCATACTGGTGTTCTTTTGGACTTTCCATGCCTCTTTCTTTTTATTGGAATGCATTTTAGTTCGGCCTGTTTTAAGGTATTTTTAAACAGTTTCCAAGCATTTTGGAGGGATTTGATTTTTACTGCTCCTTTTAGTTTGTTCTTTACAATTTTTCTCATTTTGGTGAAGTTCCCTTTGTGAAAGTTTAATGTCTCCATGTTAGTTTTCACTGACAGTTTGCTATCCAAACTTACGTTGAAGGTTATTGTGTTATGGTCACTGGTACCTATGGGCTCAGTTACAAGGACATCTTGAACGAGATCTTGTTCATTAGTTAGCACCAAGTCCAGGATCCCCTTTCCCCTGGTTGGTTCCATGACCATTTGCTCAAGGGAATAATCAGCTAGCATGGATTGAACTACAGAGTCATGCTGGAGGACCTAGAAATTACCAGAGAGGAGTTCTCCCTAGAATTTCTTTTTTGATTTTTCACTTTCATGCTCCCATGCCCAGCAAAGCTGGAGGACTGTATCCTGAAAAGGAGAATGGCTGGATACTGCTGTGAACAGAAGCTCTTCACAACAAGGTTTTGTTCCAGGATCCAATAGGTTCTACCTATCCATTAATAATCATAACTTGGAAAAAATATTGTTAAACTATAACTCCCAGGAACTTTCCTAACTCTGCTAATAAATTCCTCACTGGTCTCTTCTGCCTTACCTCCAACTCTCATATTATATGGTGTATGATGACACTGTATGCTGCATATAGAGGTTTATTGCGGTACAGCAGGAGGAGATGATTATTTTGATAGAAAAGAATCTGCAGATTTTGTAGGGGGAGCTAAAAAGGGAAAAAAATAATTAACTTATCTATACTCCCACTCCCCTGTCTTTGAAAAGATACAAATGGAGACCTGGCAAACTTACGGGTCTGAGTACTGCTTTGATGACTCCAGCAGTGGTACTCGGTGTGCCAGGGGCTGAATTCCTGCACTGTTCCCTGTGTGGACCTGGTTGCTCTGGAATGTGCTGTCTCGCCAGCAAACCGTTCCCCCCCTCCATATTCTCATTCCTTCAAAAAGCAGTCTGGGGTCTGCACTTTTTCATACCCTTTTGGCTTTTGATAGCACTTGGGACTAAAATAAAAGCAAATAGCGAGAGCTTTTAGAGATATGGCCTACAAACCCCCTTGGCTGTCCTGTCTGATCTGGGAAGCTATACAAGGGCAGTACTTGGATGAAAGGCTGCCAATGAATTCCAGGTGCTGCAGGCTATATTTCAGAGGAAGGAACTGGCAAAGCCATCTCTAAGTATTCGTTGCTTAAGAAAATCCTGTAAAATACTTGGGGTCATCATAAATCGATTGTAACGTGAAGGCCAATACACACACAGTTGTGAATTAGTGGACAGGGCTGCGCATTTTGACTAAGGAAATCCAAGCCTAAATGTTCACTTAGCCACAAATCTCACGCTTTGGCCTCAGGCCAGTCATTCTGTCTCAGCCTAAACCACCTTATAGGGCTGTTGTGAGGAGAAAATTGAATAGTTGAGCCATATATATCATCCTGAGTTCCATGGAGGAAGGGTAGGATAAAAATGTAACAAATCTGGTAATTTGCCTCCCACAGAGAGAAACTTGGCAGTCGCTTCTTGCTGAGGTATCAGAGCCAGGCTCTGCTGTAAATCATGTCTGTCTTGGTCTTTTTCTCCTCTATGAGACTGGAGCTGCAATGTCAAGATTTGGAACTCTTTCCTTCCCCAGCAGCATGCAAATCCCTTTTAACAATAACACTGAGCTAAATCTAAGGTTAGACCCCTTTCTATAGCCTAGAGAAAATATTATCCCGTTAGTTTGTATTTGACCCCAGATGCCTTGATCAAAACATCCCTCTCCCCAAATAAAACAGACTCAATAAACCCGGAAGATGTATTTGGAAGTGACTCCTGGTGATGATTTTTGGCTGACAGTGTGGATATGTGACCTACCCCAGGTGTGTGGGGATGGGCTATTTGTTCCTGATCTAGACCCATTAAAATGAATAGTCTATTAACTTCAGTGGGTCTACTCCAGGGCTGTAGCCAGGATTTTGATTCGGGGAGGGGCTGAGTTTGATTCAGGGAGCTGGGGGGCTGAGTCTGGGTGAGAGAGGGTCTACCCTAGCAAACCTTTTGTATCGTCATCCCAATACCCCCATGCATATGGGATATAATGAGCATGGTGATAAGATCATGATATGAATAAACATAACAGTTTAAATAATGTACCAGTAAGGCATTCTCACAGACCACCCTGATAATTTCGGGGGCGGGGAGCTGAAGCCCCTGAAGCCCCCTCCCCCCGGCTACATGCCTGGTCTACTCTTAGAACTAACATTGGCTTTAACCCAGTGCTAGATCATGGGTGTTTTGGAGATCTCCTTGAGAAGAAACTGGTTTTTTTCCAGATTCAATTTTAGCATTGTTGATTTTTTTAAATACAAAATCCTTAGTGTGTGATTTGTCAAACGTATAACATTGGCTTAGCACTGTTTATGCCTGGGAACTGTGAATCACTGCGTTCTGCCTTAAATAGAAGAGAACTTGACTGGAGATTTCCACAGAGATTGAAATGTTGCCTTATTCAGTTGCTTCGTCTCATTGGCTTCCTCTGGTTTTATGCTGGGTTTTAATAATCATCCCAAAGAGACAACTTATGAAGTACTTATATTGATATTTTCTCTGATGAATTTTTGATATGACTAAACTAGTCCATGTCAGTCTGTACATGTGAATCTGTGTATATTAGTTCCATATAACATGTAGTTGTGTTGTTGTTAAATGCTGTCAAGTAAATTTCATCTGATGGCAATGCAATGAATGTGAGACCTCCAAGTCACCCTTGCAGACTCAGGGCCCTTTCACACAGTCATATAATCCAGAATATCAAGGCAGAAAATCCCACAATGTCCACTTTGAACTAGGACGGTTATCTGAGTCCACACTGCCATATATTCCACTTCAAAACAGATGTGGAATTTTATTCAGCATGTGGAAGGGCCTGACCCAGGGGCGGATCTTAGTGGAGGCAAAGTAAGCGGCCGCCTCAGGGCGCCACGTGGCCAAGGGCGCATCCCGGCCGCAGCTGCCAGGTTCAGCACATCATGCCGTGCCATTGCTGCGGGCGGGCGGCACATGGGTGGGAGGCTCCACCCCGGCTGCAAAATGTTCCCTGGCTTGTCCTTTTCATCCTCTTGGGAGTGCTCTGTTTTAATAGCGCATGCGTGAAACTTTCACGCATGCGCCATCAAGTCAGTGTGGTGATGATGGCGCGCACCGGAGCACGCATGCACGCAAACAGCTAGTTTTGCGCATGCGCTATTTGGACCGAGCGCTTCTGGTGGAGGGAATTGCTAAACGCACTCCCAAGAGGCCTAAAAGGACAAGCCAGGGAACATTTTGCAGCCAGGGGCGGGAGGCTCCGCCCTGGCTGCAAAATGTGTTACCCGTCCTTTTCATCCTCTTGGGATTCGTTTCGCTACTCCCTCCACCAGAAGCGCTCGGTCTCAATAGCGCATGCACAAAACTAGCTCTTTGCGTGCATGCATGCTCCGGTGCGCGCCATCATCACCACACTGAAGACCCAGGGGGCACCAAAAAAAGGTTCGCTTACTACAATTTTTTACCTTTGTCCGGTCCTGGCCTCACCTCACGCAGTCGCTTCCTTGATTCTCTTCGCCTGGAATGGGATCTTCTTCTTTTCCTTTTGCCTAGCATTATTGTCTTTTCTAGCTAGTCTTGTGTCTTCTCTCAATATGTCTCAATACGCCTAAAGTATGACAGTATTCGTTGGGTCATCTTGGCTTCTAGGGAGAGATCAGGCTTCATTTGCTCTAGGACTCTTATTATTTGTCCTTTTAGCAAATGGAGTCAGACTGATGTTTTGCTGATGATTTTTAGGCATAGTTAAAACAAACCATTGTCCCCCTGTGTGTCTGTATATATTAGTTTCTTATACAAGACTTAAAGGAACCACGGTGGTGCAATGAGTTAAACCCATGTAACGGTTGAACTGCTGACCTGAAGATCAGTGGTTCCAATTCTCTAGATGGGGTTAGTCAGCTCCAGCTTCCCATGCAGGGACATGAGAGAAGCCTCCCACAGGATGGTAACATATCCGGGCACCCCCTGGGTAACATCCTTGCAGATAGCCAATTCTCTCACACCAGAAACAACTTGCAGTTTATCAAGTTACTTCTGACACACACAAAAAAACAAGACTTATACTCACAGATGCAAAGATTACTGCAGACGCAGACTGCAGCCAGGAAATTAGAAGACATTTACTTCTTGGGAGGAGAGCAATGACCAATCTCGATAAACTACTGAAGAGTAGGGAGAGTACATTGGCAACGAAGATCCGCATAGTTAAAGCAATGGTATTCCCCATAGTAACCTATGGATGTGAGAGCTGGACCATAAGGAAGGCTGAGTGAAGGAAGATTGACGCTTTTGAACTGTGGTGCTGGAAGAAAATTCTGAGAGTGCCTTGGACCGTGAGAAGATCCAACCAGTCCATCCTCCAGGAAATAAAGCCCAACAGCTCATTAGAGGCAAAGGTGAAGTACTTTGGCCACATAATGAGAAGACAGGAAAGCTTGGAGAAAACAATGATGCTGGGGAAAATGGAAGGAAAAAGGAAGAGGGGCCAACCAAGAGCAAGATGGATGGATGGTGTCCTTGAAGTGACTGGCTTGACTCTGAAGGAGCTGGGGGTAGTGACGGCCGACAGGGAGCTCTGGCGTGGGCTGGTCCATGAGGTCATGAAGAGTCGGAAGTGACTGAATGAATAAACAACAACTCATCATATGATATTTTCTTTGCATATATTTGTTGAAGAGCAAACAAAAATACTGAATACACATGAAGGCGTTTTTATATGATCAGAATATATTTTCCAATATTATGATCAAATTGAGAATGCCAGCTTTCAATGTGATAAAAATTGAACATTTTCTACAAAATAATGAACATGATAAAGAAACAACAACAAATACTCCTGTGCTATTATTTATTTGTTGAAAGTGTTTTTACGCTTCTCTTTGGACAGAAAAACCTCCCAGAGCAGCTTCCTGATCAATAACTAGGAGACAGCCCTCAAACTTGAAGTCTAAAAAGACACAACACAGAAGGAGAAAGTGGGGGGAAGTGGAGGGAGGCGAAAGAAAACAAGAAAAGGTGCAGTTCTTGTTCTAAAATACTTGCAATGACCAGCTATGATGGAAGCGAGCTGCTCCCAAACCAAACTCCTCAGTCTTTTATAATATGTAGCTATTAAATGAAGACAATCAAACAGAACCTCTTTCCTCATTCTTCTTATTGTTTGAGATATTTTTTGTTTTTCTCTGAGCTTTTGAGATGAAAACAGGTAATGAAGATACCAAGTAGCATACTTTGGATTTTGCTATCAGGCAATGTAAGTCATTATGTGAGGGGGCAGAATACTTGTATAATGATGTAAGTTGAACAATGTATGGAATTTCTGAAAAATACTTTTCGTGGCAAGTTGCCCTAATTGTGTAAGCACGCATACCTCTCCAAGAAAGCTATACTTCAGAATGGATCATAGAGAACTTCTACAGACAGGGCAGCATGTGTTATTAAGAACCTAGCAAGCAAAAGATAAATTTGAGACACATCTCCATTATAAATGGAATTATCTGACTGATGGCTGTTACAACATTGGGGTTCATCCATAGAAACTCAGGCATTATTTTCTGAGATACTGAGAATTCTTGGTTAGAAAACTTCTTAGAGGCAGTCAGAAAAACATATTCTGTCTTTGCTCCCTGGATTTTCTTCTTTGGTGAGGAAAAGGATAGAAAAAAGAGTGGAAACCACAAGGGGGTTAGAAGTGGAAGACAATGCCATGAGGTTTACCTGTAAATTCAAGGTGATGGTGTTAACTTTCAAGGCCTTGCGTGGTCTGGGGCCACTGTATCTGAGGGACCTTCACATCCCCTATCAACCCCAGAGATCACTTTGCTCCGAACAACTGAACCTCCTTGAAGTGCCGAGCTTCAAAGCTATTTGTCTTACATCAACCCGGCACAGACCCTTTTCTGTGATAGCGCCTTCAATCTGGAATACTCTTTCAAGTGTAGTGCGGGCCTTGCAGGACCTACTATCCTTCTGCATCTTTTCCGGCTAGCCTTCGATTGCTAAGTTGGAAAAACCCTACCTATTAATCTAGTTTAACTTGCTGTTTTTACTCCTGTATGTTTTTATGACTGTGAGCTGTTCCGAGCCCTCAGGGAGTGGCGGCGTACAAGTCCAAATAATAAATAAAAAAATAAAAATAAATTACTTTGAATGGGACAGAATATTTGCATAATGGAACCCATATCTGGAGGCACCACTGGCTCCCCATAGAACAAAATATCCTAATGATGCCCTGGCTGAAAGCCATGATCCTTACATATGTCTGTGTCTTGTCTGCAATGTGTAAAATGCACCTTTGCTGTGTAATTTAAGTATATGACCCTAACCCCTAGGCCAAAAACTCTAATGCTTCTGAGTTAGGTGATCCCTCATAGCCTGAGGATAACAGTCCTCCAAGTGTAGTGTCTTGGCAGTGGGTCCATAGGTGGCTGTAGAGCCCTGTTCTTGATCCACATGTTCTTCTGCAATAAGGACATTGGTTTCCAGGTGGAATGCAGTCCCGGTCAGGGTTGACTTGACATGTCTTTCTCTTGGCACATCTCTCCCTTTCACCCTGCTTTTGCGTCTCTTCGATTTCTACAGCACTGTTGGTAACAGCTGACCTCCAGTTAGTGTGCTCAAGGGCGAGGGCTTCCCAGTTCTCGCTGTCTACACCACAGTTTTTAAGGTTAGCTTTAAGTAAATATTTAAATCTCTTTTCCTGTCCACCAACATTACGTTTCCCATTCTAGAGTTGGGAGTATAACAACTGCTTTGGGAGACGGTGATCAGGCATTTGGACAACGTGGCCAGTCCAGCAGAGTTGATGACGTAGGAGCATCGCTTCAATGCTTGTGGTCTTTGCTTCTTCTAGCATGCTGACATTTGTCTGCCTGCCTTCCCAAGAGATCTGCAGGATTTTTCGGAGGCAATGCTGATGAAATCGTTCCAGAAGTTGAGTGTGACATCTGTATTTATTTATTTATTTCGGGATTTTACCCCGCTTTTCTCAACCCCCAAGGGGGGACTCAGAGCGGCTTACAGTACGGCACAATTCGATGCCCACATAATAACAATATAAACCCCAAAACACTTCAACAATTAAAATACATTAAAAATACATTAAAATACAACTACATTAGCACCATACACATTCACTCTGGATTAAAACAATGTTCAGTCCATAAAAACATTGGCCATAATCACCCACTTTCATTAAAAACCAATCTAAAATGCTGCCTTGTGCTGGTGTACGAATGCTTTGTCCCACAGCCAGGATTTTACTTTTTTCCTGAAGGCCAGGAGGGATGTGGTGGATCGTACATCAATAGGAAGCGCATTCCACAGGCGGGGAGCCACCACCGAGAAGGCCCTATCCTCGTCCCCACCAGCCTCATCTGAGACGTAGGCGGAGCGAGAGCAGGGCCTCCCGGATGATCTTAGATTACGAGGTGGGACATAGCGGCTGATGCGTTCGGACAAGTAAGCTGGGCCAGAACCATATAGAGCTTTAAAGGTCAAAACCAGCACTTTGAATTGAGCCCGGAATTGGACAGGCAGCCAGTGGAGCTGACACAACAGGGGGGTGGTATGCTGTGGTATCTGTAGACATTCCATGTTTTGCAGGCGTATAGCAGGGTTGGAAGGACAATAGTTTTATCAACAAGCATCTTGGTCTCCCTAGGGATGTCCCAATCCTCAAACACTCTCTGCTTAATTTGGAAAAATGGTGCACTCACAGAGCTCAGGTGGTGTTGTATTTCAGTGTCAATGTTGACTTCTGTGAAGAGGTGGCTGCCAAGGTAGCAGAAATGGTCAACTGCTGGAAGAGCACTTTGGTTTTCTCAATGTTCTGCTTATGAGGAAGCAGATCCTGGAAGCATGTTCTGTTTTACTTGAAATACAACAATGGACTCCCCCAACTGTTATGGCCTGTTATCATGCCAGTAAGGGATTCAGGCTTCTGTGGTGAAAAAAGTAACTTTCTAACATCTAAAACTAAGTGTAGTGTGTGGCACAAATTCTTGCATTTACTTATGTTAATTACAACATTTATATTGCCTGTCAGCCTGCCAAAATCTCAGAGCCAATGCACACAAGATAAAAGCATTAATTAAAAACAAATAAAATAGCATTTTTAAAAATTTTAGAACACATACACAGTTAAAAGTCTCCAATTTGAAATCTGGTTTTAGGAATTAAAGGCCAAGTACAACAGTGTGCTCTTGATTGATCAGTGGAAGCTCAAAATGGAGAAAGCCAGTCTAACTTCCTTCAGGAGGGTATGATGCAGTCCTACTATTGAGTAAGGCCTGACTTAATGTACTCTCCAATCTAGCCTCTTGAGGTGAAGGGTCATGCAACGGGACCTCTGTGTAGGATCTCAGATTCCATACAGGTTCGTACAGGAGGAGGCATTCCTTCAAACATCTGGGCTGCAAGCCATTTTAGACTTTATATGTTACAACAAGCATCTTGATTTCAGCTCAGAAGCAAACTAGAAGATAGTGTGGTTGATACAAGACTAGTGATAAAGGGGCTGGCATCCTGTTATGTGTGCAGGGGGATATGTCAACATTTCATCTGTATGATTCATTCTTTTGGTCATTGCAAAAGTTGGAAATGTTTACTTTCTATAAAAGCCCTCCGCTTACCTGCTGCAGCTCCTTCTGCAACATGGCAATTCACCAGCTTTTGGAGAGTGTGGGGACAAGCATCTAGCTAACTTATTTTAGCTGGCCACAGGTCATCTTTCGGTACCTCTGAAGACCCTTGGGAGATTGCAGTAATTTCTTTCCCAATTTTAGAGAGCAGATAGTTCTGATGAAACTCTTTGTACAAGAAGTGATATAGCTAACTTGGGTTGTATTGGCTTGGGTTATTGATTTTACATTAAAACCACTTTTTCCTTAATATATCGTAATTGTGCTCTGATCAACCTATTTTCATGTTGGCACCTGGACATTAAGTGGCCATCGGTTAGAAATATTATTGGCCTTGCTTGCAGTGAAATATTTTATCTATGGCGCTTGTGTTCTCACTTGCAAAAAGGTTGGCACTTGTAGCACTGTGCTCTTCATTTCTTCTTTAAACTTGAATTGTTTGTGTTTACAAGAGAAAAGGGTGAATGACAAATCAGATTTGGTTCAGTCCACCTCTTGCAATGCTGCTTTCTGTCTCAGTTCCATTAGGTATCCGCTATCACTGGCTGCATACAGATTATTCATTTCTAAACAGAACCCAGAAAGACTTTGTTTAGTAGGAATGGAAAAGGTCTGCATCTATCACAGTTGGGAGTCAGACCAACCTTCTCCAATCTTGGAACGTACTGTACTACAGCCCCCATTATATCCAGCTAGCAGGACTGTGCTGGCTTTGGGAAATCCTGGATTATGGAATGATCCCAAACCCATTGAGCAACTAGCATCATTGTTCCCAACTTGATTTCCAATCTAGAAACACATATCATAGTGGCACCATTCCACTATGAGTTGAAAGTGGCCTACATGGCTCACTCACTCCTTTAATCTCACAACAGCCCTGTAAGATAGGGGTGCCTGAAAGTCTGATTGGCCCAAAGCCACTAAATGAGTTTAATGGCTACAAAGAGACTTCAACCTGGATCACCATATCTCAGTATAAGACTCTGACCACTAAACCATACTGGCATGTTTTATGCTCCGCCTGCTCTTCAAATTTTGGGGACTGTTTTAAAGTTTTTGTGATGTACAGTCAATTCGGCTCTGATCTTTGGCAATGGCAATGCTATCCTATGGTTATCCAGAGGGTCACCATTGCCCTTTTCTCAATCTGCAAGTATACTTGCCCAGGGTGATCCATTGAGTTTCCATGGCTAAATAGGGATTTGAATCCGATCTCCCTAATCCAGGAATCAGATTGGCTTTCATGTTGTTAATACTGCCACGACAGTTTTGTTTTACTAATATTCTGTGCTTGTTGGGAAGAGACACCAATGGCCATCCAGTCCAACCCCATTCTGCCATGCAAGAATACACAATCAACGCCTCTCTTAAAAAACCTCAAGAGAAGTAGGCAGCACCACACTCTGAGTAGGGTTGCCACTTTTTGATATATGAAGTAAGGGACATTTACCTAAAATATGGGATTTTTCACAAAAATAAGGGACATTTCATTAAAACTTGAAAATCAAACATTACGTATAAAATAGTTTTATTAACAGAATAAGCTAATGATTGAAATTAATAAAAGAAACTGACTTACACGCTCTTAACAGCCTTGTGGTGTCTCTGCTGCTCTCGCCTCTCTCCCCTGTGCACGCTCCGTGGTGGCCTGCCCTCATTGGCTGACCTGAGTGGAGCCCGCCACAGGGCAGGGGGCAGGCCAGAAAGGTGGATGCTGGCCTGGTGGCGCAGCAAGGCACTGCCTGTGGCCGGGCAGCCATGCTGCTGCTGGGGCTGCTCTCTGCTACCTGCCGTGCCTGCGAGTGAGTGCGAGGCGAGCGAGTAAGCGCAAGCACCGCGGAGAAGCTGCTGGCGGTGCAGTGGCGCTCACTGCTGGCCCGGCCTTGCCTCCTGCTGCCACCTGTCCTGTCCTGTCCTGTCCTGTCAATATGGAACAGGAGCTGAAAATACGGGACACGAAACTCAGTGCAAAAATACGGGACTTCCCATAAAATACAGGACAGGTAGCAACCCTAACTCTGAGGCAGCAGCATATTCCACTGTTGAACAGCTCTTACTGTCAGGAAGTTCTTTCTAATGTTTAAGGAGAACCCCCTCCCATCCCCCGGAATGTGAATCCATTACTCCATGTCCTAGTCTTCAGAGCAGCCGAAAACAAGCCTGTCCCCTTCTCAATGTGACAGCCTTTCAAATATTTAAACATAGCTATCATGTCTGTTCTCGGCCTTCTTTTCTCCAAGCTAAATATACCTAACTCTCTCAACCATTCCTTGTAGGGCTTGGTTTACAAACCTTAGACCATTTTAGGGCACTACCACACAGCCTTATATCCCATAATATCAAGGTACAACATCCCACAATATCTGCATTGAACTGGTTTATCTGAGTCCACACTGCCATATAACCCAGTTCAAAGCAGATGTGGGATTTTTTTCCAGCTGTGTGGAATGGGCCTTATGGCCCTTCCACACAGCCATATATCCCAGAATATCAAGGAAAGAAAATCCCACATTATCTGAGTGTGGACTCTGATAATCCAGTTCAAAGCAGATATTGTGGGATTTTCTGCCTTGATATTCTGGGTCTGGGATATAGAGCAATTTGAAAGGGCACCCAGTATCTTGCAGCATCACAAAAAGTCTGGGGGAGAAGGGGGAGGCTGCACTCTTCAGATTGTTTTTTATTTCATCACTAGTTTGGGTGCGCAGTGATGTCTGGATTAGGTATTTCGTAATTATATTTATTAGAAATAGTCATTGTTTGGTTTTGGGATTTATGAATGGACCCACTGTAAATATATATGGATCTCTGGATGAAGGACACACACAGGACTCTGGATGTGGGTGGACTATAACTCCAATCATCTTCTGCCAATCCCCTCCCCCAAATCTTGCCATATTTTAAATTGGCCATAATGTTTCAGTTGTGTGCCAAATTTGGTCCAGATCTATCACTGGAGGGATTCACATGACTCTCTGGATGTGTGAGCCATCCTAGGAAATACGAATGGCCTTGCCACACAATCATATAACCCAGAATATCAAGGCAGATGACTCAAAATATCTGCTTTGAACTGGGTTATCTGAGTCCACACTGCCATATAATCCAGTAATATGTGAATTTTATACAGCTGTCTGGAAGGGGCCAGATACATACATGAGACATATTTTGACTTTTTATATATGCAAATGAGCTCTTGTGGATGCAAAATGTGTTTATTCTTAACTTTTGCAGTATAGTAGTTCTTAGGGCCCTTCCATACAGCCATATAACTCAGAATATCGAGGCAGAAACCCCACCATATCTGCTTTGTGGGTTATTAGAATCCACACTGCCATACATTCCAGTTCAAAGCAGAAAATGTGGGATTTTATTCAGCTGTATGGAAAGGGCCTGAGTTCAGTTCTGCCTGTCTCATTCCCCTTCTCATAGAATCCTTGAGTTGGAAGAGACCTCGTGGGCCATCTAGTCCAACCCCCTGCCAAGAAGCAGGAAAATCGCATTCAAAGGACTCCCGACAGATGGCTATCCAGCACCCTTCCATACAGCCCTATAGCCCAGAATATCAAGGCAGAAAATCCCACAATATCTGCTTTGAACTGGGTTATCTGAGTCCACACTCAGATAATGTGGGATTTTCTGCCTTTATATTCTGGGATATAGGGCTGTGTGGAAGGGCCCCCAGCCTCTGCTTAAAAGCCTCCAATGAAGGAGCCTCCACCACAGTGCATCTCTCTCTCAGTGCACCTACATGACGCCGGACTTAGTGTGGGCGGAAGGCGGGGAATTTGAATGCTGGCAGTTCTGCACTCTTGAAAAGGCATGTTTTCCAATGTAACCTCATGTCTGCATGGGCGAATGATTGCGGCTAGACATCCTTTCCACCTGGATTGAAAATAAACAACTCGGTGGCATTTTCTTCAACTTGGTGAGATCTTTATTGGGAAATTCAGGGAAATTGGGATTGGTTGCTTCCTATCTCGCCAGGGCTATCTTGAACCCTCTTTGGTGGGTCTAGCTGGTCTGCCTTCATGGCAAGACCCCCAAATTCTGTTCGATAACATACACACTATAGAATTAATGCAATCTGACACGATTTTAACTGGCCTACCGTTATGCAATCCTGGTTTGGTGAGGCACCAACATTACGTGCCAGAGAAGGCTAAAGTAAACCTTGTAAAACTACAACTCCCAGGGCCCCACAGCGTTGCGCCATGGTGTTTAAAGTGATGCCAGGCTGGCAGGCCTATATCCCAGAATATCAAGGCAGAAAATCCCCCGGCTTAAAGAGCCGGGCTTGTTTAGCCTGAAGAAGAGAAGGCTGAGAGGAGATATGATGAGGGCCATGAAGAAATATGTGAGGGGAAGTCACATGGAAGAGGGAGCAAGCTTGTTTTCTGCTGCCCTGGAGATTAGGACACAGAACAGTGGCTTCAAACTACAAGAAAGGAGATTCTACCTGAACATTAGGAAGACTGTGAGAGCTGTTCTTCAGTGGAACTCTCTGCCCCGGAGTGTGGTGGAGGCTCCTCCTTTGGAGGCTTTTAAACAGAGGCTGGATGGCCATCGGTCAGGGGTGCTTTGAATGCAATTTCCCTGCTTTTTGGCAGGGGGTTGGACTGGATGGCCCACGCTCTCTACATGTGGCTGCCTTTGGAGACTGCTCGGAAGTGTACAACTTCTGTTAAGCTCCACTGGTTCAATGGACAGCAGCCAGGTTGATAACAGGAGCGACTCACGGGCGGGCTCTCACGGACCCGAGGAGGAGCAGGAGGGAGGTGAGGGAGGCGTGCACGGAGACGCAGCGGCAGCAGCAGCAGCGCCCGGAAGGGTAGCCAGAACTCCTGTTATGCCAGCTCCACTGGCTACCAGTTTGCTACTGGCAGGGCACAATTCAAAGTGCTGGTTTTGGCCCTTTAAAGCGGGTCTAAACGGTTCTGGTCCAACTTACTTGTGGCCGGGCACAACAAAGTGCATCTCTCCCTATGAACCATCAAGATGCTAAAGATCATCCGGAAAGGCCCTGTTCTCGGTCCCGCCTGCTTTGCAGGCGCGTCTGGGGGGGACGAGACAGGGCCTTCTCAGTGGTGGCTCCTCGGCTTTGGAACTCCCTTCCTAGTGACATCAGATCGGCCCCCTCCCTCCTAACATTTCGTAAGAAAGTCAAGACTTGGCTGTTCGAGCAAGCATTCGCAGATGAACTTTAATTAATCATGACGACGAAACGAAAACCGATTTTAAGATTGTGGAGCTGAGATTTGTATTTTGTAGTTTTAATTGTTAATGTATATGGTTTTATATGATTGTTTTTATCTTATTATGATGTGTTGTATGTGGGCACTTGCTGCCACTTGTTCACCGCCTCGAGTCAACTTCGGGCTGAGAGAGGCGGTATAGAAGCATAGCAAATAAATCTCTATCTCTATCTTCTCTACATATAACAAAGCGGAATATTTGTATGTATGTTTGTATGTGTGTATGTTTGAATGTATGTGGCAGCGTTCTGATTGGCTCCGGGCCTCTACATTCTGACAAGATGATTGGTTGCCACTGAGGGAGTATTTGCATAACACCTCTATTGGCCAGCCAACATGAACATTCCGACATTCTAAACTGGCAGAGGAGGATAAGGCAAAGGCCTGAGGCAGTCGCCAACACGAACATTCCGAGGGGGTAAGGAAAAGGCCTGAGGCAGTCAGGCATGGTGGGAGTTTAAGGCCAAAACACTTTGCGACCCCTTTGCGACCCCAAACAATGAGAGAACAAGACCAAACTTGGCACACAGAACCCTCAAGACCCACTCTACATCCTGGTGCAGTTTGAGGGAGGATGGACCATGGATGATGGGACTTGCAGTACTTGAACTCACTTGCTTAGAGCACTCTGGCCCACACCATAGAAGGATCAGGACCACACTTGGCACACAGATGCCCACTGGCCCACTTTGCAACCTGGTGCGGTGTAGGGCAGGATGGCCCATAAATGATGGGATTTGCAGTACCTTCACCCCATTCATTTCCCACAGAACATTGAAGCCCCTACAAATCACAGATTAGGCCCAAACTTGGCACACAGAGTACCAATGACTCACTCTACAGCCTAATGCAGTTTGGGGAGGATCAAGACCATGGATGATGGGACTTGAAGTACCTTCCAATCACTTCCTGAGACCGCTGCAACCCTCATCCACTGACTGATCAAGACCAAACTTGGCACACAGAGCCCCCATGACCCCCACTCTACATCCTGCTGCACTTCTCAAATGACCCGGGCACCGCCGGGTCCCCAAGCGAGTAATAAATAAATGAGGTCTCTTCCAACTCTATAATTCTAATATCGGCTTTGCACTGGGTTATCTGAGTCCACACAGATAATGTGGGATTTTCTGCCTTGATATCCTGGGATAGAGGGCTGTGTGGAAGGGCCCTCAGTCAGAGGGAGTCCCATTTCCTTTCCTGATTCAGCACAGTCACCACGGAAGGGTATGTGAGTGTGTATGTGTGTGTTGGGGGGAGGGCTTTGCTCGTTGCCCGGCGACCGCAGCGGGCTGACGTCACGCTCCCCCTCCCTCATTTCCAAAAGTGCGCACCTCCGGAGAGGGACGTCGGGGGGCGCCGTCGGGATGGACACGGAGAGGCGCGTCAAGCGGTGCGCATGCGCTCTCGGGGCGCGGCGGGCTTGTTGAATGCGGGCGGCGGAGGGGAGAGGGGGGGGGGGGGGGCTTGTGCTGAAGAGGGAGGGAGCGGCCGGGAGGTATATAAGGCGGGCTCGCGTGCGCTCTCGGCGAGGCGGAGGCAATTCGTCGTCGGGTCCAGTTGTGCCTCCTTTTGCGGGGGAGCGGGGCGTCCTCAGGGTCCTGCAGGTGAGTAACCCATGCCTGGGAAGACCCCTCTTAGCGAAGAGGGCGCGAGGAGTGGGAAACCCCTCTTCGCCCACGTCTCTCTTCCAAGGTGCTCCAAGAGAGTCCTAAGAGTCCTCTATCAGCTAAGCATGGGCAAACTTCGGCCCTCGAGGTGTTTTGGGCTCCCAACTCCCACAATTCCTAACAGCCGAATTGTGGGAGTTGGGAGCCCACTACACCTCGAGGGCCGAAGTTTGCCCATGCTTGGAAGTTTCCTTTGGTGTGGCTGTCCTGTGCCTTTAAGACACATCCTCTTGTGGTGAGATGGCCAAGATGTTGGGAAAGAAGCCTCTGTGTTTAAGCAGAGTGAAATGACCCAAGGCTTTTGGGGGGGGGGGGGGGGAAGACTCAACGACCTGTCTATTTTTGCACCCTCCTTACAGCTTTCCAGAGGCACATGACTGCTTGCTGTCAGCACAGTTGGCCACCCATACCCATGGACCCTGCATTAATCCATTCAACCATCTACTTATTTAATTTTTTAAAAACATCCCCAAAAGCAAAACTTACATTTATATTAAGGACACTATTTTACCATGCCATTGTATATAATAATATATTAATGATGTTCTGTGCTAATAAAATATATTGTATACACATATGATATTGATAATAATATTGTAATGTAATACAATATCATACTAGTAATAATGATACAATATAATAATTATATATTTCATATTACATATAATATTGCTAATCTCTCTCTGGCATTACTTCACGAACGAAGATTCTTTAGGAAGGACTCATCCCACGCTTTTTACAAGCGCGCTGATGACTAAAAAGGCCAATCTGAGATAGGCAAGATTGGTTGCAGAAAGCACAGCAGAAAGTCTCCATGGGTGATGATGTTTTCAAGCTGCGGTTCTTTTCTCCGTTGTCGTTTCTCTTCGAGACCCGTTCGGCGTGTCTTCTCGAAAGAGGCCGCAGCATTGTGGATAGTGCATCTCCATGCCTCCCGATGTGAGGCCAGGGTGGACCATTGTTGGTGATCAATCTGGTCGAGCCTGAGATGTTGTTTCAGGGGGTCATAAGAACATAGAACATAAGAAGAGCCATGCTGAATCGGGCCTCAGCCCATCTAGTCCAGCATTCTGTGTCACACAGTGGCCCACTAGTTGTACACAGGGATCTCTAGCAGAAAGGAGGGCAAAACCCTCACCTGCTCCCGACCCCCCACAACCAGTACCCGGGGAAAATCCTGCCTGTCCTTATATCTCTTTTGGGGGGGGGCTCTTTTGCGCTGACCCATGGCAAGTTCACCATAGAGTAGTATCTTTGGGAGGCGGTGGTCCTCCATCCTAGAGACGTGCCCTGCCCAGCACAGCTGTGTTCTCAATAGCATGGCCTCAACCCTGGTGATCCCTGCTTGCTCAAGGACAGCAACATTAGTCACATAGTCGGTCCAGTGTATATTTAGGATTGTGCAAAGACAACGCTGATGAAAGCGTTCGAGGAGTCGCAGATGTTGGCAATAGGTGACCCATGTTTCAGACCCATAGAGGAGAATAGACAGTACTAATAATATTACAGTATACTCGTGTATTACAGTATACTGGTGCTATGCTAATAATATAATATATTGTATTTTCCTATAACTTGTAAGCCGCTCTGAGTCCCCTTCGGGGTGAGAAGGGCAGCATATAAATGTTGCAAATAAATAAATAAATAAATAATGAGAAATGTGCATCTGCAGAGTGCCAGGAAACATATCTAGAGGAATCCAAATTAATCACTCTACTGTAATAAGATGCTAGATAGGTTAAGTGGGCCCTCGACCTGAACTTATAGGGAGTCCTTATGTGGGTTTACAAGACCCATGGGCATTCTTCGGTCCTCCGGGTGTTTTGGACTTCAACTCCCACAATTCCTAGTTAGTTAGGAATTGTGGGAGTTGAAGTCCAAAACACCCGGAAGGCTGAAGTTTGCCATGATTGTTATAGGGTCTTGCAAACCCACATAAGGAAGTCTTTCCCAACCTGTTGCTTAATAAACATGTCTGACTATAACTCTCTTTATGGCTGGTGATGTACCCAGCATATATGTGAGGAGAAAATTGGCTTAAAAGAAATGTTGGGAATTTCCCACTAGCCTCCAGCCTTATTTTTGTCTGTAGATCTTGTGTGCCTATTAATGGAGGCGGAAAATCTTTTTGCTCTGCTTATCCTGCGCATATGATTCCCCACATACACAATGGTCAAAGATTGGTTGGGTTTTTTTCATGTCAGAAGAGAATGGAGGCAGAAAATCTTTTTGCTCTGCTTATTCTGCGCATATGATTCCCCACATACTCAATGGTCAAATATTGGTTGTTTTTTCGTGTCAGAAGCGACTTGAGAAACTGCAAGTTGCTTCTGGTGTGAGAGAATAGGCCGTCTGCAAGGACATTGTCCAGGGGATGCCTGGATGTTTTACCATCCTGTGGGAGGCTTCTCTCATGTCCCTGCATGGGAAGCTGGAGCTGACAGACAGGAGCTCACCCCGCTTCAAACTTCTAACCTTCAGGTCAGCAGTTCAGCCAGCACAAGGGTTAACCCAGTGGTTCTCAATTATTGTGGTTTCCCATAATTTTGGCCTTCAACTCCCAGAAATCCTGACAGCTGTTAAACTGGCTGGGATTTCTGGGAGTTGTAGGCCAAAACACCTGGAGACATACAGGTTGAGAAGCACTGATTTAACCCATTTTGCCACCACAGCTCCTTTGTAGCTTGGCTTTGCAATTATGTGATTGGTTCTTCTTTTTGGTAGCAGAGATGATGTAAAAGGCATTTCCGAGGGACATGGAGAGAAATGGAGAGTTCATCCTTTTCTTCTTGGGCTGGGTTATTTATTGCTCGTCTAGTTTATTTCATCCTGACAGCTGAATACACAAAATAAAACAATTAAAAAAACCCCAAAACTTTGTCATCTTAAGAAGACAAGGGTAAAAATGGAGTAATGAAGTCTGGCCATTGTCCATGGATTCCTCTGTCTTCCTCCCATTGACCCAAGCGATCTTATTCAAAAGGACAAGTTGGGAGATCTCTTGTTATTTGCTAGCTATCACAGTTTAGAATAGGGTGGCCTCTTATGTAGAACTTGCTCTCCTGAGTTAAGGAAGACTTGATGTAAAATGCTGAAAATATTCTACTTAGTGACTCCTACACTGGCTCTTTTGGATTACAGTAATTCTCAGTGGTTCTCAACCTATGGGTCTCCAGGTGTTTGGGCCTGCAACTCCCACAAATCCCAGCCAGTTTACCAGCTGTTAAGATTTCTCTGAGTTGAAGGCCAAAACATCTGAGGACCCACAGGTTGAGAAACACTTCTCTAAATCATTGCTGGTTGGCTATGCTGGCTAGACTGACGAGAGTTGTAGCACTGAATGCCTGAAGGTTCGGATACTACGGTAGTATAAAGGCTAAGAAATCATTCTGGTTCTGTGGTGTCTGTGGGCTTCTGGTGCTATTGTATCCCTTTTTAATTTTTTTAAGTTGGTTTCTTGCGGACGAGCGTTCTTAGTGTGTTGTTGGTTACCGTCTGTTAATTTCAAACGAGAAAGCAGATTTTAATTCTGGTGCTTTTAAAGGTGTGGACATTATATTAGGGCTCCTTAAAAATTGAATTGGGCCTTCGACCTTGCGGTATCAATTTACTGAAGTTGCTTTTTTCTGTCACTTAAAATCTCATCATTTTGTCCTTTAAAGATCTATTCTCCTTTTTGTTGTTGTTTATTTGTTCAGTTGCTTTCAACTCTTTCTGACCTTATGGACCAGCCCAGGCCAGAGCTCCCTGTCGGCCATGGCCACCCCCAGCTCCTTCAAGCTCAAGCCAGTTGCTTCAAGGATACCATCCATCCATCTTGCCCTTGGTCGGCCCCTCTTCCTTTTTCCTTCCATTTTCCCCAGCATCATTATATTCTCTAAGCTTTCCTGTCTTCTCATGATGTGGCCAAAGTACTTCATCTTTGCCTCTAATATCCTTCCCTCCAGTGAGCAGTCGGGCTTTATTTCCTGGAGGATGGACTGGTTGGATCTTCTCGTGGTCCAAGGCACTCTCAGAATTTTTCTCCAACATCACAATTCAAAAGTGTATATTCTCCTACTCTCCCTTTTTTGTGCTTCTGTTTCACTTGGTACATCATGTTGCAAATGTCTACAAGTATAGCTACTATGCAGACAGCAACCATAGTGAATTTAAACATGGTCACAGTTTTTTTCCCTGCGTTCTTTTTCTATTTCTAACCCAGTGTTGACCTACACCTCCCATCATCCTTAGCCAGCATAGACCAATCTGGTTGAAGATGTTGGAGTTTATATTCTCATGCATCTGAAGTGCACCACTTTAGGGAAGGTTGTTCGAAACATTGTGTTTACACATTCTTCTTCCATCATAGGTGTGCATATAATGTACACATGCATCTGATTAAATGAACCATAGTTCATGAAAGGTGGTTCCCAACTTGTGGTCCACAAGAACTAAAGTATGGTCCATGGCCTCATTATTGCCACACCATTGCAACGAGCGCAACTGGTCTTGTGAAAGTCTTGTAGTGCCAAGGCTTATTAAATATAGTTTTATGTGGGTGAGCAGATGGCATAACTTCTGTATCAGAAACTAAAGCTGATGTAGTCTGTCTAATGGATTTTTCTGAATCAACACCCCCAAATAACCAAACTGAATCTAAAGTTGACCAAAAACTGATTTGTAACCCTTTTGGTATAATGTTGGAGAGTAGTCCTTGGTCAAAGTGATCCCTGGTCAAATGGTCCCTGTTCAAAAAAAGGTTGGGAACCACTGGGCTATACCTGACAACCTATTACCCTTTAAAGTGCCAAAAGACTGTTTGCTGTTCTTGATGTTACAGATTAAGGGCTTGGGAAAGTTACTTTTTTAAACTGCAAGTTCTAGGGCTCCCCAGTCAGCATGGTCACTTGACTGAGATATTTTAAGAGTTGAAAACCCAAAAATTTGACAATGCAAATCTTTGAACATAACTACAACACATGCTATTCGTGTTTATTGAGGTATTTCCTTATCAGTCTTTTCAGACTTGTTACCCAGCAACAAGACGTTTAGTCCTAATTTTCTGGTGTGTTTCCATCTTCTTGAGTTAAGGGGGTTGTACTGACAAAGGGAAGGCCTTTCTCTGATTACCAGTAGTCTCTTGAGCTTAGCCTGGTTTCTGTTTATTTTCAGCACATAAGCCTCTTGCTTTGTTCCAAACTCAGTTTACTTTCCAGTGAAATAGCTGACTGCTGAGGAATGACATTGACCCATTCTTAACAAAAGCACAAGGGCTCCAAAGCATCACCTGAAAAATGTGCCTCACCACAGTTTGATTGGTGTTCATTCTGATGCTTCTTGACTGAGAGAGTCATAGTCTGAAGATGCTGCAGAAACTTCAGTCCAGGCAAAGGGCCTCTAAGTTGATTATACATTTTTGCTGCTAGTGTGGAGGCTCAAGGCATTCTTTCTGCAGCTCGTGGCATAAGACCCCGTCCAGGCATGTTTTGCCAACTCAGCCCCACCAAGAAGCTGGAGAAATCAAAGCTCCTTGCCTCTTCCTTAGCAGAGCACATTCCTCTGCCGTCCCTGTGGAGAGATGGTATTAAGCTCTTGCCGGTACTGCTGCTGTTAGCCTTCAGACTGAAGTGATTCAGCTTGCCAGGGAGGGCTGGTACACACTGATACACTACAGGGGCAAATGCTATGTCTCCTCTACCAGTTGGTCTGGTACAAGAAGCTCTGAAGACCTTGGCACATTGTAGTTTTCTCTCTTCCTAGAGAAGATGGATGTCCTAGGGCCCAGCCCAAAGGAACAGAATGTATCTGGTACGTGTGAACATATGTGGATTTACTTTCCTGATCCTTTCTGATTTGTCCTAACTCCTCTGTTAGAGCCAGTCATGAAGTATTTGACGTTTCCAGGACTAATTTGCATCTCTCCCAGTCTTGATGAGCAACCAGTGGACTATGACTGTCATTTTGCATGCCTTATATAGGCAAGATTGCCTAGACAGAGTGGAGGAAGGCAGAGGGAGTAGTTGATGTCCAGAGGCAATCTTCTTGTCTGCTTGTTGTAACATAGGGTTGTTTCAGCTGGCCTCTCCCAAAAGTAGAAAAGTGGTAGCAATGCCTAGTGGAGAGTTTCTGTTTCCAGAATGATTAGGTGGAGTAGATTAACGTTTCAGCTTTTATGATTTTACCTAATTAGAAGTAGCTGTGTTAAAATACAGACAATGAGAACAGAGTAGTTTCTATGGGTACCTCTACACTGTCAAATTTATGCTATTTGATACTACTTTAATTTCAGTGGCTCAGTACTATGGAAATATAAGAGTTGTAGTTTTACAAGGTCTTTCACCTTCTCTGCCCAAAGAGTGCTTGTGCCTCACTAAACTACAACTCCTAGAATACCATAGCATTGAAATATGGCAATTCAAGTTGTCTCAAACTGCATTGTTTCTACAGTGTAAGTGCACCTTTTGTCTTCCCATCCCAATGTAGGGTCCCTCATTCTTGAACGTTTATATTCCTAGTTTGGAAGCTCCTCTGTTTGCTATGGGACTGGGGTCTACTAAAATGGTTTTTGTCTGTCCTCGTGCCCATGTGGAAAGTTTCACCTTATTGCTGTGGGGATGGAGGCAGGCCTGGTCTTACCTTATACATTTGGTTCCTGACAACCTCTGCTCTTTGTGGATCTCATTCACACAACCACATTTGTTTTTTCTCCTTTGGGTGCAGGGATTCAATTGGTTTTGCTCTTGGGAAGCAGCCATTTTGAACTGGCTCTGCTTCAAATGTTGGTAGCGAGAGCCATGGCCTTTCCACACAGCCATATAACCCAGAATATCAAGGCAGAAAAATCCCACAATATCTGTTTTGAACTGGGTTATCCGAGTCCACACTGTCATATATTCCAGTTCAAAGCTGAAAATGTGGGGTTTTATTCAGCTGTGTGAAAGGGGCCCAGGTTTGCTATTTATGATGACTGGCCCTGGGCAATCTAGTGCTTGGGCATAAGACAAAACCTATTTTCATAATTAATCCAGATGCTTTTATTGACTCAAGCAAAAGTGGCCGAGGTTTAAAATAAACCCATCCAAAGGTCATGCAAATTTATCCAAAATATACATGTGATCCTTAGGCATAGGGACTCTTAGTTGAGACTCTTGTTGTCACTATTAGGAAGCCAGCATTTAATACTGCTGAGATGAGCCCTTCAAAGGCAAAAGTTGGAAGTCCTTCAGGAATGTGGTCAAGGTAAAAATAGAAAAGAAACTTTTTGCTCAGTGTTTTGAGAATAGGTGGACCCATTTCCTGGACCTTTCTGTCACTATTCCTATGTATTTTTGTGTGGTAGTTTTGCTTTCTGTTGTCTTTTGCTATCTTGTTTTGCTAGGACAATGACAGAAGCTTAAATAAGGGTAGAGAAGCTGTGGTATTCCAGAGAAATTTGGACTGCAGTCCTATAATCATTCACAATAAGCTACGCTGGCCTGGCTGGATCTGTATTGGAGTAAAAGGCCAAAAACACATGAGGACCATAGTTGTTTGGTCCTGCTCTGCAGACAAGGAAAGGGCAAACTTCACTATAGGTCAAAAAGAGGAAGCACTAATGGGGGAAACAGCAAGGAGAGGATGGAGGGGAATACTTTGGGTTACGGTTCATGATGTGACATAAATGGCAAACTTTGGAGGACAAGCTTGCATTTCCACTTGTGTCTGCTTACACAGCAGAACCAGTTCTGTTTGTCAGGCACTTCTTCTTCATGTTATCTAGTTGTCAATTGTATATAAGCGATTGTTCCTTTCTCCTTTCCCACAGAAATGACTGATATAGACTCATACAAGGTGCTGCTGGATGGACCAGCACCATGGGGCTTCAGGTTGCAGGGTGGCAAGGACTTCAACATGCCACTCTCCATCTCCAGGGTGAGTATCCGCTTCTCAAAGCCTCCTGACAGGGAGGTCTTCTTATTCTCACTCTGAAGGATTGTTGAGCAGTTGTGATTTCTTTGTTATATCATCGCTTCCTTTGCAGATCATTCCTGGGTTGGCATATCCATTACCCCTGTCCTTCCTCCCCCAAACCTTTGAGGTTCCCTTTGTACCTTTTACAAGGTACCTTGTACCTAAGAGGAAAAGAAAGACCCTGGCTGGACAGATGGCCTAACGTCATTGGACCCATGATGTAATGAGAGGGTACTTGGCAATGACTGGACTGTCACTTGATGCCCAGCTTCTTGAGGCTCCCACTCCCTATTTTTGGACCTGTGGAAATGACACTTGCCTGTGGCTGGGTGGAGATAACTCTGCACAGGAAGGGGTTGTGGTAATGTGACTACATAATTCCTGCTGATGCCAAGAAATGCAGCTTAGTAGATCTTTATATCAGAGGGGAGTAGTCTTGCAGTTCATTTTCAACAGCTGATTGTGTTGGTCCATCAATTTTTTAAACTTCTGAGATGATGGTTTTGCTTTCTACATATTGCCGAGTCTTCTGAGTGGTACCGGTTTGGATACAGTGTGAAATGATATTTACAGCTTCTCCCTGGGAGCTGACATTTTTAAGTCTACCCATGACAAACTGTATTCTGTGCTAGGAGTCCAAAAGGAAGGCTGTCCTGAAGATTAGTGGACATAATTTTGACAAGAGTAAGGGTGGGCAAACTGTGGTCTTCCAGTTGTTGTTGGACTTGAATTCCCATAATCCTTTGTCAGTTGCTGTACTGACTAAGTTTATTGGGACTCTCATTCTGACAACATCTGGAGGGCCAGGAACTATCCATCCCTGCAATAGAGGGAAGATGCAGAGAAGATATGCAACTTGTGACTTTCAAGTGTTGCTGAACTGCTGCACTCCCATCTATCACCAGATAGTTGGGGCATAATAGTAGGATTGGAAGCCCTACAACACCTGGAGGGCCACACATTCATATTCCTGGTGTAGACACCGATTTTCTCTTGCTGCAAATGAGACCTAAGGTCACAAATGAGCCATTTTTGTGAGTGGGCATGTGGCTCAAATCTCAGTTCAACCACAAATTTCCAGGGCAGCTTTAAAGTAATCTATTCCATAAGAAGGCCAGTATTTCCCATCTGTAATGTAGAGACCATAGTGCTCTGCCTCACAAGATGATATTGGCAGTGTGTGTGAAATTCTTTCAACACTTCAGACAAGCACATCATAAACACTTAAGTCTTCTCCTTTATTGTCTTCTCTGGAGCAACCTGTCCATCATTTTATGCTGGTCCCTTAAATGTTCTTCCTAGGCCTGTAGGAACCTCCATATCACCCTAGGCTGCCTCCCCAGAAGAGCTATTCCTGACCTGAAAGTGCCCCTCTGGGTTGGTGTGGGTGCTGGTTAAAGCTGTCAGAGGATGGCTTGCAGACAACTCCTCCTCTGCATGGAATTGCCTTATAAGCCTTGGAATGTTGACCGCAGCTGCTGCTGACGCTTGCGGCTGCTTGGCAAAGCAGACCGTTTCTCTATAAACGAGCCCTGAGAAGGGCTGGAGAAAGGCACCAGAAAGCTCTCCCACGACCCAGAGCTAAACTTCTCCCCATGCAGAAACCCTTTCCTGGAGTTACCTGCGCTTTTGTGCCATCAACGCTCAACAGAGTTTGGATAGTTGCTTTTTCTTTTCTTTTTTTGCACCCCCCCCCCCCCGAAACCCCTTAGTTAGCACGGCTAGTGACCCTCCTGGTTAAGGAATTCTGAGAATTGTAATCCCAATGTGTTTTGCGAAGATGGAGGTTCTGTTTGTTCTTTCTGCTCTTTCTCCAGCCACTCTCTAGGGACGTAGTTCTGTTTTCCTGCCTGGAGGACTTTGTGCTGAGGCAGCCTCTTCTGTTTTTGCTCTCCCACTCTCTCTTTTTTTAAAAAAAAGTTTCTCTTGGCCCTGGGCCAATCCTTAACAAAGCCCCTGCCTAGACATAGGAGAGCCTATCTGTGGAAAGACCCCAGCTTGTGCCTCCCGCAAACATACCAGACGAGAATAGCAGTCCCTTTCCCCTTGCACTAGCATGCCCCGGCCCATCCCTCTTGCAAGCTGTATGAGAGCTTGTTTTGTGGCAGGGCCTTGAGAAAGCTTTCCTTCCTGCGTACTTTTTGGGTAGGTGATGTGTTGCATTTGCCCATGGGAAATACAGCTGAGAATGGTCTGTGTCTCTTGCTTAAGCCAACACATCACTTCCTAGGCAGCTGCAGGTGGCCAGACACAGGCTGTACTCCTACGTTTCTGCCCTGTCTTCCTTGGCAAGTCAATTGGTGTTAGTAACAGATTCAGGGAGATTGATGTAATAGTCTTTGGTGCTGTTAAACATATGGGAGCCTGGCTGCAATGATATCACCTTAGGGCACATCTGTTACATTTCATGTCATTTTGACTCAGTCATTCACTGTCTTGAGCAAAACATGGATTATTTTGGCATACAAGCACACTTTCTCTTTCTAAATGATAGACACAGAATCCAGCTTTTCCATTAATTAATGCTGTGAAAAGATACACAACATGCTAGACTTGAGGAACGGTGACAGATGTGCAGAAGATGCTGAGAATTGTGAAGTCACCAGATTATAACAAACTACTTTTAAATAAATGATCAGATGCCACTGTTTAAAAAACAATTCCTAATTTTTGGGCCAGAGTAAGGGCAAAAAAGATAGGCAAAGGGTCTTATGGTGGAGGAGTAGAATAATAAGTAAAAAGGACAGTGACATTTCATCCAGCAATTTAAAAGCTTCTATCTTACCTTTCATGAAGTAAAAAATCTTGCATGGAAAATAAACAGAAAGTGGAGTACAGATAGATTGTATTCTTAATGCAGATTGCGCTCCCATTCCCATGGAAATATTAGTAACAGTCTTTGCAAAACCGTAACATGACTTAGTCATGTTTGCTCTGTTGTTTCCAGATTTACCTGTAGGGTTGTTGTTCGGTACTTTCTAAATAAGGAATGCACAGCCTGTGGTCCTTTCAATGTCTTTAATTGACAGCTCCCAGAATTCTTCACTCTTGGTCATAGGGGAAGGGTCTAATGGCATTTAAAGTCCCCCAACTTCTGGAACCCTGTATGTTTCCCAATCCTTATCTAAATAAGGGTATTATGAAAATCTAATGCTGAGCAGAGAAGAATTGGTTTCATTGTGTTAAGCACCCCACATCAGATGGTTACATAGAAATCCCTGAAAATATGTGGGAAGCAGCTGATGAATATCTTCGAAACCAATGAAGATTAAGGTGGTGTATTAGTTGTGGAGCAAGCCTATTGCACTATTTAGTTTTTGTTTTTTCATTTGTCCCACTGTTGCAGGACTGCTAACCCTTTTCAGTCTTGGGGATTATTTTACTCTGGGGTCAAAAAGAAAAGGGAAAAATTGGAGGAAAAAGTAGTGAGAAAATAACAGTGCTAAATTATTTAGGCAACAAGAACAAATCTTGATCTGTATAACTGACTCCAGTTGAAAAATATGATTAATTTTGTACACATTGAGCATAAAAGCCTCTATTTGGAAGGTGACAATGCTGTATTTATTAAACTGAGAATAGGCATTAATTTTATTATTGTAAGTAAAGGATTCCTTTCATGGAAATTCAGTCCACTTTAGGTTCGACTGGGAAGCTGAGTGGAATATGACAAACCAAGACATCCTGTTTCTTTGCCGCATCCGAAAGTTAGGATTTTTATTGTAATGCTTTCTCTGCAAAAGCAATGAACCTCTGTCCAGATGCTTACATTGAGCTAGATATCTTTGTAACCTTCTCTCAACATTTTTTCCAAGGAGTAAGGCTTCTGAAAGGGGACACGTTTCCCTTCTCAGTCTCTGAGGCATATGCTTTTGACTTTGGGGAAATCAAGGAGATGTTGGGAATTGGAGAAGGGTTAGGATTTGATGTGTAACTCTTTTTAATCTGCTTTGTTGTATTTTTTGATGTGTTGTTGTTCTGTTCTTGTATGTGGCATTGAATTGTTGCCTTTTGTGACCCGCCCTGAGTCCTCCTTCGGGGGTAGAGAAGGGCGGGTTAGAAATGAAATAAGTAATAAATAAATAATAGGCAAACTTGCGGTAAACAGCTGCTTGTTTGTTCTTCTGTGCCCTTTTTAACCTTAAGAATGTGTGTTCCTTTGAAATTAGAAGAAAGTACAATGCAGTTAATACCAGGGAAGCACCTTCTACTACCTAATGATAAATAACAATGTAGATGACCAGCTGAATATAAATAGAATTGAATTATTTTTTCTTTCAAAGTTCCCAGAAGACTTCTCATCTCTGGAAGTGGCAGTCTCAAGTTTATTTTTGAGGATCTCTTGGCCTAGGATGGCTCATAAGTGCCCTTCCACAGAAACCAACTTCTCTGTACTCGTGTAAGGTTTTTTCTTCTAGAGTAGTGCTATCTGCTGTGGAAGAGCAGCAGGTTTTCTATCCTAGTGAGCCAGAAAGTAGCATCATACTTGTGCTCATTGACTTCAGCAGTTTCCTTCTCTGCTGAAAACTCACCATGGACTGGGAGCTCTTGCTCAAGGACCGGCACTGGTCCATAATTTTGAGTAATTGTGCTCTTGAGTATAATTTCCCCTGTCTTGGTTGGCATGGGAGTTCCAGTCCTGATAGGGTGATAAAGCCTGTACTGTAGGTGGGAAATCCAGACAATACTGAGGGAAGGGCCAGGCCCCTTGAGGTCCTGCAGGGGTGCCTGGGGCCGTTCATATTTTTTCAGCATCTCCACCCTTTCCTGTTATGTTGTGGGCTCCACTCCCAGAATAATTGCAGTGAGAGACAGCAAGGGCAGTTTGAGATATTTTAGCAGGCATTCTTTTTTATGTCTGACTGTCAATTCAGTTTCCTAATTTGGATACATTTTTGTGGCCACTCTCAAGGATCGATCAGTCTGTTTTACTTGCATATTTCAGTGTAAGGTGTAGCTCATGATGGAAGGAAATATAGCTCATTTTGTGGGGTACTACACATATAAAGCACCACATTTCAGCTTTTAACTGTTGTAGGAACATTATGTGGAGTCCTTATGTCTGTAGTTTACTAAGGCATTAGAGCCCTCTGGCTGAGATTATTAAATATCTTAAACTTCAGGATTTTGTAAGGTACAACCATGGGAGTTAAAGTAAAGCCATAGTGTAGTAATATGTAGTGTGAAAGGGATCTAGTCTCTTTCCCTCTCCAGAGAAAGTATTATACAATCTTTTCTGTCTGCTGATACAGTGGGCCCTTAGTCTTTACTTGGGGCTTGGTTCCATGAACCCCTCAGAATACCAACATGAGTGGATGCTCAAGTCCCATTATAAACAATAAGATATTAGAAATGTGTCCCTTATATAAAGTGGCAAAACCAAGTTTGCTTCTTGGAAAACTTTTTTTGAATATTTTCGTACTGTATATGGTCAAGACTATGGGTGCAGAATTCTTGAATATAGAGGCCCAGCTGTATGTCTGGCAAAGTTTTGCTCTTGTTTCTTACAGAAATCTTACAGAACCTGCAGGTAAACTATTGATGAGCCCATCTCACTAAATTTATTGTGCAGTCAAAACTTTGCATCAGATTAATTTAGACCCAGTATTCATTTGGCACCGACTACAGGAAAAGCCTGGCTTTCCCAGAGCATGATTCCTTGTCTCCAAGTCCGGGGCTTATTACATTAGCGTACAGAGTTGACTAGTTATGCAGTGACATGGAACTTTTTTTGGTTTTCTTTTCAACCCAGAATGGCATTTTGAGCCTTGTTAAAAGGCTAGATATGTTTATGTGAGCATATCATGCCTGTATACCCAATCTTGTTAAATTATGGATTCTTGGTGATAGATAATAAAGGCATTTATTTATTCACGATATTTCTATCCCGCCTTTCTCAGCCCGAAGGCGACACATAGAAGCCAATATATTATTTCTCAATTGTCTAAGGCTTATCTGGACTCTATGAGAGGAATTGGCAACCAATGATTTCTGGGCCAAATGTGTTTGCTTCTGACGTACTGTAAGCCCAGAAACAAAGGAGGGAAGTAGAATGATTCATAGCCGAAGCAATAGGGTTTGTCGATAAGTCACTAAAGGGCATGGATGATGAATGTCTGACCTTCCAGATATTGGACTCCAGGCCCCATCAGTCCTCACTATTGACTTTACTGCAATCTAGCAGCACATTGAGTGCTACATGTCCCCCATGGCTATGTAATGGAATTGGGCTGGGACTTTGGCCCAATGGTTTCCTAAAGAAGCTTCATGGCTAAACTAATTATGGGGGAGCGTTCTCAGCCGAACTGTTGGAAAGCTCCTCTTATACCAGACAGTAGTACTCTCAGATATTTAGGTGATGGAACATATTTGTATATGGGATGTTCCTGTTTTTTTTCTTAGTTGGGGACCCCCTGTTGTTGTTGGACAACACTGCCCACAACACCACAGGCAATTGACCTGCAACATCACCTTGGACTGATGGGAGAAACCGTGAGACAGGAATAGAAAGCTTAGCACTTTGTTTGGACTTAATGCTGCAGAATGGGTATTAAATAAATGTTGACTAGCCATAGTAAGGAAGAAGCCACTGCCTCATTAACTCAATGCCTCTGGATTAACGGTTCACAGAGTGTGCGACTCCTGTATGCTTCCTTGGCTTCCTCTAGCTCATTATGAAGGGGTGATTTCGACATGGCTCATGCATAAAAGAAGGATGTTGTGTGAGTCACACTCTGGTTGAAGTGTGTGCCATAGTGATATCATGAAGAAACTGATGTGTCAGAGTAGTCCTGCAACTCACTTACAGACAAAGAAGTCCAGGATTTGGTTGTTTTTTAAAAAAAATAAATTAGCCCCAGATATCTGGGAAGGACAAACCGACAAGGTTGGGGTGAGGGCAAAGGATCAGGCTGATAGAACTGAGAAAATTATTTTGCTTAGATTTTTGTCTCAGCTTATCACAGCCAGATGGTTTGCTTCCTTATGAACCTAAACTCTCATAAACAAAATATGCTGCTGGAAGATCCTTTTGAGGAGCCACCTATAAAAAACATTCAGGAGGAGAATCATAGATAGGTCACAAATGTTCGGTGCCTGCCCTTGCAGAAGGATGAGGCCATGGTGGGTAATGGAAAAGAGCAGGTGGAGGGTAATTTATGTCTGGTTTGCTCAGCTGTCCCAAGGCTGAGTTTTGAAAATGAAGGAGAACTGCTGAGGTCAGGAGAAGAACAGGATAAAAATATACCCCTTGCTGTTCAAACAGGGATGGAGAAAGGTGGGTATTGTCCAAGGAAGCCCATTGGCTGGGTTGGAGAGGTGTATCTCTAGCCCCTCTTTCATGTGTTACTGTTTTGGAGACAATTGTCCTAAAGAGCCTTGTAGCCTGGAGACCTCATGTATAACTGCTGTTAGTTGGTTTGGGGATTTACTGTATATACTCAAGTATAAGCCGAGCATTGCAGCCCTTTTTTAAGGCTGAAAAAGATCCCCTCAGCTTATACTCAAGTTAAGGTTATTTATTCTTTTACCGTGTTGTTGTTATTATTACATTGATTATTTTAGTCTATTATTACATTTATTATTTTTCTCGATTATTATTTGAAGGATACGTAAGTACATTTACTTTGAAGAGGGTTAGAATAATGGTTTAATCAGAGTTGGACAGTCTTACTTAAATTACAGTTTTCTGTAAATATTCAAAAACATTTAACCTACTGATGCCTCAATTAATGTAATTTTATTGGTATCTATTTTTATTTTGAAATTTACCAGTAGCTGCTGCATTTCCCACCCTTGGCTTATAATCGAGTCAATACGTTTTCCCAGTTTTTTGTGGAAAAATTTGGTGCCCTGGCTTATATACGGGTTGCCTTATACTTAGGTATATAGGTATATTAATTTATTGAAAACCTTATTTTGCAAAAAATGAATCCCCAACTCTTCTGTTCAGTGTTATTTTCGAGCATAAATGTTGTGCGTACATGTACAGGATTCGTCCAGAATAGCTGTATAAAGCAGGGTTGCATGTATCATCAAACAAGCAGCGTTTTTCCATCTGTGCCAGGCAAGGCAGTTGGCTCCCTACCTTTCCGGTGACGACCTGGCCAAGGTAATCCAGGCCATGGTCATCTCGAGACTGGACTACTGTAACACCCTTTACGTTGGCCTTCCTTTGTTGGTAATCCGGAAACTGAAGATGGTGCAAAACGCTGCGGCTCAACTGCTGGCTGGAGTGACACTATTGTGCCACATCACACCAGTCCTACATCGCTTGCACTGGCTCCCTATCGAGCACCGGATTGCCTTCAAAGTGCTGGCGCTAACCTTTAAGGCCTTGCATGCTCTGGGGTCAGTGTACCTGAAGGACCACCTTTCCCTGCATGTTCCCCAGAGACCACTACGGTCCATGGATCAAAAAACTACTAGAGGTTCCATCACTTAAGATCTGCTGCTTGTTATCGACGCAGCAGCACACTTTTTCTATAGCAGCGCCTACCCTTTGGAACGTCCTCCTGGAGGAGGCACAAGCAATAACTGATCTACAGGCTTTTTGGAGGGCCTGTAAGACCAACCTGTTCCGTCAGGCTTTCAATCTCTAAGCTGTAACCCCTACTCTGGTCTTAATCTGTTTTTATTATGTTTTCAAGTATGTTGTGTTTTGTTGTTCATTGTTGTGAACCACCCTGAGCCTTTTCGGGAAGGGTGGTATAGAAGTCCAAATAATAATTAATTAATTAAATAAATAATTCCCTTTGAACCTTTTATCGTGTATGTTTGCTTTGCTTCAAATTTGGCCATCTTTTCCCAATTCAGTGGTATCCAGATGTTCTGGACTGTATCACAATCTCTTGCAATGAATGAATTATCACATAAAAGTAACTACACAATAAAAAAGCAGTTCTGTTGTAAATAATAGAAATGGGTAAGAGCTAGAACTCTAGTCAGGATTTGAATCCTTGTTCAGATAATAGAAGGCCACTTGGTGACCTTGGGCAACACATATTCTCTTGACCTCAAAGGAAGACTGAAAAAACCTTGAAATAAATTTTGCCAAGAAAACCCTAGGACAGAGTCCGAGTTTGTTTGAAAGCAACTTAAAGGTACAATAGCAACTCTGAGCAAATACTTTGTGGGGCAACCAGCCTGAAAATGCATCAACTTTTCTGCTTAGGAGTTAGTCACATTGTGGTAGTAGCTCCCGTAACTCCTTCCCAGGAGAAGGCTCTCTCTGTGTGTGTATTTGCATGCGCGCACATGAGTGTGTAGATTTGTCTCAGGTTACTGTCCCATGTCTTAAGCTGCAGCAAGCAGGTGTGGAGTTCCCCAGTGTGAAGGTCATGGAAGTTTAGGAGGGTCTGGGATGGAATAATATGGCATGCAAAGGATTATGAAGGAAAAGACCAAGGAGTGGAGAGTAAAGGAAGGAAGCTGCTTCCCTCCCTTGCAGAAAGCCAGGCACAGTTTGCTGTTGTGTGTTGGCTCAATGACTGAAACGCCACCACACACAGGAAGCAAGGAAATGTTTGTTTAAGGAGCACAGACCCTCCTGCTTTTTCTGTGGTGGATACTGGGGCTTAAGCAAAGTTTCGTGGTTGGGAATAGACTAGTTGTCCTCCGGGGCGGAGGACTGGAATTATGAACTTCCTGCCCAGCCGGGTTGAACACATATGCAAAGGGGATGGTAGGGTTTAGATTAGATCAGTGTGTGCAAGGAAGGAAATGGAAAGGGAGTGAATTTTGCTGGTCCAGAAAATGGATATCTAGGGCAGTCCTCCATTAATTTTGCTGCCTAGCTTTGTGTGCTTCCTTTTTAAAATAAAACACATAGAGGGCACTGTTTATTTGTTTAATATCTGACCTTTTCCCCAAAGTGTGAATTCAGTGTGACTCACAACAAGATTAACTAAAGGGGTACAGATCAAGCACCACTGTGAACCGTCCTGAGTCCCCCTTGGGGTTGGGAAGGGCCATAAACAAATATCGCAGATAAATAAATAAATAAATGTTACAATACTAATATTCAATTAAATAATGCTTTAAAATAATTGAATTAAAGGTGATTAGGAAACACATCAGTAAAAAAATACAGCATCCACTGGTTTTTAAAAACAACCCCCCATATGCAACAGAGATGATGCAAGTGTTTCAACTGCTTGTCTCCCAGTACAATTCCAGGCAAAATATTGCACATGCTGAATCAGACTTCTTCCTGTCTTCTTCCTGAACAATGGAATAATTGTTCTAGTATCTAAAAACACTTCGCCACCTTATGACTTAATATCTAAAGAGACAAAGCAACTTGCCTCCAAAGCAAAAAAAGAAAGGGATAGTTTTTCACCACAAATATTATAGGTGACAAATCTATGGCTCATGGACTAAATGTGACAACTTGCTTGAGACCCCCTTATTTCCCTGTCTCTGGAAAAAAAATCTTTGCAAAAACATCTTCAAGAGTAGATGTTTTGGCTTTAAACAGATTGCAAGCCCACCCACCAAATTACCAAAAGTCAGTAATAACAAGGGACCTCCAGTCAGTTTGAGGTCTGATATTTTTGCTAACCTTTGTTTATTTTCCTGCCTTACCCCAGTGTTGAGGAGAAAATTGACCTCTGGACTCTGCTAGGCTTTATAGCCCTTATACCTGTATTAGCCATATTGTGGACAGGACCTATTCAGTTTTCCTTTTTAGCGGTGAGCTGAATAGGTTGGCAAGGCTTCAACTGTTGCCTCTCTGCTTCTATGGTTGCTATCCTGTCTGAAAAGGTAAAGGAAATTCCTGGTCTGATTGCTCCATTCTTAAGGAGTCCACAGTTTCCACCTAAGTTTCACCAGAACTTGGAAAAGTTGCTTTTCTGTGCTCTACCGCAGGGCTGTCCAACTGGCGGCCCGGGGGCCGTATATGGCCCCCAGCCCCTTCCCTATGGCCCCCTAAGCTTTTAAATTAAAAATAAATATAAAAAATAAATTAAATTAAAATATTTTTAAAAATTACCCACTTCCGGGTTTCGGAGCAAGTATCGCGAGACTACGGAAGCCACACGGGATTTCACTCAACGCGAAATCTCACCTGCGTTGAGAGCGAAATCCCGTGTGGCTTCCGTGAGTCTCGCGATACTCCTGTTGCCGAAATCTCGGCTACTTAATCCTGCGGCCCACGCAGACGTGATTTGTACCTTCCCGGCTGCTGCCTCGCTCGGTCGTCGCCTCTGCCCGTGGTCCGGCTGCTCCTGGATCCCAGCGTTTGGGAAGGTAGGCTAACCTTTATGTTATTATTATGTAATTGTGTATTTGAATGCCCCCCTGCATTTAATGTTAGTAAAATATTATATTTAATTGTATACATGCCACTTTTGAATGCCCCCCCTGCATTTAATGTTAGTAAATATTATATTTAATTGTATGCATGCCCCTATTGAATGCCCCCTGCATTTAATGTTAGTAAAAATATTATATTTAATTGTATGGATGGCCCTTTTGAATGCCCCTGCTCTACCGTATTTCCTTGAGTCTAATGTGCTATCAAATGGAATGCACACCTAAGTTTCAAACCCAGAAACAAACAAACAAACAAAAAAAATCCCACATATTTGCTGGTGAATATAAGATAAGAGTTTTACCTGACATTAGGTCTAACCATGTCCAACTCGGGTGGGTGGGGGTGGTGGTGTTCATCTCTATTTCTAAGCCGAAGTGCTGGCATTGTCCATAGACGCCTCCAAGGTCATGTGATCAACATGACTTTATTGAGCACCAGTACCTTTCTGCTGGGGCGGTATCTATTGATCTACTCACACTTGCATGTCTTTGAACTGCTAGGTTGGCAGAAGCTGGGGCTAAAAGTGGGAGCTCACCCCGCTCCCTGGATTCGAACTGCCAACCTTTTGGTCAGCAAGTTCCACAGCTCAGTGGTTTAACCTGCTGTGCCACCAGGGACTCTGTGAATGTAATGTGCCAGTAAATATTATTTATTACTTTTAGAAAATGGCAGGTAACACTGGTCCCAAACCTGCAGGAAACATTGTGAGACATTGTAGGGAGGCAAGTAAGAATCAGCAGCTCATCAAGAGGAAGACAAGTCCAGCGGCGCAGGCATCATGGAGGCAGGCAGCGGAATGGCCAACAGCCTGCTGCTGGACACTCCCAGTGGGCTTTGCCAGCCCTCAATGGTTTGACAGCAGATGGTTGGTATTTTATGTTCTGATTGAGCTAAATTTGGGAGAGTTTTGCATGTGCCTTGTCCAAACCAGAAAAGATCCTTCATTCCCAAAGAGCCAGGAATGGCAGCAAACTGTTTAATCACTCCTTTGTGCTCACCCTGAATGCAATATTCTTTTTCCTGGCCTTCCAAACATCTAATAGTGTTTCCCAAATGCTGTGACGCCGCACAGTAATGTGCCCTGATGGACCTCCTGCTGTGCCGCGAGAAAAGCTCTCTGCCCCCCTTCCTTTCCTCCTCCTCCTGCTGAACTCCTGCTGTTTGGGGGAGGAGGAGGAAGGGCTGGGCAGCGGCGAAGAAAAAGAAGGGGCTGGGGCGGCGCCTCATTCGGCCGTTTCCCCAGCCAGCCTCCAATCCGCCATGACTCCTGCCCCTCGCTGGCTTGGCACTGTCCCTTAAAGGCTGGCGAAGCTGTGGGAAAGCTTAAGCCAAGGGGAGGGGGCGGGGCATGGTATGGCCTGGCTCCGCCCCCTCCCCCCAGCTTCAGCTCTCCCACAGCTTCGCCAGCCTTGAGGGGGCAGTGCCAAGCCAGCGGTGGCAGAGCCAGCACAATGCTGGCTTGGCACTGTCCCCTCAAGGCTGGCAAAGCTGTGGGAGAGCTGAAGCCGGGGGGGGGGGGGGCATGGCACGGCCTGGCTCCTCCCCCTCCCCCGGCTTCGGCACTCCCAGCAGGCCACCATCCCCCAACCGTTCTTTACTGTGTTAGAGTGACATTTTGTGTCATGTTGGTTGGTGGTGTGCCCCCGGATTTTTTTTAATGTTAAAAGTGTGCCCCGGGTCAAAAAAGGTTGGGAAACACTGATCTAATAGGATGTGTCAGCTGAGGTAGGGAGAAAAGTGAGTGCCTGGACTTGTGGTTTGAGTCTCACAGTGGCATGGCCAAAGCACCTGGCCCTCATGTGCATCTCTTCTCAAACATGTGATTGCTTCAGTTGAAGAAAGCACATACTGAGCAGTTCATAGAAGATTGAGTCCTGGAGGTTTTTGAGACTTTTTGAGAACGTTGAGAATTCTGGCACAAGCTGGCTTTGACAAAGAGGGTGCTGCAAATGAGGCAATCAACTTCTTGTCTGTTGTAGGACAGCTTCTCCCAAGCTGTTGATTACAACTCCCTTCAGCTCGAATGTGCTTCCTTTTGGCCTGAAGCTAATGTGGCAGCCAGTGATGGTATCAGGCAGAGCTCAGAGTGTGATTCTCTCATTTTTTAAGTATCATTAGCAATTTGATAACCTCAGAAGACATAAGTTGATAGGGGATCCCAAAAAGGTGTTATGTGTAATGTGCTGCTTTCTCCAACTACCTCTCCTTGTAGGAAGTTTTCATGAAGCCTTTATGGTTCTGGAACCATTGTCTTCTTCCCATTAGGTGTGGGGAGTCTTTTGCTATGGAGAGGTAAAGGTTTTCCCTTGACATTAAGTCCAGTCGTGTCCAACTCTGGTGGTTGGTGCTCATCTCCATTTCTAAGCCAAAGAGCCGGCATTGTCGGTAGACACTTCCAAGGTCATGTGGCCGGTATGACTGCATGGAGTGCCGTTACCTTTCTGCCAGAGCAGTACCTATTGATCTATTCACATTTGCATGTTTTCAAACTGCTAGGTTGGCAGCAGCTGGGGCTAACAGCGGGAGCTCATGCTGCTCCCCAAATTCGAACCTGCAACCTTTCAGTCTGCAAATTTAGCAGCTCTGTGTTTTAACCCACTGCGCCATTGAGTGTCTCTGGCACTTGCTTCTCTCATTACCATCTGTGATTTGGGCAGAACTTTGAAAATGTATTTTTGGGCAACAACACTTAGAATCCACAGGACTTTGTAGTTGTGCAAGTTGGGTGGAGTTCTAGTCTCAAAGAGTAATTTTCCAAGTTGTGGGTTTGTATTGGAAGACTAGAGTTCATGGCCCTTGTAATTCATTTTCTATCAGTATGTGTATGAGTTGTAAAATGACCCTAAAGAAAGCATTTGTTTAACATTCTATTGATTTTGTGGTTTGCGGTACCCAAGAATTCGAGTTTAACTTTCTGCTGACCCTCCCACCACTGACTCTGAGCCAGGAATTTACATTTTCAGAACACCGCACAATGCTGGTGAATTGGTAGGATTGTGTGGCTATTTCCCCCTCGCTCCTTTACTGATGGGGAAACAGGAAGGCTCAGGGTTAATGCCTCACTTTCCCCCCAGGGTGAGTATTGCGTTGCTGCTGATGAGCTAATGTCTCTGTCTACTGACAGAAAGAGATGAATGAGATGGCTTGAAGAGGTGGGCCTGCAGAAAGGTGGGCCAGCTGCTGCCCCCATCGCCTCTCCATGCAGACATATGGACTTGTGGAATTCCTGTGGCTTTGTAGCTCCGAGAGGCATGGGGTGACACATGGATTAGGTTATGGCGGAGCGTTGTTTCACTCTAGGATTTTTCTCTCTCAGCCCCTCTTGTTTAGTAAAATTTCTCTATTGAAGCTCTGGACATAACTAGAAACAATCTCTCCTATCTTGGGTAAGTTACTGTATTGGATCGTAACTCCCAGAATGCCTGAGCCAGCATTCTGAGAATAATAATAGCCTTCCCAAAGTCCCCTTTCCATCTCTCCTAGAATGGGCCTCATGCTGAATGAGGCAGAAAGGCCACTGCCTCACTGGATGCATCAGAATGGCTTCATTCTCTTCTGCAAAGTTACATACATGGATCTTCCACAGGAACTATGAGAAATATTGGTTGGCTTTCAGGAAGTTGCATATTGTTGATGCTAAATAAAGATGGGATTTGGGGATGATGGCACACATACACTTACTCTTTTTGTTGTGAATCTGAATAGGAGGCTAAAAAGCAATTTTGTATACATTAGGCTCTTCCTGTTCCAATGGAGTTGTCACATAGTTTCTCTAAAGACAAAAGACTGACTGGGAAATTGTGTTACATCTCTGTAACTGTTATTCTGCAGAGTGCTAGAGCAGTGCTTCTCAAACAATTTAATGTGGGTGACCAGCATTTTCCTCCAATGTGCCAAAGAATAGTACCATATTCGTGCAATATTCCACATTCCTTTTCTCTCCTGGAAATTAGCATTGGACCAGGAACCAATGCCTTGTGAGTTGGCGCTGTCTATGTTTCACCAAATAGTACTGCTCTAAGGGAAACATTAAATGGTGATCAGATAACCAAACTTGCAAGACTAACTCAAGACAAAGAATAAATTATCCTCCCACTTCAAAGTATGGAAGCTTACGGGACTGACAATTGAATATTTTTGCAATATTGGCAATAGGGCACCACCATCCACTATTCCTGAACATAGAAAGTAGCTTTGGGGCACAAGGCAGGCTTGTATAGGCATGGCTCTTAGCTGACAGCACCTTCTTTCAACTTTGACACCTGAGCCAGCCACTTCACTGCCTAATGGTAGTGCCAGTTATATTGGGTAGGTGTTTCCGTAGTGCCAACCATCTGAATACTAATGGCAGCAGTATTCTACTTGTAGAAATTGGAAATGTCTCCTTTGACCTGAGGTTTAGGTTGCAGTTGAATAGAGCATGGGAATCCCAAGGTTTTGTGTGGCAGAAGAGTTGTTCTATAGGTGGCACTTTTGTACCTGTAACCTAGGAAATTTATCCAGATACACTATGAATATATACCATGTGCCATCCCACCAACAAACCCTTAAATGTCAATGCAATATCCAATCCAATTGTAGTGGAAATGAAATAAATAAAGTGTGGGGAAATTTGGCCCTTCAGGTGTTGGACTGCAGTTCACATTATTCCCCGTCATTGATTGTGCTGAGCGAAGCTTATTTTGACTTCTAAATATCATGCCTGTCTCCACTGAAGATCTTCCTGTAATGTTCATAGAATTGTGATCTTTGTGTATCTTCAGATCCTGGCGACCTGAGTTAATATTTTATTAATATTTTATTAATATTTTATTAATATTAATATTATGTTTCTGATTATGATGGCCTGCAGAAAAGCTGAATTTCCCTGTTAGTTTCTCTCTTGTGCTGTATGTAGTAGACTGAAAGACTTTGCACTTATCTGCAAAACCTTTTGTGCTTAAAAGCAGTAAATATTTGATCATTGATGGATACCTTTCCAAAGGCTCCTGGATGTACCGGTCCTTCTGCTCACTAAGTAATCAAACAACCTTTACTAAGGTTGATTCTCTGTCTGAGTTAAGCTGCATTCATTATCGCCCATAATGTTGTCTTTGTTTTTCCCTTTCTTCCCAAATAAGGCACTGCAGCTTTTATTTTATAGTGTTCAGGTTTTGTTACTGAGAGTGCAGACAGCCTTGTGACATCTAAAAATTGACCAAGTGCAGCAGCAATTTTTATGAGGTGGCAGTTGTTTCATAGAGTTCATGTTGTCAAATGCAGGCCACTTTCCTGGGGCATAAGGGATCAAGGTCAAGCTTCAAAATGACATGTTTCCTTCCAGATGAGTCATTCATAGAATCATAGAGTTGGAAGAGACCTCGTGGCCCATCCAATCCAACCCCCTGCCAAGAAGCAGGAAAATCGCATTCAAAGCACTTCTGACAGATGACCATCCAGCCTTTGTTTAATAGCCTCCAAAGAAGGAGTCTCCACCACACCCTGGGGCAGAGAGTCCCACTGCTGAACAGCTCTCACTGTCAGGAAGTTCTTCATAATGTTCAGGTGGAATCTCCTTTACTGTATTTTGAAGCCATTGTTCTGCATCCTGGTTTCCAGGGCAGCAGAAAACAAGCCTGCTCCCTCCTCCCTATGGCTTCCCCTCACATATTCATACATGGCTGTCATGTCTTCTCTTCTTGAGGCTAAATATGTCCAGCTCTTTAAGCTGTTCCTCATGGGGCTTGTTCTTCATACCCTTGATCATTTTAGTTGCCCTCCTCTGGCCACATTCCAGCTTGTCTACATCTCCCTTTAATTGTGGTGCCCAGAATTGGACACAGTATTCCAGGTGTGGTCTAACCATTCTTTCCTATGTATTCTTTCTCTTTGAATGTGCTGCCATGGGTCCCTTCGGGAAGAGAAGGCAGGTTATAAATAAGTAAATAAATAAATACCAATATGTCTACCCTCTGGGCCCCAATTTTCAAATGAAGCTTGGAAGCCTTAAGAATCCAGTAACATACTCTAAAGTCTGATCTGGCTACGGTCGTCCACGCTCTGGTCACATCCCGAATAGATTACTGCAACGCACTCTACGTGGGGCTGCCTTTGAAGACAGTTCGAAATTGCAATTAGTCCAGCGGGCGGCAGCCAGACTACTAACGGGAGGAGCTACATACAGGGAGCACACTACCCCCTGCTGTGTCAGCTCCACTGGCTGCCTGTCCAACCGGGCTCAATTCAAAGTGCTGGTTTTGACCTTTAAAGCTCTATACGGTTCTGGCCCAGCTTACTTGTCCGAACGCATCGGCCGCACGTCCCATCCCGTAACCTAAGATCATCCGTGGAGGCCTTGCTCTCGCTCCCGCCTACATATCAGATGCGGTTGGTGGGGACGAGGGACAGGGCCTTCTCGGTGGTGGCCCCCCGCCTGTGGAATGCGCTCCCTACAGAGATACGGTCCACCTCATCCCTCCTGGCCTTCAGGAAGAAGGTGAAATCCTGGCTCTGGGATCAGGCATTCCCTCACCAGCACTAGGCAGCATGTGAGACGGAATTTTAATGGGAGGGAGGAAGAGGGTCAATGTTTCTAGGGTTGAATACTGTTTTAATTGGAATGATTGTAGATGTGTTGAGGGATTGTATTTTAATGCCTTAATGTTTTAATGGGTTGTGGGGTTTGGGGTTTACGCTGTTGATGTGGCATCGAATTGTGCCTGCTGTAAGCCGCTCTGAGTCCCCCCTCGGGGGTTGAGAAGAGCGGGGTAAAATCCTGAAATAATAAATAAATAAATAAATAAAGCAGACGTGCTCATCGCGATCGACCAGTTTACTGCTTACTGTACTACTGAATGTGTATATTTTTCTGGATTAACGCCCAGGGTGGGAGAAGAAAATCTTGTTTGTTTATGCATGTTTGAAGGTTCCATGTTGTCCACCTTGATTAGCATTGAATGGCCTTGCAGCCTCAAAGCCTGGCTGCTTATTGTACTACTGCATGTGTATATTTCTCTGGATTAACGCCCAGGGTGGGAGAAGACACCCTGTTTATGCATGTTTGAATGTTTCATGTTGTCCACCTTGATTAGCATTGAATGGCCTTGCAGCTTAAAGGTCTGTCTGCATTCATTCTTATTTATTTATTTATTTATTTATTATTGAGGCTTCTATGCCGCCGACTCCCGGGGGCTCGCGGCAGCTCACAAGAGCCAGGGGCATAAAAACAAAGATTAAAAACATAAAACAATTGAACAATTAGAGCAATAGCAGAACAGGCAATAAAACAAATGAAGCAGCAACAGGAGCCACAACACAGTACCCAGAGCACGCGGGCCTAATCTCCGAAGGCCTGCCTATACAGATGGGTTTTGCAGGCCCGCCTGAATGGGAGTAAATCCCTCAGGGCTCTGGTTTCGGCCGGGAGGGCGTTCCACAGCGTGGGGGCTATGACGGAGAACGCCCTCCGGCGGGTAGATGTCAGGTGTGCCGACTTTGCTGATGGTATTTCCAGGAAGTTGGCATCCTCAGACCATAGTGATCTCGATGGGCAATAGGGAGTGAGGCGGTCCCTCAGATACGCTGGCCCCAGGCCGTACAGAGCCTTGAAGGTAAGAACCAACACTTTGAAGTGCTCAATAGGCAGCCAGTGCAGATCCTGCAAGACGGGTGTTATACGGCAACCTGCTGGCGTGCCAGACAGGAGCTGGGCGGCAGTGTTCTGCACCAGCTTGAGCTTCCGGATCGACGACAGAGGAAGGCCAACGTAGAGCGCGTTACAGTAATCTAGCCTTGAGATGACCGTGGCTTGGATCACCGTGGCCAGGTCGTTCCGGGAGAGAGCGGGGGCCGGCCTCCTTGCCTGGCGGAGGTGGAAAAAAGCAGCCTTGCTGACCGCAGAGACCTGGGCCTCCATGGGCAGCTGGGAGTCCAGGTGGACCCCCAGGCTCTTCACAGACTGCGCTGGGCACAGCGCCGCACCGTCCAGGGTCGGAAGCCGGGCACCCACCCCGCCCGGGCGACCCAGCCACAAGATCTCCGTCTTCGCCGGATTCACCCTCAACCTACTGGCTCGCAGCCATCCAGTAACGGCTTCGAGGCAGTGCTGGAAATTATCGGGGACGGGCTCCGGCCTGCCCTCCATCCTCAGAATGAGCTGGGTGTCGTCAGCGTACTGGTGACAAACCAGCCCATAACTCCGCACCAGCTGTGCAAGCGGCTGCATGTAGATGTTAAATAACAGAGGGGAGAGGATGGCCCCCTGAGGAACTCCGCAAACTAATGGGGAGCCCTCGGAAACCACCTCGCCCCTCCTCACACGCTGAGACCGCTGGCGGAGGAAGGAGGTCAGCCATTTAAGGGCAGTCCCCCTCAATCCAGCCATGGCCAGGCGGTGGATCAATAGATTGTGGTCGATCGTGTCAAACGCTGCCGTGAGGTCCAATAACACGAGCAGCGCAGACCCGCCTTGGTCGAGCTGGCAGCGGAGTTGGTCTGTGATGGAGACCAGGACCGTCTCCGTCCCGTGCCCCGAACGGAAGCCGGACTGGAAGGGGTCTAGCCACGTTGCATCATCTAAGAAGGACTGCAATTGCTCCATTACTGCCCTCTCCAACTACCTTGCCCAGGTACGAAAGGTAGTTGGAGGGAACCGCAGGGTCCAATGATGGTTTCTTCAGTAATGGACCTACCACCGCCTCTTTCAAGCACTCTGGAAAGATTCTGCCTGTTTATATCTGTGGAATGATGTCAGGGTGGGAGAAATAACTCTTGTCTGGATGCATTTTATGAAGTGTCCCTTATTTTTGCGAAAAAGCACGTAAATGTCCCTTATTTCTTCTATCACAATATGGGTAGGTAGATCATTGTGACTTGGTTGTTTTATAAGTAGCTTGCATGCTGAAAAAGTGTGAGCACCCCTGCAGTAGATGTTGTGTTCATCGAAACAGGCCCAGGTTTCACACTGAGTGTATAAATACATTTAAAAACATATTAACTATATGTATTACTGTGTTAGAGTGTCATTTTGGTTGGTGGTGTGCCCCAGGATTTTGTAAATGTAAAAAATGTGCCGCAGCTCAAAAAAGGTTGAAAAACACTGCTATAGGCTATGTTTCAAAGGAAGGAACTAACAAAACCACAGCTGAGCATTCCTTACCTAAGCTGTTCTCTTATGCAGCAGTTTCCTGCACTTTTAAACTCTATGATGAACACAAATTCAGTAGGTAGATGAACCTTTATCTCTCTCAGAGTTCAGCTTTACCTGCTGTATTTCTGCTTGTCAGACAGCTATTCAAGGCACAAAAGTCCTGCCAGGGAAAGAGAGAAAACACACCCTGTTAGTGATGATGTTTCTGAAGTAATAAATGTGGCCTCCTCTTGTACTTCTAGTTTTTCATTACAAGCTTCCATGCCTGGGGAAAGGGAGGGGTTTTATTCTTCTCAGTCAATGGTTTAAATGTCTAATGATAATCTACCATTGCTCCAAGCAAGACAACTCTTCAAAGCCTCATTTATAACTTAATTTTTCCGAGGTACTCTCAAATATTTTTGATGTTGTGTCTCTTTGTATTTACATGCTATTGCTGCTAAGAGCCGCGGTGGCACAATGGGTTAAACCCTTGTGTCGGTTGAACTGCTGACCTGAAGGCTTGAAGGTCGCTGGTTCGAATCTGTGAGATGGGGTGAGCTCCCATCTGTCAGCCCTAGCTTTCCATGTGGGGACATGAGAGAAGCCTCTATAGGATGATAACACATCCAGGTGTCCCCTGGGCAACGTCCTTGTAGACGGCTGATTCTCTCACACCAGAAGCGACTTGCAGTATATTCTCAGTTTGTTTCTGACATGATTTTGTTTTAACAAGCTGATAGTTACTGAAAAGGACATTCGAGGACATTCAAGTGCCACCTCGGAGTTGGTTGAGGTAGGCAGGATTTCCCTGGGTACTGGTTGTGGGGGGTCGGGAGCAGGTCAGGGTTTTGCCCTCCCTTCTGCTCGAGATCCCCGTGTACAACTGGTGGGCCACTGTGTGATACAGAATGCTGGACTAGATGGGCTGAGGTCCGATTCAGCATGGCTCTTCTTATGTTCTTAGGGTGGGGTAGACTTGAACAATGGCATCTGGGAATCTAGAAAAAAACCCCTCAAGGTTGGGGATAGGAAAATACTCAAGGCAGTCTAATATTCAATCAAAATTAAAATTCCAAAGATCTTGTAGCTGTATTCCTAAAATATGACAGTGTATTGTTGCGCTTTTTATTGTGAGCCGCTTTGAGTCTCCATAGGTAGAGAAAAAGCAGGGTATAAATTAACATAAATAAATTGGTCAATCTTACTCTATACCTTTCTGTTCCCATTCTGGGCTGCCTGAAGCAGCTATTCCTACTAGCTTTGTGTAATGAATTATCGGAAACGTAACAAAAAAAGTTACTTGGTTAAGACCAGAGCTTGGAAGCTTTATTTGTTTTGAATTACAACTTGCACTACTCAGCTGCAGGGATGAACAATGTGAAGCAAGCAGAAGGTGGAGCCACGGCCAGCCCTCTCCTGCTCCAAGAGGCAGATTTGGGTGGAGGAAGTTGCTGAGATCCAGACCGAGCATGGAAACAGGTCTTGGATCAAGGAGAAAGAAGGGACAAAGCCACCAAAGTGGAGAATGCTAAAAAAAAAAATCTGCTGCAAAATCTCCAGAAATCTTGTGACGCCTGGAAGACTAATAATTTTAGTACAATTCAAAGACATTGTACATCTACACTGTAGAATTAATGCAGTTTGGCATCACTTTAACTGCCATGGCTCAGTGCTATGGAAACCTGGGAGTTGTGGTTTGGTGAGGCAGTAAAACCTATTTTTATTTTGCTCCGACCTACTGCTGAGTTGTGCAGGTCTGATCTACACCATTTGACACACTTTATATGCCATAACAGCTCCCAGGATTCCATAGCATTGAACCATGGCAGCTACAATGATATCGGACTGAATTAAGTCTACAACATAGATGCAACTTCATATATTTGAGTGTCTTCTGGAGAAGTTTATTTACTGTCGTCATTTAACTCTAAATGAGTCACTTAAGTGTTTTAATTCTAGCTGTCCACCAAAGTACAGAGAACTGCATCCACAAGCAAAAAACATTGGAGGGATGCAAACAAAAGACAAAAACAAATGCAAAATGTTTTATATGCAATATTCACATTCCTGCTATGCAAGGTCCCCCCCCCTCTTTACTTGCTTTCATAACTGAATCATGTGAATATTAATAACTAAAGGACAAGAATATCTATAGATGCACGATGGAGTACAGTGGTAATTGGCATGTTCCAGCTGACAGGCCCAAGGAGGGCAATCTGGGTCAGTAGCTGACAGCATTTAGCTTGTTCTGTCTGGTGCATTCATCAGCAAGTCTAAACTCTCTTAGAGGCTCTGTGTTTTTCAGATAATTTGTTTTTATTGCACTGTAAAAAAGCATCTATTGCTCAACTTTTTGCTGTGAATCTTAGTAGGATGACCAGATGCAAAGAAGTCAGAGGAGGGGGTGGGGGAATGCTTCTCATTGCCAGCTAAAACTGAAGGAATTTCTACTTGATGCAACTTGTCTGTGCAGTCATAGGAAAAACAGCACTTGCTGAAAATTCACATTTTTGTACTAATAAAAATACAGTACAGATATCTCTTACTTCCTCCCACCATGTCTAAATTCATATTTAAATTTTGTTTGAACTCGGTTTATGCTACTTTTTCCTTTCTTGTTTCTGTTCTTTATTTTAAATTGTGTCTTAGCCTCTATATATATATATATATATATATATATATATATATATACTGTATATATATATACACACATACATACATACATACACATACATACACATACATACACATAGATACATACATACATACATATGCAGGTGCTCCTCCATAACCATACATTTTGCATCCACAGTTTGATTTTTTCCCCAGAAAGCAAAATCATTTTCCATTTTATATAAAGTACAGCATTTTACTAAATTGACACTGTTCCTTCCTGGAGGACTGTACTCAGAAGGTGGTGCTGGTGGACTCCTGTCCGTTGTCCTTTGGGGTTCCTCAGGGTTCTTTTATTCCCGTGCTGTTCAACATACAGGCACTCCCTGAGTTATACACATCTAACTCATGGCTGCAAACAGGGGTGAAACAACAGGAAGTAAGATAAATCTACCCCTCGGAAGGGAAATTCATTCCTGAAAGAGTTATCATGGGAAAAAGGGGTCTCCACTAAAGCTTTATCACCAAACCTTGTTTCCACAACAAACCATTTCTTTCACGATGCAGTTATCACAGGGACAGAACGTGAGGTGAAATCTTCTGAACAGGGGCACAGACAGCAAAACAAAACCACAAACATCTTCCTTATACTATCCAAAGCAAAAAGATATATCTATTTGGCTGGAGTTACACTTTAGAAATGTACCTGTTCTGACTTACATACAAATTCAACTTAAAAACAAATCTATCTTGTTAGTAACTTGGGGACTAACAAACTACTGGGAGAGGTTATCTGGGGTTTTGGAGTGTGGTGCCACCTTTATGCAGATTACATCCAACTTTACTACTCCTTCCCACCTAAAGCCAAGGACACTGCCCTGACCCTAAACCAGTGTTTTTCAGCAGGAATGGACTGGATGAGGCAAACAAACTGAAACATAATCCAGACAAGACGGGTACTTCTGGTCAGTTGGGTGGCAGATCAGGAAATAGGAATCCAGCCTGTGCTAAATGGGGCTACGCTCCACCTGAAGACACAGGTCCGCATTTTGGGGGTCCTCCTGAACTCCGCTTTGAATCTGGAGACCCAGGTATCAGCGATGGCCAGGAGGGCCTTTGCATAATTAAAACTTGTGCACCAACTGCGCCCGTTCCTTGAGAAGCCAGATTTGGCCATAGTGATACATGCCTTAGTTACATCGTTTCTGGATTACTGTAACACTTTGTATATGAGGCTGCTTCTGAAGAGTGTTCAGAAACTTCAGGTGATCTGCTACCAGTTTGTTTCCAGGCACAATTCAAAGTACTAGTTATGACCTTTAAAGCCCTAGATGGCTCAGATCCAAGCTATTTGGCTGACCACAACTCCTTGTACAAACCTGCCCGGGCCCTGAGATCTTCAAGAGAGGCCCTTCTCTTGGTACCACCTCTATCGCAAGCTCGGTAGTGGGAATGAGGGAGCGGGCCTTGCTTCTCAGTGGTTGCTCCTCAGTTCTGAAATACCCTGTCCAGGGAAGCTATAATGATCTCCTTCTTGTTGTCCTTCCGGCGGCAGGCTAAAACCAAAACCTTTTTATTTAGGCAGACATTTAAGGAAGAAGGATGTTAAAGAGCAAGTCAGAGGGTGCTGTAGTTTTAAACGTAGAATATGTTTTTATGGATTTTAACTGAATTTTTGTAATACTATTGATGTTTAATTCTGTTTTAATAGTATATTTATACATTTTAAATTGTATTGAAATGCTTTTAATTTAAGCTACTTTGAGTCCCCTTGTGGAAAGAAAAAGTGGGGTATTAAATAATAATGAAAATGATAACAACAATAATAATGAGACAAGCCAGTTGTTGTGTACGCTTCACGTTTTGGTAGTATTGGTTGCCCGGCTCTCCCTCCCCCTGTCCCCATCCCCCCAACCATAGTTGGAGTAGGACTCCATCCTGTCATTGTGGGGAAGGATATCTTGCTTTCCCCTGGTCCCCTTTGAGGCAAAAAAGTGTGTAGCATAACTCCAAGGAACTCTTGGCACAAACTCATACCAACCATTCAGGTCTAGTTTAAGAAGAGTTTACTGGAAAACAAAGTAAGGGGTCGGCATGCAAGGAAGTCCTGTAACAAAATTTAAGAAACTGTCTGTCCTGGACTAAAGTGTTGGAAGAGAATCCACATATAATAATCCAATAGATAAGAGGTCGTTCGGGTAGATTTGGCATACAGCACCCTCTGGTGGCCAAAGGGGGTGCCCAAAATAAAACAGAATCTCTCCTTGTTTATTCTCAGCCAGGGAAACCAAGGGTGATGTGCTTGTGTGCTCAACCAATCAAACGAGTTGCCATGAAAGAAGCTACTCCTGACACCTTTCAGGAGCAAGCAGTGAAGGCCAGAAAAGCGGTAATTGAAAATGTGATGTGCAGACAGTAGATTTGATGGCTCAGAAGAGCTCTCAGAGTGTGCTATCAAATGCCTTGCAAAAACACAGAAGGGCTGCTGTGTAGACTGGGAAGCCTGCATTTTTGAAGAGACAGCTAGCAGGGTGTCAGGCCTGCAGTATATGAGGGATTAAAATAAAAATGGGAGTATGGTTTTTGAATACCTCTGCTCCCTCGCCTCCCCACCCAAACCCGAGGTCCCTTGATGTATTATTGGAGCTGGACTGCTAGTGTAATACATAGGTCTCAATCCAACTTCCTTTCAGCATAAAATAAATATCTGTATGCCAGCCTATGCTATGCTGAACCATATATCCTCCCTTAACTTACTGAAAGACCCCTTAAGCTAGCCTGCATGATGATTTTGTGCTTCATAGTGATTAGGCAGGTTTGGAGGAATGTCTACCTACACACACACCCCATTGCCAGACATATAATGATGGCATTAGTGCTGAGATCTTTCATGGTTAACCAGGGATCTCAGCGCTGCTATGGACATTTCGTGCTTGGCTGTGGAGGATGGAGCTTCCACAGTAAGGGTGGTGGCTTTGTGCCTTCTACAAGGCGGAAGCATATACCAACCTTTGCCACTGCCACCACCTCCCCCCCCCCCCCCAAGGTATCCCACACATGTAAGGGAAACATATGTATGGGTGCCCATGACTTAATTTCAATGATTTGGAATTGCTGTTGTGTTATGTGATGCTTGGTAACTCTTGGGACATTCCAGTTTGTTGATAGTAGCTATCTTTGCTTGCAGTGTTCTTGTTGCTTGTAATCATTTTTGTGGATTTTGGGTCATGTGTGTAGTTAGCTGTAATTCTTTAGTGAATAGGTGCAGGGTTATATGGAGAGGAAGAAAGGGGCACCATGATGGGGCACATTTGCATTCAGCCTACCAAAAGAGTGCTTGATCATCGAAGCAAAGATTTAGATCTCAATGCAAGCAGATTCTTTTGGGGGGGGGGGGGTTCTAACGTGAGCTTTTGGTATACAGCAATTGGGACAGTGAGGTACAACAAACTCTCAGGCAGGGAGAGTTTGTTCTACCTCACCTTTTTGTTAAGTATATATAGGCTAAGTATACCTTATCCAATGTGCATAGGATCAGAAATATTCCATATTTTCTTTTTTTTATTTTGGAATAATTGCATAATATGATGTCTTGGAGAAGGGACCCAAGCCTTAACATGAAATTCATTTCTGTTTCATATACATCATACACATAACCTGAATATAATTTTATATTTAATATTAATAATGTTGTGCATGAGACAAAGTTTGTGATTATTAGAAAGAGAAGATGTCACTATCTCAGTCACTCATGTGGACAATTTTGGAGTATTTTGGTCCTTGGAATCCTGTAATTTGTTCGTAATCTAAGAATTCAGGTAGGGATTTGACAGCTTTCTTACAAAGAGACCTTGTCCAGGGACACCCAGTTGGAGAAAGAGTTAGAAAATTTGTCAGTGGAACCCAGTGAACTTTGTGGTTGAGTAAGTCTTGGGCCTGGGTCTTTCACATCCAGGCTAGTTACTGTTACCACACCTGAGATGCATAGCTTTATTGTATGCTCTGTATATGTAATTGTGTGTGCTATTATGTAAGCCGCTCTGAGTCCCTATGAGAGATGGTGGATGGCTATATATAAAGATTATTATTATTATTATTATTAGATACACAAGATTAGTACACAGCAAACAAGATAATTTTGCTAGCTTTTGTCTTCAATCACACGTCGGACAATTTCCAAGTGTCTAGGACTGTGTGATGTATCAGAGAATAATGCATGCAGATCTGAGTAGGGTGGCCTTTTGTAGCTGACAGATGGTAATTTTGTCAGCGCTGATTGTTTTGAAGTGCAGGCCAAGATCTTTAGGCTTCACCCAGTGTGCTGATCACCACTGGGACCACCTTTACTGACTTTTTCCAGAGTCTTTGCAGTTCTATCTTTAAGTCCTCATATCATGTAACTCTTCCAGTTGCTTCTCATCAACTCTTCTGTCACCTGGGATTGCAACATCAACAATTCATACTTTGTTTTTTCCATGATCGTGAGGTCAGGAGTATTGTGCTCCAAAACTGTCAGTCTGAATTTGGATGATGATGATGATGATTTGTATCTTTATAACCAGGCTTTCTCCAAAGAGTTAAAGGCAGCATGCAGTCCTGGATTTGAACACAGTTCTTTCCAGTCCTAGTCCAATAATAAGACCACCAGACTATATAGGAATTATAGCAGGACTGTGGGAGACTAAACTACTTGGACTTTTTCTCCTGACTTTGTTCCATTGACCGTAGTGGTAATGCCGGGCAGGGGATGCTTGCTGCCAACCTTTGTCTTTACATGTTGGGAATGAACCTGTATAACCGAATCCTCTCCTTCTTCCTCCCTCCTTTTACAGCTCACGCCTGGAGGTAAGGCAGCCCAGATGGGTGTGGGAGTAGGTGACTGGGTGCTAAGCATTGATGGGGAGAACACCAGCACCATGACCCACATTGAAGCACAGAACAAGATCCGTGCCTGCGGGGATAAGCTTTCTCTCAGCTTAAGCAGGTAAGAGATTGTCACTGAGGCTTTAGGAGATGAATGCTTTTAGTAGTGTTTTTACGAGCATGATATGCTCTGCAGGTGCAAGAGTTGGCCCAGTCCAAAATGCCTTTTTTGGTCTCAGACCCAAGCCTTGGAGTTACTTAATGCACAAGAGCAAAGAGCTTGGAAAAATTGCCTTTCCAATCTCAGGTCCCAGAATCTCCCACTACCATGGTCTATACCAGGCGTGGACTTCAGCTCCCACAATTCCTAACAGCCTACCATACTGGCTAAGAGATTCTGGAAGTCATAATCCAAACACTGTCTCAAACTCTGATAGAGCAGTAAACTAACTATTTTTCACATTGCCATTTAACAGAAAGAAAACTTCCATTACTTTGCTGTTAGTTTATATCCAGGCATTTACAGGTACCCACTATAAACATGATTAATGTCATACCTAATATTTAATACCCATAACAGTAAAGTAAATGAAATAGACGGAGGTCTGTTTTAAATTTCCAGGCCAGAACTGAAGATATCCCCAAAGATAAAGACGTATAAAGAGGAGTCCCATTTTGTTGATTTTATTGATTAAAAAAAATTCAGCACATTAAAGAACAGGAAAATGGTGTGGAGATGCAGGAGGGTTACAAGGAGAAATGTTATCTGAAGTGTCCATAAAATTGTAGAAGTAAGCCAAGTCTGTTCAGCATTATAATCAACTCAAAATGTGTGCAAAAATGAGAATCCATAGTCATTGATATCATGCCTTGTGACTAACTAGAGTCTGGCAAACAAGTTTGTTTTCCTGGATTGTTATTGTGGCCCATGTGTCCGGTGTACTCTCTCTTGTAGAAAAGGACACCAGCACTGAAAGTGTCATAACAGAATGACTTTATACAACTTTGGGGCAAAGTGTCTATTTTAATTTTGAAGTCCGAGATGTGGAATTAAAATAAGAAGCAGCATACAAAATTGTACAGCTGGGTATTTTACCTGCCACTTAAGAGAATAAAGCAGATCAGTATAGAAACATGGCGGATGAAATGAATTTGGGTTGGCAAAAACATCTCCAACAAAAGCTTTCTGAAGTAATGCAATGCACTTTCTTGGGCTTCTTTGAAAGTGTCTTGGAAACAGCGACCAACTCAGATGCTTTGTTTGGTGCTCAGCCATTTGAGTACATTACACTGATTGTCTACATTAGCAGCATTCATTGCCTTTGAATTCCAGCCCCATTTTCAAGTGCTGATATTGAGCTTGAAATACCTTAACAGCTGGGCACCAAATTACTTCAAGGCAGGGTAGGGTAAGGTCCAGGGGCAATTTTCCACCCCTTGGACCTGCTGTTGGCCCGTCACCTTCAGAATGAAACAAACTGACAAAAGGTCCAATTTTGGTTCCATAAAACCACACTGGGGTGTATTTTTTCAAAAGAGAATAGTCGTTCTTGGAGGCTTCATGTTTAAATATAGGTGATGAAAATGCAGGCTGTATATAATTTGTGTGACCACAGGGTCCAGTGACTTTGTAATGCTCTAAAAAGGAATAATCTCTCATGTGGCGAGTGGAGGAGAACTGTGTATTGGATCAATTCAAATTTCATCTCAGTGCCACTTTATTTGCTCCTCCACTCTGCAAAAGGCAAACTCAAGACCCCCACTTTAATACCCATGGCTGCATCCTATGGGATCCCAGAGTTTGTAGTTGAGGGAGGGCTATTTAGGATTCTCAGACAGAGTTCCTTTAATGCCTTCCCAAAGAACAGTTCCCAGAATTCAATATAGGATGAAGCCATAGCAGTTTAAGTGGACATCATAGTGCTATAAATTAGTGATAACTAAGGACTGATTATTTGCCATAGAATGACCTGAAGATCAGAGGAATTATTGGGCAGATGGACAAATAGTGTAATTTTAGAGCAAGGAACTAAGAACTGTTTGCTCCAAGGGATTTTTTAATCTTTCATTTCATGCGTTTCCTCAACCCTGATTTCACAGACCTGTTACAGGCAACTTGTGACCTCTAGAACAGTGGTTCTCAACGTGTGCTCCACGGAGCCCTTGGAGCTCCTCAAAGCATTCTTCTGTTCCCCCCTCCAAGCTTTCCCCCCTTCTCCTTGCCCTCAGAAGCCTTTTTTGTTTGCTTCCCTCACCACCAAAAGCCTTTCCCCCTCACCCTCCTTGCTTCCCAGATCTTTCCCCTTTACCTTGCTTGCTTCAAAACGTTTAGGAGGTGCTTTGACTGTGCTTTTCCTGCACGGCAGAAGAGAGTTTGACTGGATAGCCTCGGGGTTTCTGTTGTTGTTATGATTATTATTACAAAAACTGGATAGCCATCTGTGAGGGGTGCTTTGATTGTGTTTTTCCTGCATGGCAAAAGGTGGTTGGACTGGATGCCCCCTGGGGTCTTCTGTTGATATACTGTTAGGTTTATGTTGGTCAAAATGTTTGCCCATACCTAATATATATGCCATATATATAATATAATATATAAACATTTCTTGGGACTCCATGAGAAACCTTTGCGTTCAAAAGGACTCTGTGGCTGTAAAGGTTTGAGAACCCTTGCTCTAGAATGATACTGTTAAACTGCAACTCCCATTAGTGTTAGTCAGCATAGCCAGTGATGAGGCATAATAGGAGTTGCAGTTCCACAACATCTGGAGGGCAAAAGCTTTTTCACACCTGTGCCAAAAGTATCTTCTGCTATTTTCTTAATTCCTTACTGTGTAAAAGGGACCAGGCTGCTCAATTGGAGTTGCCCTAGCCTTTTACACAAGAATTGTCTCAGCAGATCTATTGCATCAAGTATCTGACTTGCAGAAATCCCTCCCTGGAGCTATGTAGCAGAACCGTTCCTGCCTTTGGCTAATAGCAACTTTTATTTTGCAGAATCCAGAACCTCCTGGGCAAACCTCAGAAGGTACGTGTTCCTCTTCTTCGTTGGTATTCATTTCTCAGCGATATAACTAGGTAGTAGCCCTGAAACATTGCTGGGTGAGACCATTCTCTTGATCCACTTTTACAGTTCAGTACAAAAAAGAGGATCACCAGTATACAGAAAACTTACCCAATTCATTTTAGGTAGCAACTGCCTTGTTCAGGGGAATATTTTAATCCCAGTAGTGCTGTCTCTTCAGGAAAAAGAAAGGAATAACAGGCATATCTGCTTTAGGCTTCAAAGACTTAAAGTGAATTTTCTTTTAAGCCTGGGGCTGACATTCCTATTCAGTTAACCAGGTAAATAATGTGCAGCTTCAAACTTGTTGACAAGATTGTAGTTTTCAAATGGTGATTTTCCTAGGCACCTGGCATTTTTCTTCATATTTGCATTTGGTGGCATCCTGTCTTCTTGCAGGCCTTTAGAGCTATCCAGGTGCTGTTAGTTTCAGCCTGGAAAAGCTGTTAACCTTGTTTTGGATTCGAAGTAAGGAGTTGCCTCCCCTCAAAATCTCTGGCACCTTTATTCGTTGTGAGTGGCCCATCCATTCGATTGTGCCACAGGCTGCCCAGAAAACAGGAGCTACAAATAGGAATCAGAGTAGGAATGTAGTTATCCTGCTCCACAGCAAGCTGGAGATGATCTTGGCCTTACTTGCCTCATTGGAGAAGCATATTGATCGAAGTGTGTGGTTGTTATCCACCTCAGGGAGAAAGATGGGGGTATAAATAAAGTTGATAATAATAATAATCGTCATCATCATCATCTTCCATTTTCCCTGCCTGGTCTGTAAGTATATATCCTGCCTTGCAAAGGAAGCAAAGAAATTCCATCCACCTGATCTGGTTCAAGATAGTGGGGAAGAAGGGCTTCCTCAACATTTCGTTTGGGTTTGGGAGTATCTCTGCTGCTCGGTTTGTTTAGTGGATGATGGCAGTTAGTCATGGCATGGAGTGGGCCAGGAAGGGAAATGCATGGATTCTGCTGCACAGTGGCACAGCATGTGAATTGCTTTGCCTGTCCTTCTTCCAAGGCTGGAAGAGAGGCAAGGCATGTCCTTCCTGAAATCCCTACCATTCTCTAGAGACACTCCTGGGGCAGTTCTAGTGCACTCCCACTTTGCAAATGGATGGTGCTGAACAAAGGACGGCAGAAAGGCATGCCTTTGTAGTAGGCATGGGGCACAGATCCAAGACATTAGCGTAAGTCTTGGCTCCTGCCAGTCAGGGGTGTTTTCATAGTTGTGGCTGTTGCTTTGACAAGAACACTTCTTGCCTTGAAGCTCAAATAATATTTTAAAAGCAGCCAGGCTTCTCTCTAGGACACCATGGCATCCCCTGGTAGCCTGGTGCTCTTGCATGCTGCCTGTTGCGTCAGCTTGGGTGTTGTGTGTTTTTGTCTTCCGCTCAGGATGCACTTCCTTCCTCTGAACCCCCGAAGTATAACTTCGCTCCCAGTTCTGCCCTCAACAAAACAGCCCGGCCCTTTGGAGTTATCTCTGCTCCAAACTGTCAGCCAGGGCCAGTGACGAAATCTGTGCTGTACACACCCTCTGCATCTGTCTGCACCACACAACACAATGGGTATGTTGCTGGGCTTCTAGGATCCTGGACTATGATGGGTGAAGGTGAGGTGGGTTGGGATGATCTCACTGCAGAGCACCGTCTCATGCTACCCTGCCCACTTGTGTGTCTGCACATGTGTCTTTTCCATGGGTGGGTGTGGATGGCGCACCCCTTCACAGCAAAATGTGTGGCCATATAAAACATTTGGTGTTGCAGTGACCTCTGATGGCTGCAGGTAATACTGCAGTGCTTGCATCCAACAAAAACCATATTGGATGTGATGTTTGCTCCTGAATGCCTGATTGAAAGCAAAGTCATTAGCAGCTCATATATTACCAGGTTTCACTTATTTTAAATGTCTTTCATAAGAAGCAGTTGATAATATGGTGGCACATCCCAGGATCCCTTGGAGCTTTAGAGGTCTTAGTTGAAGATCATACATTCTTAGTATATCCTGTAGTCAAGGACCCTTGTGTTTTGTGTTTTCTTCTTGGGGATTGGTATGAGGATTGGAAGTGAGTTTAGTTTCCCAATGGGCGTTTCTCCACCTTCCTGTCCAGCCTGGCAAGCTACAATATAGTTAGCCACCCTAAACTGGAAGACAGAACCTCTTGCTCAGTTCTTCTCAGGACCTGTCCACCCAGGTGAGATGCTGAAAGGCAGGCCTCAAATCCCACCATCCCTTTGGGTCAGATTCCAAGGCTGTTCATGTCTTTTCTACCCACTCCAGGCTTTTTATGGGTTTTTGGGTGGGAGGTTGTTTCCAAAGCTGTCATCCTTAGCTTTTGTTTTAGTTTTTGTCATCCCCCCCCCCCCCTGTGGTTGTGTGTAGAGAAAGGAGCCATCATGGGGATGCCTTCAAACCTTTGTTTAGCAAATACCTGGATGCACCAAATATTGTTGTTGTTTTTTTCAAAATTTCAACAAAGTGGGACCACAAGAGTATGAAAAGGGAATGATGACCAGTCAACAAAGGAAGCCTAGCACATTATCTTTGATCATCTCATGCTGGGCCATACATGCAGGAAATGTTGCCTACACTGCATGGCTTCTTAGTGACCCAGAACCCCTCTTTTGCCCTAGGGGAATGCAGTGTGTGCAGGCAGGCTTGCTTTAGTTTAATGTACTTGCCTTCTGATGGACAGGCCTGAGCAGCGTTTTCCTGCCAAGATGGGCTTCTTGTGGCTGAAAATCTGCCCTGAATGCTTGACTGCATGTGAGTGGGTGGGAGCCTTTTTAGTTTTTAAGATGCTGCTGAAAATAGCACTGCTTTGGGTGACTCCTTTCATGTGGTACGTTGAGGTGGCATTGGCAGCTTCTCTTCAGGCTTGTGCTATGCTAGGTGATCTCCAGGACAACTCTGACACACAGCCTCTTATATGCACTATGCCATAGTATGGGGAAGTTACTTTTTCTGTCTACTATTCTTGAAAAATCCCAACTGCCATCCCAAGCTCTGTACTATGCCTGTTATTGGACTGCACTAGGTCTTCTTGCCAGCTAAAAACCTCAGACCACTGCAGCAGAAATAATGGTGGTGCTTAGTTCTCTGATAATCCCTGAGAAGTGTGAAAATCCCTTCCTGGGGTCTCTTTGCAGATTTTTGGGGAATGGGGATTGGAATATAAGCAAATAAGAACTCTTTGGAGTAAGGGGTTGCCTCTTTTGGAGCAATTCATTTGCTCACTGAAGCCTTGTAATGTACCTGTGAATACTTTAGGCATTTGAATTTTAGGCATTTTAAAATGTTTTTTTTTCTAGCTTGTGTCCCCTAACATCTTCCAAATGTGTTTTGGCTAAATCTCCTAACACCCATGTTCAGCATAACATGACTGAAATAGCTGGGAGTAGTGGAGATTGTCATGCAGCAATCTGAAAGTCACAAGTTTGGGGAATATGGATGGTTGACTGTGGAAAATGGAAAAATCTATACCATTGCCTTATGGCTCTAACTTGTCATTGTCTTTCCTGCCTATCTCTCTCTCTCTCTCTCTTTCTCTTCCCTTCTTTTCTCTCTCTTTCTCAGGTGCAGAAACCTGACAAGTCAGTACGCTTTTTGGCTGGTCTGTAACTTACCTGCTTGTCTTAGGAGTAGTTCCTTGCATGTTGTAAATCCTGTTGACACTCGGAGAAGTCTTCTAACTCCCTGCTATGCTTCGGACTTCACTGATTTCTCACTTCCTGTCTTACCCCACCTGAGGAATAACTGTAGTTGAAAGGGATGAGGATTCTTCCCCCATCCCCTCAAAAACCTACATGTGCCTGTATGTAGGGGGAGGGAAGGAGAAGACCAGCAATTTCAAGGCCAGTAATAGACTTGGGTGTAGAGATCTCTTTCTTCTCCATGACCTTAGTCATTTCCTCTTGGGTAGACTAACTTTTGGGTTGTGCCAGGTGTCTTATCTGAATGACTGCACGCTTATAGTTCCCTGGTGTCTAGCCAGGGGTGAAAAGGCCAAGGCATTCATGGGAAGGAACTGGTTGGGACATAGTTGCTGCCCTGAGGCTGAGGGTTGTTGCATGTTTGGTTTGAGGGAGTTTTCAGGCACTTCCTCTGGAGCGGGATAGTCTGATATGGATACAGTCATCAGCTCTATAGCTGTAACTGCCTGACCTAGATAACTGAGAGGAAGTGGTGCTAAATTTGGCTGTGTGGTTTGTCTTCTTCACGGCACAGACAAGCTGCTACTGCCGCTACCACCTCCAGTAACTTTTCCTGTGAGCAGCAGCCAAGATGTCACCTTTCATTTGTGTTGTCCTGTGAAAGGGGGTGGCATTTCTTACTTGACCTGTCTTCTTTTCTCTTATTCTCCTGCTGTCCCTGGGCTCAGGGTTGATGCTCATCCCCCTGAGGTGAAGGCTCCACCCCAAAGCAACCCCGTGCCTGATTATGGAGATTACTACCTGGAAGACCAGTAAGACTTTGGAGAGGGCGGAGGAGGGGGTAGAAACATTCAGAAAGGTGGTGTTGTGTTTCTTGCATGACATGCCTCAACTGGTGTACCATGGTTTCGTGTCAATAACTCTTCCTATCTGGTTCGGCTGCAGTAAGACTCTCTTAGCCATGGATGCAATATCCACAGTTTCACTTACAACCCCAAAATATGTCCCCTCCCCCAAATTAATTGTGGGCCTCTCTAAGTCCATTCTGAACGGGAGATTTTACAGAATCACATTGGAGGACTTAGAGAGGGGATTCTTGGAGTTTGAGCCTCTAAAAGGAAACTTTTCTAAGCTCAGTATCCACTCTAATCTTTTGGTGACTGTTAGTTACATTTACTAAAGGGATATTCAGTGTCTGAAGACTGTCTAGTTTCAGATACCAGGTATTGGGCAAAATGCTTTTTTCTTATACCATAAGGAGTTAAAATGTGGCTCTCCAAGTCCTGCTCAACTATACTTCCCATCACCCTCTATCATTGACCATGCTGTGTGGTGTTGGCCCACTAACATCCAGAAGACTACATCTTTTTCACTCATGCCTTTTCTCTTTCCTTTGAGCTTTTTGGACTTATCGATATGGCCACCATAGGTTTACAGGAACTTTTTAGTTTAGCTCAGCCCTTTTATGCGTGCACTTTACTGCTATGTGTTGCCTGAAATATTTTCTATGTTTTTTGCTTCAGACACCAGAGATTGAACTTAGGATGTTATCCCCATGCTCCAAAAAACAACACAAAAATATGTTCGTTTATCAATATAAGGAACTACGTAGTTAACCACAGTTGATGTAATGGGTACTCTTAAAACTTGCAAAAATAGGTGTTTTGTAATGTGTGTCTTTTAAAGTGTGTCAAGATTATTTCTTAGCACAGTGGGTCCCAGAATCATGGAGTCCTCGTGGCCAGTAGCCATGCTAGTCTCTGGGATCTATTATCTAAATAACAAATTTAGCTCCAGACAGTTAAATAGCCCAGATGTGTGAATGTTGGGGAGGGAATTTAGGATCTGTTCACTGCCTCTGCAGGGCAGGTTACTTAGTTGCACTTATTCGTTCTGATCTTTAGAATTATGAAACCATGGCCCTGTCCTGATTTGTGCAATCACTGACATCTCAGGCTTTTGGCTTGATACAGTTTGTATGTGTCATGCATGCCTGGCAGCCGCTCTTTCTAGTACAGCCCTGGCTGAGTGCCCTTGTCTGTTCGTAGGCACTCTCTGCGGCTGATTAGCCTGCCAGCCTTCCTTCCCAGTGACTCCAGCAAAAAGAGACTTATTGAGGACACGGAGGACTGGCGACCACGGACTGGCACAACCCAGTCCCGCTCCTTCCGTATCCTGGCCAATCTCACAGGCACAGAATTCAGTAAGTTCCTCCTTCTTGGGGGGACTGGTTTGGTGGGTGCTTTATTTTACTGTGTTCCTATCTCTGGTTAGACCTAGCCAGTGAAGCTGCAGGAAGTGACAGGTATTCAATACCATCTACTTCAGAAAGATATTGCAGTGATGCCTGAGCTGTTAGAGTGACTCTGGCCCTTGTCCACGTGTATTTTGAACCCTGGCCAGTTGGTAATGGCCACTTTTGAAGGGCTCGGCATCCAGATTGTCCTGCAGCCATAACCAGGAGCATGTGTTTGCTCCTCTTTCTCACCCCCACTCCCTCCAACTTCATTGGCCTCATTCAGTCTGTCTGTCTGCTGCTGCTGTAAGAGATCAGCAGGCACCTCATAATGCTTCCCTCTCAATGTTGGATGCCCAGTCCCTGTATCCTCTGGGGAATGTTCTTATTTTCTGCAGAATTTCCTTTCCTATTCTCTGCTCAGAAACCTTTAAATGGTTTGGCTGACTCAGGGCATGATACTGTCTCTCTTTCCTTTCCCTCTGCTGCTGCCAGTGCAAGACCCAGATGATGAGCATGTCAAGAAAGCCAGGTAAAAATGCCCCCTCCCCTCTGTCCCAATTTTGCTTAGAGCTAGAAGAGTGGAGTTTTGCCTACACTTTCTACTCTACAGCTGCTGGAGATTAAAAATGAAATGAAGTGGCTGTCTGTAGAGCCACTTGTCCCTTACCAGGGCTAGTATAGACTTACTGTCAGCTGTGGTGGAGTGGATGAAAGCTTCATCTGGTTTTCTTATGTTCTGCTGTTTCAGTAATTTGAGGAGTGCATGAAGTGCCTCCCTGTTTTTCTCTCTTTCCCTCAAACTTTGCCTTTCCTCCCTCCCCCTGCCTATTCCTTTGTTTTCTTCCTTTTTTCCAGAGAAAAGTTTGTTACAGAGCTTCAGAGCCCCCGTTACACTCGTCTGCGTGACTGGCACCACCAGCGATCGGCTACCTCTCTGAATGTGCTCTCCTAAGCAGCCTAGGACAACTCTGTCTTGTTTTCTGATTCCACCCCTCTCTGTTGCGTATACATGTGGCGGGGAAGGGTGCAGAGTGTTTGATTCCGCCTAACTATTGAAATGAAACTTTTTAAAAACTTAGAAATATACAGCAACCCTTTGCCAAGGAGTTATAAGCCTGTGTGTGGTGGGATGGGCAGTAACTTGGAAGTGGAAGGTCCCTACTTAATAGCCTCTCACTTCTCATTTAACGCCACCTCCTCTAGTCTTCCTACTCTTGTTGGGTGAGAAAATGGGATTCCCCACCTGAAGATGCTCAGGCACCCACAAGCCACTTCTGTTATTTATTTGTTCTCTGAAAAAACAAAAGCTGGTCATGGAGAGCTCTGTGGCACCCTGATCCTCATATTTCACTGGGGAAATTCTCCCAAAGTAAGCTTCTATTGCACAGAGGCTTACTGTCCTTCCTTTGGATTGATGAGCCTTGCTCTGTTTCATGAGCTGCCAATGTTTCCCTTCCTGACTGAGCATTTCAAAGAAAGAGGAGCCTTTTCCAGCCACGACTTTGCATCTGGCTGGAAAGAAATCCTTCTTGGACTGCATGGCTTTTTCTTTGTGTCTTTTCTAAACTTGGGTTTTGCTCAGTGTCCCAGTGCCCATGGTTGGTACAGCTTATTAACAGCAGGTGAAAGAGCCAGAGTGAATGAAAGCTCTTCTTCTTCTTAACAGTCTCTTCTGTCTCTTTGAAAGCAGTTAATAATCTAAGTGGCTATGGCTCTCTTCTTTCCTTCTGTCCTGTGAAAATTAGTCCCCCCCCCCCTTTGTGTTCCAGCAGCCATTTGTGGTTGCTCTGTGACCATCTTCTTCAGGAAAGGGAGCTCACTTCTCTCTAAGAGGGCTGAAAAAGTAATCAGAACTTGCAAAATGGTCTTGTAAATTACAATGCTGTGTAGGCCAGTGGTTACCAATCTTTGATCCTCCAGGTGTTTGGGACTTCAGCTCCCAGAAGCCCCTGTCAGCTTGGCCAACTATCAAGAAGTCTGGGAGCAGAACTCCAAGACACCTAGAAAACCAAAGATTGGGAACCACTGGTATAAGCAGAATATATATATATATAAATTTTCATTCATTCTGGTCAAACTTGTTGTCTTTACACTTGAATAGCAATAGTGTGCCTTAGTTTTGCAAAAGGGTAGTTTTGAATTCAGTTACACTAATAGATAGATTTTTATTTTGGATTGGAGCAGACTCCTTGGAGATGGGGCTTCTACCTCTACAGCTTTTTTCATGCCTCATAGATCAATTTGCTCAGCACATGGAAGATATCATGGGCTCCTTTCTCTAGAAAAGGTTTGTCATTGTTTTGACTACATGCGCAACACAGAATTCAGCTGTTATCTGTAGAGTGCTGTAATACACCGCCTCCAAAATGCCTGGAACCATTATTCAGCCAAAAGTTTTCAGTCTGGTGGAAGGCTGGATTACTGTCTTCTGTTTTGTAGTAAAAGAAGTAACAATAAATGTTTCTGTTCTCTTAACTGCTTTCTGTCTCTTTATTCTGTTGCATTGGTGGGCAGAATTGCATTGCGTGGGTGGAATTGTTCCACAGTGGAGTGTAGGCCTCTCTGCCATCACTTACAAGACACCTTAACAGAGCCTTTAACATCTTAAATGTCCTGGTTCTCTAGTATCCTGGTCTTCTTTTGGGCATGGAGCCCTATTCACAGTCTTCTCTTTCCTCTCCCTGTTATTTCTGCTATATAATTGTAGAGGGTCCTGAGCTTCTCATATCAGGTTTCTAGGAAACCATAGTGGGCAAGGAACAGGGTGGTGGTCGTAGTGAAAGAGCATATCAGGAGTTACCTTTCTACTTTTGCCATAGAATTAATATCTACTATATTGTTAGCTGATTGCCTTGACTTGGGTGGCTGAGTAGGGATGTACAATGGGGTTTATTGGGACGGGGGTTGCTAGAAAGACCAATAAATGGGTCCTGGTGCAAATCAGGCCTGAACTTTCACTAGAAACCAAAGATAACTATGCTGAAGCTGTTGTACTTTGGACATATTACGAGAAGATAACCGTACTCAAACAGATAATGTTTGGTAAGATAGCAGGGAGAGGAAGATCCCATTCCAGGTGAATAGTTTCAATCAAGGAAGCCTTGGGCTGAGTCTACGAGACCCGAGTTGGGTTGTTGAGGATAAGGTGACTTGGAGGTTTCTCATTCTTGGGTTGTCACAAGTCGAAGTCAACTTGAAGGCATCTAACACAGCCACAAAAGCATAAATTCCTCATTCATCAATAAAGTTGCTGCTTTGTGGTCTCTGTACTAGGCAGCTGCCTCTCTGTCTTGAAAGACTGCATCGTGCAAATCATGCTGAGCTATATCATTTCTCATTGCAGGAGTTTCCTTGCGGGAGTAATTGTTGTTTTTTGGGGGGGGTGGAATTTTCCTTCAGTTTGTTTCCAAATAACACTACAGTAACTCTAAGGCAAACCTATCCAAGAGATTTCTTGGCAAGATTTGTTCAGAGAGGGTTTCCCTTTGTCTTCCTTTGAGGCTGAGAGAATGCACCTTGCCCAGGTCACCCAGTAGCTTTCCAAGGTATAGCAGGGATTCAGACCCTGGTCTGCAGAATCATAGTCCAGTGTTCACAGTTCTACGCTAAGGTAGAAGCATTCTCTCCCCGAAACATCAGGAGAGAATGCTTCTGGAACACGGCCATACAGCCCGAAAAACTTACAGCAATCCTCCATATTTTCTTTCTGGTTTTTTAATTTTATTTTATTTCCACATTGAGAACACAAGTCTAGTAAGAAAATAAATCTCGGGCTTTTTTCCAGTGACATGTATACAAATCTGATTCCCCAACATGGTAAACACAACAGGCATACAATTGCTTATCTGCTGTGTGAGTGGTACAGTTTCAGACAAAATTGCACACTGTGCTTTCTCCCTCCTGCCTTGCAGTGAGTCCCGCTTTCCAACCCATCTGATGTCTGCCTAATAACAATCCGTTATTCTTCAGAGGCTTTGGACTTCATGTCCCAGAATTCCTAGCCATTGGAACAGTTGGCTACAGCTTCTGGGAGTTGGAGGCCCAAACACCTGGAGGGCCGCAGGTTGTGTAGGCCTGCCTTAGAGGGAAGCGCATTGACAAACACACCTGCTTCTCTTCCTCAGTCTCTTGGGAGCAGCTCAGGTGATGTTTCCAGACTGTTCCTTTCTCCACGTTCCCCATGGTAAAATGACTTATGCTTCTAAGCAGAATCTCTTTTGTTGTTCTTGGCAAAGAAAAGAGTGTTTGAACCCAAGTGCTCATGTCACCCTTATTTTGAGTCATCTGCTGGAAAGTGTGCGCCTCCACATTAGTTCTCTCCACGATTCACCCTTGAACCTATCACCTTTGTCCTCTCTGTCCTTCAGTGTCCTTGGTAGATGCCTTGAAACTCTGCACTCCTAATCCTATGTTTCTTTCCTAATCAGCCACAAAGATATTGGGTGTCCCTCTTTATAATCAGAAAGCTTGGGTATATGGAGAAACCAAGGTACTGAACCATATGCCTTTGGGGATTAGGCTCCATGTGACTGACTTGGGGTGCCAGAGTCCGACCGTGAAGCAACTTTGGTATGCTTAGTGTGACTAAATTATCTTTATCCCAAACCTTGAAAATGCTTGCCAAAAATGTTCAAGAGAATCTTGAGGAGAGAGTGAGAAGCAAAATCTTGGTTGTGGGAAGGTAGGCTTGGGTTGAACGTGAGGGAAGATTTTTGCGAAGATAGTGTTGTAATCTTATGAGATGGCTAGGGCATGAATGGAGTCTCCTCTTTGGATGTTTTAAAGCAGGGGTGCTCATTAGGTAGATCACGAACTACTGGTAGATTATGTAGGGCGTCCTGGTAGATCGCAGGCAGGGTGGGAGGAAGACTCAGTCCTGTCCCACAGGCTCCCGTCGCCGCCCAAGTGCTGCCGGCCCTGGGTTATCTGAGGTCTTTCCCACACAGTTGAATAAAATCCCATGTTATCTGCTTTGAATCAGATTATATGGCAGTGTGGACTCAGAAAACCCAGTTCAAAGCAGATATTGTGTTCTATGTTTCACATTTTTGTAGAGGGTAGGTAGATCATTTTGACTTGGTTGTTTTATAAGTAGCTCACATGCTGAAAAAGTGTGAGCACCCCTGTTTTAAAGCATGTATCTAATAGGAGAAAGAGCTGACCTGAAGGCTTTGGAACAGATAAGATGTTTCTATACCATTTTGTCAGAGTAGGTTGTGGAATTTGTGCATGGGTGTGAGCAATTTTTTTTTTTAAAAAAATTTGCTGCCTTTTATGAATTTGCCAGAGATGAGCGTAAGGCCCCTTAGGTTTATGTGGCTGTTAATTATCATTGCTGAACTGGGCCCTATTGAAAAGCAGACAGCTGCCCAAGCACTACAACTACCTGAACTTGAATGCATTCAGCCAATTGCATTTCATTCTACTCCATATCTTGTTTTTCCTGCCACTTCCTATGCAACCAATCATCTAATGCAAGTTTCTCTTACTGGCTGTAGTAGGAAAGCCTTAGAGGCTATGCTGGCTCTACATTTTTATGTTATGACCATACTGGTAGGGACGGAATTATATCATTTCCCGATGCGGTGTCCTAGGAACTGTACCATTAGTACAGGAAGGCAATTACTTGTTCTGTGCAGGAAATGAACACCTCCTTTAAACAGACACACATCTCCATTTTATCTTCATCTGTGCCAAGTCTAGTCAGTTAAAGGATGTGCTCTTTAAAACATGCACACCTTCATTTTTATCTGCTTCTGACTCAAGTTTTATAGCAATTGAACACAAGAGAAAGACTTTTGCTGATTTCGGTGATTCTGGACAGAACATACTATGCTCTTCAGCTCCCCTCCCCCTTCTTTTTGCCAGAGAAGAATAAACCAGGGTAGCGAGCCTTTGTTCTTTAGTCTAAGTATATGTGGTAACTAGTCATAGTGTTCAGTGTTTTGGAAGTTTATGAAACATCTTTCCTTTTTTGACTTTGCTAAACACAGGCTCTTCCTAGTTTTATGGGGAACAGAAGAAGGAGTTGTTTCTTCTTTCTCTTTCTTAGTTGGTTTTTGTCCTGGCCTCCCCAGTCTGAACTTGGGATCTGCTTGATCAGCCCTTGTTCCTAAAATTGTCAGCCCAGCCTGTAGAGGTCACTGCCACACAGTGGGTGTAGGTATATTTTTCTACAAACAATGGGGTACCACAGATACTTTTTCCCACCCATTCTGACTTCTTTCTGTGAGCTCCTTTAATTCTGGGGTCCCTCTCCATTGACATTTAAAGCCTGGCCGAGCAATCAGCCTTGGCTAGGGGGTGTGATAAAGGGTCAGCTTGTATGGAACTAATTGGTTATTCTGTAGCCAGGTCTCCATGCCGGATCTGTCTTCTGTGCCATCCTTGAAAGTGGAGCCTGGATATGGTAAGTTGGAGAGTGATGGCTTGAGAGGCTTCTAACCAGGCTGCTTTCTGGGAGAAGTCTCCCAGCAAGCTGTGAAAAGCTATTGCCACTTTAAGACTTCCCTTCGGCTTGCAGGAAAGCATTCTCATCTGCCTTCATGTCAATGGGTGATGGCCAGTACAGTAGAGTCTCACTTATCCAACATAAACAGGCTGGCAGAACATTGGATAAGCGAAAACATTGGATAATAAGGAGGGATTAAGGAAAAAATGTATTAAACGTCAAATTACATTATGATTTTACAAATTAAGCACCAAACATCATGTTTTACAACAAATTGACAGAACAAGCAATTCAATACACGGTAACGTTATGTAGTAATGAATTTAGCACCAAAACATTGCAATATATTGAAACAGCTGTGGATCCGGGCACACTGCATTGGATAATACAGAAGGTTGGATGAGCGAAGGTTAGATAAGCAAGATTCTACTGTACTTCTAGAAGAGAGGGTCAATCTATCCAAATTTGACAGTGAAGTTGGTTCTCAATTATCACTTCAGGGATTAGAAGTTGTACCAGAACTTCCAGGTTTTACCACAATCCTCTCGTGATTGGGGGATTCTAGGAATTACAACATGAAGTAAGTCCTAACCCTTACTTTGCTCAGGCCCTAGAAACAAAGCCACACAATAGCCTCTGCAAGTTTCAGATCACTCACCACTTGGTGCTTGTCTGCAACAGAAAACGCCAGATGCCTTGTTTAACTGTTCCAGGCTTTGCTGCTCCAAAACCTGCACCTGTCTCGGGCCCTGCCATTCGCCCACCCTGGGCTGCGGATCCTTCCTTTGCAGAGCGATATGCCCCGGACAAAACCAGTACGGTGTTGAGCAAGCACAGCCAGCCAGCCACGCCAACACCTATGCAGAACCGCAATTCCATCGTCCAGGCCGCACAACAAGCGCCAGAGAGTGCCAACAAAACCCCCATCTGCTTCCAGTGCAACAAGATTATCAGGTGAGTGGGACAAATGTGTGGAGGATTTCTTATCCCAACTTAATTGACAGGTAGCTGGGCATGGGAGCTGGCTTCCTTGGTGGTGGTTGTGTGGAAGGTGATATGAAAGTTGTGTCCTCAGGGGTGTATCTGTGGTAGTTCATTTATATTGTGCAAGCTGTTGCTGGATGAGGATGAGGGTGTGTCTCTGACACAGCATCCATTACAAAGCATTCTGATAACACAGAGTATCTGGTAACTGATATGCTTACTAACATTAGGCAAAGGAATCACAAAAAAGATAAACAATGAAAACAAAACTACAATAACTGATCCCCTTCACAATCCACTGCTGATGTTTTTAGGAATTTGCAGCAGATAGTTTTAGCTGCTACTGCAAAGCTGGTAGCCTTGATTACAATGGGTTAGCAATGATCTGCTAACAGGTCACAAATAATATCAGGCAACAGCATTGTTCTCATGAAGTCTCTGAAGGAATGCATCCTGGGGTCACTATATAATGAGTAGAGTAATAAATAAAGTAGGTCTTCCACCTCCCCAAAGCCACAAATACATTGCCACTGTGTAAAGGGGATCCCTTTATATCTTTCCTGTAGATAAGCTAATGACTGTTTGAAAACTGAAGGCAGTAAAGGCTTTTCAAAGAGCAGCCAAGTTTAAGTCTTGGAAATATTGTTGAAAATATTGCTTTCGAAAAGGTTGTACCAAGGGGAGAACCTTTGCTGCTGGATAACAAGCAAATTTTCATTAAAATCAAACTCATAAATTCTGTTTCTAATAAAATATTTGTCCTTACGGATTCCAGAAATTGATATCCTCCAAATAAAATTGGGTCAACGACCATCCGCCCTGGACTCATTGTTTAGTGAAACAGATTTTTTCTAAATTACTATTGTCCAAGTTCATCAATCCAGATTCTTTGTGGATTTTTCCTTAATAGAAGGGCAGTCAACTGCCAGTCTTAGCCATGAGAAGGGTACCCATGGTGATGGATACCCAAATTAAGCAAGCCATATCTTAGGACCTAAGGTATCCTCATTGTCATCATCATCAAGATCTTCTGGGGATGCCTTGCTCTCGTTCCCACCTGCTTCGCAAGTGCAACTTGTGGGGACAAGAGATGGGGCCCTTTCAGTGGTGGCTCCTTGGCTCTGGAACTCTCTCCCCAGTGAGATTAGATCAGCATCCTTCCTCCTGACCTTTAGAAAGAGAACAAAGACATGGTTATGGGACCAAGCTTTTGATTACTAAAGTAATGCAGTACAAGAAGTAAATATGGAATATGTGCAATCAACATTTGGAATGGCCCAGTTTAAGTGTTTGTATCATGTGATTTCAATGTTTTTATTAGGTGGTTTTAATTTTTACATTTTCATGTTTAAATGTTATTTTATCTTAGGGTTAATTGTCTTATTGAATTTATGCATAGCTATATGTTATGTTTAGATTTGTGAGTTGTTTTTTAATGTAAGTGAGGCGTTGAATTTTGCCATTATTTGTTGTAAACCACTTTGAGTCCACCCAGGGGTGAGAAAAGCAGTATATAAATGCAGTATATAAATAAATAATAATAAATATTATCATCTTTATTTAAATCCCACCTTTCTCTCCATGGGGACTCAAAGCGGCTAACATTTATTCACACTAAACAGTTTAAAAAGAGCAATACAAAAGTTAAATAATCAATTAAATATTAACATTGGGATAAAACAGAATTAAAGTAAGCAAATACATTAAATTCATTAAAATTGCCTTGAAAATTCCTATTTCCCCTATTAATGACGCATTAAGTAAATAGGAATAAAACACTTTTTGCTGTTAATGTTACATACTAAATGTAAAATGGTTGAGGGCTCCAACATGTCTTAGCCCAGTTTTGATTATATTTATCATGTGAGAAGTGAATTGAGGATACAGTTATAATGTATTTTTAAAAACCCACAGACAAAGTTAAAAACTTGGCATGCCTCTGGTGTCGCTGTAAGAAGGTCCTCCATTGTGCATGTAGCAAGGCTCAGATTGCATTGTATTAAGTGGTCTGTGGTTTGCTCTTCTCCACACTTCCATGTCGTGGACTCCACTTTGTAGCCCCATTTCCTAAGATTGGCTCTGCACCTCGTGATGCCAGAGCACAGTCTGTTCAGTGCCTTCCAAGTTGCCCTGTCTTTTGTGTGCCCAGGGGGGCAGCCTCTCATCTGGTATCAGTGACTGGTTGAGGTTCCAGGTTTTAGCCTGTCACTTTGGGACTCTCGCTTGGTGAGGTGTTCCTGTGAGTAACTGTAGATCTTAGATTATGATAATATCATTGTAACGTGTCTCAAAGATGTTTCCTTTCCTCACTGTAGATTTATGATCAGCTGTTTCATGGCAGCAGGAGGGATTTGACAATTTAGGAGGAGGAAGAAGAGAGGTCTATATAATATTCTGACTTTTCCTAATAGATCAGAGAGATTCTCATTTCTAGCCAGGTTGGTTGCTCTCCCAGTGCTAACCCTTTCTCTTTGCTTTCCACTAGGGGACGCTACCTGGTGGCCCTGGGACACTACTACCATCCCGAAGAGTTCACTTGCTCACAGTGCAGGAAGGTGCTAGATGAAGGTGGCTTTTTTGAGGAGAAGGGCTCCATCTTCTGCCCCAAGTGTTACGACATACGCTATGCGCCCAACTGTGCCAAGTGCAAGAAGAAGATTACAGGGGTGAGTTTGACTGGGACACAGCCCCCACCCAGGCTGCACATTCCAGTGCCATCAGTCAGTCAAGTGTGGCAGGTTGAATACGAATGTGGTTTGTGGAGCGCTTTTTTCAAAGAATCCTCTATCTTGGCTTAGAAAATTAGCATTACAATGGAGTAAATCAGATTCTTGCATTTGCTTTAGGAAATTATGCATGCCTTGAAGATGACCTGGCATGTCCAGTGCTTTACCTGTGCTGCCTGCAAGACGCCCATCCGCAATCGTGCCTTCTACATGGAAGAAGGGCAGCCTTACTGTGAGAGAGGTATGGAGCAGAGTCTTCACTCTCATTGGGGCACCTTCTGGTTGTGTTTTACCCCATAGCTCCTGTCACCCCAGACATTGTAGGATGATGGAGATTATAATCAACACTTGTTGGGAAGAGACTGGAGAACAGTTTCCACAAACTTTGTTTTGTTTTGGCATGGAAGACACCTAGGGTGACCTTAAATATAATATTACTAGAAACTGTGATTTCATTTCTCACCTTCTGGTAAAATATGGTCTCAAGGCATTTTCTGGGTCCTCCAGCACAACTCTATGGTACTCTTGGACTGGAAGTCTTTCATTTCAAAACAATGACTTGTTATTCACAGTTTTGTGTATCTATATGAAGTCTAAGAATGTGTCCCCCACAGATACAGGGGTTAAACTGTACTGCATTGTGTATTGAATGTCTTTCGTTTCCCCTGGAATGGAGTACTTAGCACCAAACCAGCTTTCTTCAGAAAATAGTGGAAGGTAGAGCGAGGAATGTATCGCTGAAAGTATTTCCACTTCTGACTTTAACGATCAGCAGCAGGAGCCTGGGAAACAAAACACTTGTAGAGGTGTCCTCCTTTGACCCTGGCCTGGCTGCCCCCTTGCTGGTGGTTGCCGGGCAGTGCCAGTTCTGCTGGGTTGCTATGGAGATGATAGAATAGCACCTTCAACACAGAGCAGGTTATAGGGCATGCTGGGAAATGTGGTTCTGTCCCTTCATTCCGGTGCTGGCATATATTATCCTTTTCTGGAATATTCCACTGAGAGATTTATAGGGGGATTCAGGAATGAAGTAGGCTCCATCTCCACCCCCACTTTAGCCAATGCTCTGAAAGGGCCTGGAATTTGCCCAGATGAATGAACAGCTGCCTTTCATCATAAGCCGGGTGGGGAAGGAGGGGAGGGCCTGCTGCCTGCAGGATTCCTAACAGCATGTGCAGCCTTGTTTGACATAACTGTGAGGGTTGCCTGCCACCCCTCAGTGTCTTTGGCCTCCAAGCCCAATGGGCTCTGCAGCAGCATTACAGTTGGCCAGTTCAGTGAGGGCCTTGTTTAAAAGAACAGAGGCATGTGTATTGGAATGGTGGAGGGGAGTTGGGTAGTAGAAAAGCAGCACTAGAGAAGGAAACCTTGAGCGGGAGGAGCAGTTTTTAGGTTAGGATGAAAGATAGAAACCTTTTAATGTTGAGTTACACATAGTGCCAACACAGTACAAAGGCTGTAGTTTTGTGCATGCATTGGGTGGCACTGGAAGAGTCCACTGTCTGGAAACCTGGAGAATTGATACCAATTGGCCTAGAAAGACTATGCAGAGCATGATGGCCAAGTGCTCTGATTTAGTATGAGGCAGCTACCTGTACTCTTAACATCCCTTCTCATAGGGCTCTTCAACCAAACCAGTCTGCTTCTTGCAAACGTGAGCGATTTTTGTCCTGAGGATGCAAGCAGAAACATCCTTCCTAGCTTGACTATGGGCTGTTTTAGCCAAAGCTTAATGTCTCTTCTCCTTCCTGTTCCTCCTGTCCCCCAGACTATGAGAAGATGTTTGGAACCAAGTGCCGTGGCTGTGACTTCAAGATAGATGCTGGTGATCGCTTCCTAGAGGCTCTGGGCTTCAGCTGGCATGACACTTGCTTCGTCTGTGCGGTGAGCACACACACACACATTAGCCAGTCTTAATCCAGCTCTGTAAGAGACTTGCTCTGTTACACTTCAAGCACAATTTGTGATAAAAGGTCTCAAGACGTTGCTCCCGGGCAGGGGCAGCGATCGCTAGCATAAAGCATGTCATCTAGCAAAGATTATTCAGCTGGTGGCATAGAGAGTGGATGGTTTCTCCCATCCAGGTTTCCTTCCCTGCCTTGTGGCAAGCAGAGGTGGTGCCTCCTGCTGACACATAAATCTTAGCAGGGAACAGATGTCAATGTGAAGCAGTGCCTTGGCAGACACTGGGCAGCTGCTGTTTCATTGCCCTTCCCCTTTGTATATGAACAAGGGGGGGGGAGGTAAGATGGAGGGGAGGGCAGTATGGCTGGAGCTTGCTTCACTGAGTTGCTTTTTCTCTTTGCAGATTTGCCAGATTAACTTGGAAGGAAAAACATTCTACTCCAAAAAGGACAAGCCCCTGTGCAAGAGCCATGCGTTTTCGCACGTGTGAGAGGGAGGGAGGAGTGGGGAAGAGAGAACCTGCCTGCCCAAGCTGCTGCCTGCCCTCATCCTGCATCCTTCATTTCCTCCACCTCATCCTGTCCTGAGAGAGAGAGATTGAGAGAGAGAGAGAGAGAGAGAGAGAGAGAGTCAGACAGACAGAGAGCGTAGTGGGCCCAGACCCCTCACTTGACAATCATTCCCACTGGGGATGCAATACTCATGGTTCCCTTTCAGTACTTTATAAGGTTTCCATTCCATCGATTTAGACCATTGCCCATCTTTTTTCTTTCCTTTTTTTTAAACATAGAGTTCCTTTCTGCCTGAGTGCTCACTGATGGGTTAGGATCTCCTCTCATGCTGGGAAGCCATTTTTTGGTGAAATGGACTTGCCTTACCTCTATCATTCTTGTGCCAGCTACAACTAAAGAAGGGGATGATATTCCCTAGCTGAACAACCCCCGATATTACCATTGTTGTGTAGATACCTGCCTTCCCTCGTTTTCATTCTCCTCAGTGTGTATGAATGCATGCTGTGAGGTCCTTGGTGACAACGTCCCCCCCCGTCCCCCCCAAGTCTGTCAGATTATGGCTTGGTCTCTTTTCTCCCTGTTTCTTTTGCAATGCACTTATCCACTTCTTCCTGCTAAAAAAGCATTGCAAAATATGCCAGTGATTGAGAATGGATCAATGTAGTGCCTTTTGCCCATATTGCTACACCTAGCATCAAGAGTCCACTCCAGAGATATTACAAGTAACAAAATGGTTTTTCCCGAGCTGAAACATGGGTTTCTCTCAAAGCTTCCAATTTGGTAATACAGTGTTTTCAAATTAAGATAACCCTGATTCCAGGGGGAAAGTAGCTGTTGCTAGGATAAAATATTGAGCCATATGTTGTGACAGGCCAAGTAAAATGATGCTAAAATGCCACAGATAATAAGTACCAGCTTCATCAGCCGAAATTGTTTTTTCCTCACAATGACATGAAGATGCAATTCACTCCCTGGCTCACAGTGTTTATTTTCCAGCAGCTCACAACTTCTGGGCCAGAACTGACCCCAAAGCATCCTTACCAAAGAGTCATTATTTCTGTTTTGATCAAAGTGTGCTTCCCAGAACCGTCCTGTCTGGCTGGGAGACTGTAATTCTTTGTCACCACAATGGTGACTTTCTTCAGTGCCTAATAAAATAAATCTTTTAATTCTTTATTACTTTTGTGTCATATGATCATTGCTGAGATTATACAGGGTGTTGTATGGGAAGACTAGATTTGGATAAATCAAGTTCAAACTACAGGTGGGGCCATGATGTGGGGAACTTCGAAGCAAAGCTGGTTCTGTTACCTTCATCCCTTACAATCAGAGCCCTTACATCACGCTTAGATGGGAAAATCAAGTCGGTGCTCTCGTGGAAATGCCACATCCATGTCTCAGTCCCTCGATATTCTTGTCTTTGTTATTGGCACAGTTGAAAAATATGACAGTACTGATGTTTCAGTTGAGCACATGCTGGGAGGTAATGGTGCAGGACATCAAAGTGGAATGGCCTTGCTGGACAGCAAACATCGAGAACATCTTTATGTTACAAGTGGCCAGAAGTTCAGCTTCATTATGCCTATCTTGCTCTTGGCCACATTTAATGAAAAACTAGATGTCTCCTGGAATATGTTCAGCATAAATAAGTAAAGGGCTTTAGTGCAATGATCATTCTTAAGGTACAGAAGAGGATGACTACATCAAGATTTAATGGAGGAAGATATTAGTGCATTGGCAGTGCATTGCATTGGTCAAAGTTCTTTAAAAAATTGCACCTACTAAGCCAGTATACAGAGAGTGGTTTAGTGGTTCGACCAAGACTCTGGAGACCAATGTTTGAAACCCAGCCGAGCCATAGAAACCCACTGGATGGCCTTTGGCAAATTGCATTCTTTCAGCTTCAGAGGAAGGCAAAGGCAAAACACCTCTGAACAAATTTTGCTTTAAAAAAACCCCCAAACAAACCCAGTGATAAGTTTGCCTTAGAGTTGCTGTATGTTGGAAACAAAGGCACATGTGCTAGTATATATTTGCATCAAGATTTCTTAGTGATGGAAAGTGGCACAAATTCAGACATGCTATTTTCTTGTCAAAAATTTCCCTCCCCACATCTCCACCTAATTCTGAATTCAAGCATTGTTTCCTCTTCCTATATGTATTTTTTTAAAATGAATTGTTGATGTGCAACTTAGGGAAGTCTTTCATGTGCTTCCTTCTTTTCAGACCTTGCTCTTAATATAGGTCCTGTGTGGTTGCCTATGTTTTACTGACTCCTCAGTGGCTTATTTGTGTGACTGGTCCTTAGTCCAACTTCTGCTTTAGTGGTTATTTCTGATACTGTATTTTGTGAGATACTTCCTTGGTGTTTGCAGCTTCTTGTTATTGTGAGCTAGTTTATGCTGGCTTTGATTGGTTGAGCATGGGACATAATGTTAAGGTGGAAATTGCTTTTCTCCCGTCATCACAGAATCTTTTTGACTACTTGATGCTCCATCTTGGGAGAGTTCTGCCCACTCGGCTGAGGCTCATTGCAAGTATGCCATGTACCTGTTTAACTTATGGAAGCAGGTGGTGTTTTTTTTTTTTGGTTTTTTTTTAAAGATTCCCCAGGCAGCCAAAGTATCATAAAATCCACATAGTAGATTAATTCTTGAGGGATATAATCAGATGGGAAATAATTAGTTGAGAATCTATAAGCAGATGGGAATCCCAGCCAGACTCCATTCATAAATCACAGAAAGGTACATCAGTACTAGAGTTGCAGAGCTGACAAATATTACCTGACGGACTACAATCCAGAGGACCTCAGCCACAGGCTGTGCTGTGTGGAGGACTGGTAATTGAAACTGAAGTAATATTCTCAAACTTTTATTTGAAATCTTTTGAAGTTATATTCCATTTTTAGATCTCTGCCCATTGTGTTTGGGATGTATCTAATATTCAGTCTTTGAAGAGTCAGGTGCCCGAGAAAAAAAATGCGGTGCTAAGGGAGAAACATGTAAACACTCTCCCACTTGGCAGATGTTGGCACCTACTTCACAAGGTACCTTGAAAATCCAGCTGCTGCCCACACAGTATGGGGGCGAGCCTGTGTCTGACTTCAAGGTCTTCTGTGAAAGATACTCTGGGAAGCAAGGTCTGTTGCTGTTCTGTGCTTTCACGTGGTTTCTGACTTACGACAACCTTAGCCCAGGGTTGTCTGGGGCTGAATATGTGCGACTCACCCAAGGCCACACAGTGGGTTTCTATGGCTGAGCAAGTAATCAAATCCTGGTCTCCAGAGTGACTCTGGAGACTCCAGAGTGCCTCCAGAGTGCTCAAACCAGTGCACCATGTGTAGGAGCCTGAAATCCTCCCTTGTTCCTAACAGGATGTTGTGGAATGCTGGAACAAGTCATAATGTCCTTATTCCAAACAGGATTTTAGGTTATACAGCGTTGCCAGCCAGGCTGATGGGTCTAAGAGCAGGGAGTACAATGATTAAAGAGATTACAGTGTACTTCTTACTACATAGTTTTGATCATTCAAAGCTAGGCCCTAATTGCTGTGTTGCAACTATCAAGTGTGCCAGTGGCACAACAGGGATGGCTAGTAGGTAGCTTGACAAACCATGCACGAAACTTAAATTTAAACCACCAGTCTCAGAAAATGCAAGACAAATTCTGAATAGGTTCTGCAATTTTTGTGTGTGGAAAGTGATTGATCTTCTTGGACCTATTGCAGTGGTTCCCATCCTGTGGTCCGTGGACCACCAGTGGTCCATAAGAACAAAAATATGGTCCACGGCCTCACCATTTCTTCACTGCTGCCTCAAAACCTCATGGCAACGAGGGCGACTGGTCTTGTGAAACCATCTTGTAGTGCTGGGGTAATGGGGATGTCAGGAGGAGAGAGATTACTACTACCACATCAGCTCTAGATTATTAAACATGGTTTTCTGTGGGAAAGCAGATGGCGATTACTGGATGGCATATGTTCTGTATCAGAAACTAGAGCCGATGTGGTCTATCCAATGGAATTGTCTGTATCAGCACCCCAAATAACCAAATCGATTCTAAAGCTGACCAAAAACCGATTTGTAACCCTTTTGGTACTAATGTTGGAGAGGTCCCTGGTCAAAACAAGGTTGGGAGCCACCAGGGGCGGTCCTACCGGTAGGCAAAGGACGCCGCTGCATGGGGCGCCATCTGGGTAAAGGGCGCATTCCCTCACCCGCCAGACAGTGTCCGGCCGATGTTCCGCTTTTGGGCCTTGTGCGCTCTGATGCCGCGCTGTAGCAAACCTCCCTGCGCCAAATAGGGAGTGCAAGGCCTGCACCTGCGCACAGGAGCTTCTGGGCATGCGCAGAGGGGGCGTGCCGAAGGGAGTGCTGTGTTTACAGGCTTCTGCACCTGCACACAGGAGCTTCTAGGCATGCGCGGAAGGGGGGCGTGCCGAATAGGGAGTGCTGTGTTTACAGGCTTCTGCGTCTGCACACAGGAGCTTCTGGGGGCAAATAATGTTTTTTTTGGGGGGGTGCCAAAATAATGTTCGCTTACCATTTAAAATTACCTTAGACCGCCCCTGGGAGCCTCTGACCTGTTCAGTTCATGTGAAGTAACCTTCTTATCGGGAAGGATGTCAAGGCCCCCCTGAGAGCTTTGGGGTGGGATGCGGGAGGGGGGGGGGCTTTCTTGAGAACACGGAGTGCTTTGATGGTGTGGTCCTGCCAGGCAGGACGGGGTTGGACTGGATGGCCCTTGGGGCCTTTTCCAAGTGTATGATTCTGGGTGCTGGCATTCGCCTGGGTGGGCGCCTTGGCTGCTTTGAACATTTCAACCAGGCGGCACAATGTGGTCGCCTCTCCAGAAGACGGGGACAGTTCTGCTCCGCAAAGTGGCTGAAGTGATGCGAGGCAAGATGGCTGATGGTCCCCACAGGCCCCCACATGTGGACAGACCAGGAGGAGGGGGCGGCGGGGAGAGGGAGAAAGAGCTAGGGTGGGAGGGGGAGCGTTGGCCGGTCGGCGCTAGGACCCGGCGCGCAGGCAGGCGGAGCCTCCTCTCGTCTCCTCGCTCACGCGCGCGCCCGCTTGCCTGCCCGCCGCTCTTGCTGCTGCTGCTGCTGCATTGCCTCGGAGGCGAGCGGCAGAGGCGGCCTTTCTCCGCCCGAGCGCCTTGCCTTGCCTCGCTTCGCCTCGCCTTCCTTTCCCTTCCCGAGCAGCTAGAGCAGCCGCAGCATCCCCCGCCCCTTCAGCCTGGCCGGCGGCATGGCGGGCATCAGCTTCAGCGCCAACCGCCTGGAGCTGCTGGCCTCGTACCAGGAGGTGATCGGGGAGGACAGCCCCACCGACTGGTAAGGCGGAGCCCCCTCCTCCCCCCGGGTCGGTGTGGGCATGGGGGGGGGGGGGCAGAAAGGACGGGGGACGGGACGAGCGCCCCATCTCTTTGTCCCCGGGGCGGAGGGGAAGGGAGGGGGCGGTGTCCGCACCGCTTTGTGCCGGGGGGCGTGGGCGGCGCCTGCCTTGCCTGGGAATCGCAGCAGCGGCAGCCCTTCTTCCTAGGCAAGCCCCCACCCCCAAATGCACAGGGAGGAAGGGAGGGAGGGAGCGCCACCCTGCGCCTCCCACGAGCGCGATGCCCCCAAACCGGGGAGGGAAGGCAGGAGGGAGGGGGGAGCCAAGATCAGCGCCCAAAATGGTGCATTGGCCAGGCAGCCGGGTCGGGGCCTCTTGGGTGGGTAGGCTTGGAAAGAGGGGAGGGGGCTCCTGAGAAGCCGCAGAGGGGCGCGCGGAATGGACGGCGTCACCCGAACGAACCCCTCTTTGGCCTTTGGGGCAGCCCTTCACCCGCCCCCCTTCTCCCAGCACGGGCGCGCGCCCCCACTCGTGACCCCCACCCCCCATTCGCCGCCGCTGCGTGGAAGCCCCCTCCTCCCCTGCGCCTCCTCCCTCCCTGCCTTCTCTGCCTCTCTGGCCCGGGATGCGGCGGCGGGGGCGGGTCCCCTCCGTGCCTTCCACCTGCTCCTCGCTCCCCATCGCCAGCTTGGCCCCGGTTTCTTTGTAAGCAGACTCGATACAGTGACCCATCTCTGCTGTGTGCCCCCCTTCCCCAATTCTCCCCGTTTTTGGGGAGGGAGATGAAAGTTATCTGATGGAGAGGCGCCACACAAAGGAAGGTGGGGCCGGTTGAGGAAGGAGGCGGGGGTCTGGAGGCTGGAGGGGAGGGGCTGGAGGAGGAGGGCTGCGAGGAGCGAGGAAGGAAGGAAGCAAGAAGGAGGGAGGGAGGGGTCTGCGAGAGAGCCGAGGAGGGGGCTCAGGCAACCAGCCCGGCCAAAGAGAGAGGGGGGGGGGCAAGGCCCTTCAGTGCCGCATCCTCTCCTTGGAGGAGATGCCCGATGTCTTTCCCCTTTCTCTTTGGGGCCAAGACCCGGCTCCCTTTCGCAGCCCTCCTCTGAGCCTGGGCTTCCCACAGTAACGCCTTCAGATGTGCCAAGCTGAGCTGTTCTTTTTCATCTGGGCCTTGTGGCTGCCTCGAGAAACCTCTGTTTGAAGGCTGCCAGGGAGAGATGAAAGGGGAAGCAGCTCCTGCAAAGCCTCCAAAACAATAGGCATGTGCCCCATTCCCACAGCCTGGCATCAAGGGAGGGAGGCAGGGCTGGTGCTCCTCAAGAGGCCTGCCTGTTCCTCTTGCCCCATCATGCCTTGCACCCCTTGAGCCAGGACTCTTCTGGGAATCTTCCCCTGTTGGCTTTCATTCTTTCTTTGTCTGGCAAGGCTTGGAGACTTCATGGGAAATGATTACAGCCTTTGCAGCGATGGCACGGGCACGTGCCTGAGCTGCAAAGACCTTCATCATTTCCCATTAAGCAGTTCTGTGTGTGAACCTTTTGTGAGAAGCAGTATCGGATGCAGAGCTGCTAGAGAGGATCAGCTTAGCAGGCCCTCCTTGGCCAGAAAATACATGCCTTTTCCTCAAGCAGGTATCCATTATGCAACACAGATTCTTTGCCCTCTTATCCCTAGACCCACGTCCTCTGTTAGACAGTGGTGACACAGGCACCTCTCACACTTGACAGCACCGTGACAGCACTAGGACTGCCATGATTGTAGGGAATCCTGGGATTTGTAGTTTGGAGAGGCACTAGAGCTCCCCTACAGAGGAATCTAAATGCCCAATGAAACTACACAACTCAAGATGCCATCAGATGGTCTCTTGGCAGCTGAACAGATACCAAAGGGGTGTAATTGTGTCACATGAAATAGATCTAAATAACGGTCTTTTGGCTTTAGTGTCTTCCACGTGTAAGGAATAATAGAAAACACTTTGTCTTCATATGCTACATTTAGGACTGGCAACCATTGCATCTGGTACTGTGTTTTGGGACGCTTCACTGAACTTGATTTTGATTGGGTTGTTGTGAGTTTTCGGCTGTATGGCTATGTTTCAGGACTCTGAACAAACCTTTGAGGATGCCTGCCACAGATGCAGGCAAAACATCAGGAGAGAATGCTACTGGAACATGGCCATACAGCTCAAAGAACTCACAGCAACCCAGTGAACCTGGCCATGAAAACCTTCGACAACACATTGATTCTGATTCTTTAAAATGTCCATGATCAGTGCTTGCTTTAGAGACCAATTTGAAAATGTTAGATTTTTTTTTACTATTTTAAAAAGAGAGAGACAGAGTACTGACTCAGAATGTAAACGTAGAGATGATTGTGATTAAGGGTTTCGTTTACCTTGAATCACTGCTCTTCACTCCCTCAGTCTTCACTGACATGGGCAGGGTTCTCTCTTGCTCCTTGTTCACTCCTCCTATTCTCTCTCTCTGCAAATAGTTCCTTCAGCCTCCTGAGTCTCTTCATCTTAGCTTACCACACCCTGCCCTTTGTGCTGCTTGCCAAGAATGCTGCTCCCTGGACCACTGTTGTGGTTTCCTCTTTTCACTCAGGTCGCAGAAAGCTCCCACATCTCCATAAACCAAAATCCTTGCAAAAGAACCACCCAGCCCTGGTTTGCTCCAGTATAAGGACCATCTCTGTAGTTCTTTCTCCACTGAGCTGGTGAAGCTTGTGGTGTCACATATGAAGGCCAAATGGCTTTCCTTTTCCTAGGAATCCTCTGGTAAGGGCATATTTTCTTATCAGAAATAGATATCCACCCAGTTGTTTTTTCAAGCTACTGGTGGAACCAGGCCCCTCATATTTGCTACTTACTTACAGTGTGTCCTGGTCACACCAGTAGGCTAGAGGTCACAAAAGTACAGCAGGGCAGATAGCTTTTATCAGATAATATGAAACATCCCCCACCTGCCCAGATGTTTTGACAACACTGGCCATCATGCTGGTTGGGACTGATGGGAATTGTAGTCCAATAGCACCAGCCCTTGCTTGGGCTTCATATAGGCTTGTGGACAGCCATACAGCTCAAGGTGGGTTGGGTAGAATGTTTGTTAACATTTTACCCAACCCACCTTGGTGGCAATATTTTTCTTCCCTTTCTGGAGTAAATTGTGTGCAGCTGCAGCTGCCTTCTTCCTTCCCCTCCCTTCCCACCCTCAGAACTCCAGAGCCTAGAGAAGGTCCCCTCCTTCTTTGTAGCTGACTCCCCTCCTCCTCCTCCAAAGCAGAAGGTCTCCAGCTGCTCCTCTTTGCGAGTTCCTTCCCTTTTTACAGACACTCCCCTCTCTTTTTCCAGCTCCGAAGCTGGGCCTTGTGGCCTCTTCAGCCTGAAAGGAAGCTTGCGCATTATGTGTGTGCATGCTCCAACCATGAAGAGGGTGGGAGTGTGGGGTAGGTAATGACACACATGCTCAGAGGATGCCTCATGTTCAAAAAGGCAAATGCCTGAGGTTGGAAGAGAGGTCACCTACACAAATAAAGGAGATCTCAGAGGAGCAGAGAGAGAGGATGAATCTTCCTTCCCAAACTTTAGACCGGGCATCTTCAAACTGCGGCCCTCAAGCCGTTTGCGCCTCCAACTCCCAGAAGCCCTAACAAACTTGTTCAATTGTTAGGAATTCTGGGAGTTGAAGGCCCAAACAGCTGGACGGCCACAGTTTGAGGATGCCTGCTTTAGACTGTATCCTCCTTGTAGCAAAGTTTCCTCCCATTGTAAAAGACTATGTACATAGATGGCTCTGTATAAATTATACCGATAGTTGAGACAATGGAGAAGGGAACAGCCAAATAAAATTCCCATCCAACAGAGTCCCTGAGGCAATAAACCATTTTGGGGTAGGTTGTATTGCTGCTGATCTGTGCCCTGGGCAATTGACATACTCCTGTCCGGATCCTCAAGGAGCTTAGGGAGCAAGGGAAGAAAAGAAATGGCAAGGAAAGGTCAAAGTGAGAGAAAATCCCTGGAATAGAAAATGGGGTCATTCCTAGAGTCATCTGCCTGCTGCTAGAAGTGGGGCTGAGTGCTCTGGGAGAGCTAATGGATTTGTTTCCAAGGCAATGCTCCTTGTCTAGGGAGAAGGGAGCGCAAAGAGGAATCCAGCCCGAGGAGTGCCTGGTGCCCCTTTGGTGAACTGTTTCAAGGGCAGTGACTGCCCTCAACTCACCTGAGTCTCATCCCTCTAGAGATATGGCGTTTGTCTGGTACTTGCCAGAGTGAGCTTGGGGCTCGAGCCAATAGGATTGCAAAGAGTAAACATTACACCACCGCCTCATGACTCATGAGAGGCTCAGAGGCTCACTGGCCATTCATGCCATGACATAATTTAGTCTTCAGCTCCAAGTTCTACTAACCGTGTTTTTTTTACAACCTTAAGCACAATTCCCGTTTCTCATATTATGACCTATTATCATAACAAGACAAATTTGTACCATGCTCCATTTGGGCTTAGAATACACCCCTCTTTCCTTCATTTTATGCTCATGCTAACCCTGTGAAGTTGGTTAAGCTGAAAGAGGCTGTGACTAGTCCAGTGAAGTTCATGGCTGGGATTAATTAAGTGGTGTCTTCTTGGTTTTTGTCTTTTACTTTAACACAACCTTTCCCAACCCACTAGCCCTCCAGCTCCTATACATTAACTGCTTAATGCCTAGGAGAGATAGAGATGTAGTCCAAAATAACTGTAAATCACAAGGTTGGGGGACTCTGTTCCAACCAATCCATCAGCCTGGCTCTCCTTACTTAGAGCAGGATCCTAGAGTTAGGAAGGACCACAAGGACTGTTTAGCTCAACCTCCTGCCATATAAGAGCCCAGTAATAAAGGACTCCTGAAAGATAATAATAAAAATACACTTTATTTATATTCTGCTCTGTCTCCCGGAGGATATATATACACATATATAGGCAAACATTCAATGCCTTTCAATACAGTAAACAGTGACATACAATACACAAACAAAGGCAAAGGTTTCCCTTTCCATCTCTGGTGTCTGGAGGCAATGCTGAACTCTGTCCATGGGGAGGTGATCTTGTTCCATTTTCCATGCCAAGGAGCCTGCTGTCCGTAGACTGTCCTGGTCAAGTTTTGCTGTCATGACTGCATGGGTGCTCTTTACCTTCCTGCCAAGGTGGCACCTATTGCTCTACTCACATTAAATGTTTTTGAACAGCTAGGTTGACAGGAGCTAGGGCTGACAGGGGGAGCTCACCCCAACCCACGCTTCAAACTGCCAAGTTTTTCTGCAGATAGCGATTTAACCCATTGTTCTACCATGGCCCATTCAACCTCTGTTTAAATACCTCCAAAGATGAAAACCCACCACCTTCCAAGGGAATCTATTCGGCTGTTGAACAGCTCTTACTATCAGAAAGTTCAAGTTGAATTTGGTTTGCATTCTAGTTTCTGGAGCAACAGAAAACAAACTGCGTTTTCTGTGCATCTATCCTTCTTCTCCATGACATCTTTTCAGAGATAAAGATAGCGATCGTGCCACCTCTCTGTCTTCTCCTCTGCAAGATAAACATATCCAGCTCCCTCTGTTGTTCCTCAAAAGGCCTGGTTTCCAGACTCCCACCCGAAGTCCCCCATCTCCCTCCCTTCCGCTCCCTCCCCAGTATCTTTCCTGGTACTTAATTCTTTTTTGCAATTCAGCCATCCATGCTTGCCATCCTACTAATTGGGATTGCTTTTCTGAGAGCTGGCTTTCCTTTGTTCCCTCCTGCACCAGGAGCAGCATAGGCACTTTCATCAAGCTCGCCCTCAGAGTGTGGGAGAGGAAACCCCTTTCCATCTGGGGCCCAGCTGGAAGCCCTTCTCTTCCTGCAAGGTTTCTGTTCCTCCAAGCAGCTCCTGACTTTGTCCTTTAGATGTTAACCTTAAGCCTGATAGTCACCACTCTGAGCTCACTGCAAGCCTCTTTAGCAGTGCATGGATCTTGCACTGAAAGGCACCAGGCCTGGCTGGGCAAAATGTGATGTTCAGATGCCTTTGGGCTGCAGCTGCCCTAATCCTTTATCATTGGCTATGCTGCCTAGGGCTGAGGGGAGTTGTAAACCAATCCCCTCTCCAACTTCTGGACATAGTTCCCCATCTGTTGGGGGTGTCACTATGGGGGGAGGGGCAGCCAATGCAATTTTCTTCCATCTCCCAATTTTAGCATTGCAGTAACCTAAAACTTCAGCTGAGGATTTTGAAATACAGCCAAGGCATCCAAAGAAAAGAGGGAAGGCAAATTGATTTTGGAAATCCAGACACACAAAGCTGAGAATTCTAGGAGTGAATGATTTTCAGCATCTCTCGCTTTTTGCAATGCTAGAAATTTGGTGACAAGGGGGGATATTTCATCAGCAGAGCAATTCCATTTTCTGCACACTTTAACTACACCTCTGCCATTCATAATATAATGGAGGAAAATTAATTAACTGTACCAGCTTGAGCATATATTATATTACTCGTCTATGCATTAGGCCAGTGTTTCTCAACCTTCCTAATGTTGCGACCCCTTAATACAGTTCCTCATATCGTGGTGACCCCCAACCATAAAATTATTTTTGTTTCTACTTCATAACTGTAATTTTGCTACTGTTACGAATCACAATATAAATATCTGATATGCAGGATGTATTTTCATTCACTGGAACAAATTTGGCACAAATACCTGATATGCCCAAATTTGAATACTGGTGAGGTTGGGGAGGGGACTGATTTTGTCATTTGGGAGTTGTAGTTGCTGGGATTTATAGTTAACCAAAGAGCATTCTGAACTCCACCAACAATATAATTGAACCAAACTTGGCACACAGAACTCCCATGATCAACAGAAAATACTGGAAGGGTCTGGTGGGCATTGACCTTGAGTTTTGGAGTTGTAGTTCACCTTTATCCAGAGAGCACTGTGGACTCAAACAATGATGGATCTGGAACAAACTTGGCACAAATACTTAATATACCCAAATGTGAACACTGGTGGAGTTTGGGGAAAAATAGACTTGACATTTCGGAGTTGTAGTTGCTGAAATTTATAGTTCACCTACAGTCAAAGAGGATTATGAACCCCACCAACCAGGGCCGTAGCCAGGATTTTGGTTCCGAGGGGGGGGGTGAGTTTGGTGGGGGGCTGAGACTGGGTGGAAGAGGGTCTACCCTAGCAAACCTTTTGTATTGTTATCCCAATAACCCCATTAATAACCCCATTAATAACCCCATTAATATGGGATATAATGAGCATGGTGATCAGATCATGTGCCAGTAAGGCCTTTTTGCGGACCACCCTGAGAATTTCAGGGGGGGGGCTGAAGCCCCCTTAGCCACCCCCTGGCTACATGCCTGCCACCAACAATACAATTGGGGCAAACTTCCCACACAGAACTCCCGTGACCAACAGAAATTACTGTGTTTTCTGATGGTCTTTTGGCAACCCCTCTGACACCCCTTCACAACCTCCCTAGGGGTCCCGACCCCCAGCTTGAAAAACACTGCATTAGGCAAACACTGAGGAGGCAGCTGAAACACTGAAGAGTGTGTCTATTTAAAAGTAAGAGAAAGGGAACTAAAAGGCATCCGGCACCTGATGCCCTCCAGATGTACTGAATGAAGAACGTTATCATCCCCAGCCAGTGTGGTGAATGTGTCTATATTTGTGATGGATGATGGGACTTGTATTCTGCAACATGTATAAGGCATCAGGATGGGAGAGAGAGGGAGGCTGCTGCCATGTGGCTCAGCAAAAGGAGGAAGGAGTCCAAAGAGATCACAGGCCTTGGAAGTGCAGCTACAGCTCAGTTCACAAAGCAAAAGGTGTTTCTTTACCAGAGAATTGGATCTCAGAGGTGGGAGTAAAATGGAATTAATAGTGATAGGTTCCTATATCATAAACAAGAAGTTCAGAATATTTCAGCACACTTATTAAAAATGAATGACACGCACACGTGAAATGAAACAACCAGGTCAGGTAAGCCTTGCCGAAGTAAACAAAAACATGTGCACCTTCTGGAGACCACCCAAAGGCTTCTTCTCAAATGCATCCACTTTTCAGATGATGGGTGTTTTGGTGGCCATATTTATAAACCCCACCTTTTTAAAAACATGCAAGGAATAGCTGGTCAATATGTTGTTATTTGCTGCCCACTTTTCTCTCTGTTTGGCTGAGTAGTGTGGGAATGAGCTGCCTCTTGTAGGCAGGCACATACAGCTATAGGCGAATTGGCTAGAGCCAAATCCCATCCTTTCTCTGCTGGTGCTCACTTCCATTATTTACTACAGGCACACAGCTGCCAGCCTGTGCTTCTCCAGACTTCTGTCCACTGCCAATGCTGCTTAAAAGCTTTCAGTTAGACAGAGGATAAAGGTGTTCTGTTAAAAGGAGAAGGCTTAGTTAACTGAAGTTTCTCTGCACTTCAAAGGCAAGGTGGGTCTGGATAGCCTTCCCTTCCCCTTCGCTAACCTTTGAAAAGGGAAGCCTGCCAGACAGACACCCCAAATCTGAGTGTGGTTTCCTCCTGGCTTTCTCATCTTCTTTTTTGGAAGATCTTTCCCCTTTCCACAATTTCTGAATGGCTGGTGCCTGCGTTTGCGTACAGGGGGGGACCCTGCCCTGTTTGGGGACCAAATCTGACCAAGTTAGTTGCCTTTTCAATGGGAAAATAAACCCATATACCAAGATGTAGGAGGGGAAAGCAAAGGCCACTCTCCTAGGCTTAAGCTTTGGTGTGTGCTTCCCCGGAAACTGGAGCCTCCGTTGGCACAATGGGTCGAACCCTTGTGCCCGCAGAACTGCTGACCAAAAAGTCAGTGGTTCGAATCTGGGGAGAGCGGGTTGAGCACCCTCTGTCAGCTCCAGCTCCCCATACGGGGACATGAGAGAAGCTTCCCACAAAGATGGCAAAACATCCGGGCATCCCCTGGGCAACGTTTTTGCAGATGGCCAGTTCTCTCACACCAGAAGGGACTTGCAGACTGGGCTGGAAAGGTCCTTGGAAGAACCACAGGCACTCTGCGTGCGCTCAGAGGAATGCCCCAGGCAAGGCTGGGAATGCCACAGGGGGAAGCAAAGCTTCTAGGAAGTGGGTGCCAAGGCCGGCCTGCCCTGGTGCCCCTTCCCTCCGGGCCACAGCCACCCAGGGCGGGCGGGCGAAGGCAGGGCTGAACAATCCCCCTTTGTGTGGGTGGGCGGGCGAGGGGGCAGCAGCTGTCCGGGCACCTGAGTCATTGGGCCCCGCGGAGGGAGGGAGGAGTGGGCTGCGAGGCAGGAGGGGAGGGAAGGCCAGCTCCCTCGGCTCAAGGTCATTCACTGGAGGTGGGGGGTTCCTCCCTCCCTCCCTCCCTGTTGTGGGGCAAGGCTGCCCATTCCCCCGGCAACGGCTGCTTCTTGGGCGGTGGCAGCGAGAGCATCCATCCCATTTCTGCCCGAAAAGTGCTGAACGTGGCAGAAAACCGGCTTCTGCCCCTCTGCCGAGAGAGAGAGGGGGGGGGGGGCTGGGAGAGAGAGCGAGAGAGAGAGCGGCGGACAAAAGGCTCTGCTGCGGCGCAGGGAGGGAGAGAGGAAAGGAGAGGGGAGAGAGTGCTTTGGCTCATTGTCCCTCGTTCTCTCCCACCCACCCACCCACGGAGGGAGACCTTTCCTTTTGCCCCATTAGTCGCCCCTGGGTGGTCCCGGGTTGGGAGCCCTGGACCCGGCTATTCGCGCCTCTTCCCCCATCCGTCATGCTCGCCCGCGACGTGAGCCAGGGCTCCCCAAAGCTGGAGGAAAGGGAAGCAGGAGGAGAGAGAAGAGGCGGCGTGGGGGTCTGGCTGCGTGAAGGGGCCTCTGGGCTCCCCTGGCCCCGTGTCGGCGCCTTGCGTGAGATCCGTCCCGTCGAGAGGACCACCCTCGGCGAGGGAGGGAGTGAGGGGGGAGGGTGGGTCATCGCTTGGGGAGCGGGGCCGGGGGGAGAGAATGCGTCGCGCTGCGTGGGTTACTTTGTCCTCCTGGCGCCCGCCCCCGCCCCAAAGGACAGCCCCGCCTTCTTTGCACAATCGGGGGTGGGGCTAGTGTGGCCGGCCCCTCCCCCTTTTCCTCAGCCCCGCCCCCTCTCTGCCGGGGGTCTGCGGGGCGTGGGATCCCCTCCCACCTCGCGCCGCCCCTCCCTCCCTCGTGCTGCTGCTCCTGCTCCTCCCTTCTGCTGCCCGGGTTGGGGCCCATGACTTGATCCGAAAGGAATGCGGGGCCGTTTCCCCGCACTCGGCTCCCTGGGGCTCCGGCTGCATTGGAAACACATGCGGGCGTCGAAGGAGGGAGGGGGTCGGCCTGGGGTCTCCTTTCCCAGCGCCTGGGCAGGCTCCAGGGCGGGGAGTGGGGCGAGGGGAGGGGCTGCTTGGCTTTCCTTCTCGTCCCCACCAGACAAAAGTGGGCCTCCCTTGGAGGCGTTGCTGGTGATTGGCACCACACCGCACCAGTGACGGGTTTCTGAGCAACCTCAGTAAATGTCATTTCCAGGCCTCGGATTGTGAGGAGCCTTTCAATGGGAAAGAAATACCAACAACAAGGAGAGATGGAAATACACGTGGGTTGGGGAATGCTTTGCCCGAGGCCCTTCTATGGGACACCTTTCAGGAGCCTCTCTCACTGGGTCCCATTTGGGGCAGAGGGCGCAGCTTGTGCGCTGTGGTCTCCGCTCAGCCTTTCTGCCTACTGCAAGCTGGGATAAGCCGCACCACTTGACGTACTGTTATAATACTTACATTCCTTGATACCTTGCGTTTTCTCTCTTAAAGAGGACAATGAACAATACTGAAAACAATACAATATACAACTTTAGTTTTGAAACATATAAATGCTAAAATAGAATTAAATCAGGAACTATTAAAATAAATAGTTAGAACGGTGTCCTTCAAACAACAGGAAAGGAGATTCCACCTGAAAATTAGGAAGAACTTCCTGGCTGTGAGAGCTGTTCAGCAGTGGAACTCTCTGCCCCAGAGTGTGGTGGAGGTGCCTTTTTTGGAGGCTTTGAAACAGAGGCTGGATGGCCATCTGTTGGGGGTGCTTTGAAGGCGATTTTCCTGCTTCTTGGTTGGACTGGATGGCCCACGAGATCTCTTCCAACCCTATGATTATATTTAAATAATTGAAATGCATAAAACACTTCACAGCACCCTTGACTCAGTTTGCCTCTTTTCTTTTCCTTTCCTTTTCCTTCCTTCTTTCCTTCCCCTCTCTCTCTCCTCTTGCTTTTCTTTATGGGTGACATGGGAAAGCATGAATATTGAGGCCAATTTATATTTAAAGGAGGGGGAAGGAATGGACAGGAGAGTAGTGGTCACTATTTCTGTGCGCACAGACAAGTGGCCACAGTAGTATTTGTGCACACAAATAAAATGTGCAAATATGGAAGGGTGTGTCTGCTGGGAGAGCATTGTACATCCTTCCCATGATACTGGAGCCCTGCAGATGTGTTGGATTACAATCCCTATCATCCACACCAGCCATGCTGCATGCGGATGATGGTTGTTGTAGCCCAACACATCTGGAGAACAGCAGGTTGAGAAAAGCTGACATAAGCATTTTTTAAATAAAAAACCTCTCAAGTCAGCAAGAATGCAGATGCTCTTGGGTGGGGTCTGAGCAGAAGGATTTCCCTTGATGCTCCCTCATCCTCCCTCATTTCTCCTTTTGGAAGGCCTGCCTAACAAAGAATTGATCCAGGCCCTCTTCTCTTTGTACACTCCCAGCATGGGAAGAGCTGGAGCAGAGGCCTAGCCCTGGCACAAACACCCCATTTGCAAGCAACCCCCCCCACACACACACAAGCGCTGGTGAGACATACATGAAAGAGCACCAGCATGGAGGTCCCTGTGTACTGCCCACTCAGAGCACAGCCTGTTGTGGAACTGGTAGTGGTTGCATGACTGGAAGGGGGGAGGATTGAACTGTCCTTCGATGAGAACAGTGGCTGCTGCTGCTGTGGCATTTCCATTCCCACCCATAGGGACTAATTATATTTCAGAGTTAAATTGCATGCCACCCTGCCAGCTGCCTAATTGCTCAGTTTGGAGGGCTGGGGTCACACGTCACACTGCTCCTTGCCTGATGCCCAAGGCCTTGTCCTTTCATGTCGTCTTGTGTTCGGATGCCTACAGGTGCCCACGGCAGTGTTGACTCCTACGTGGCACTGCAAGCTCAGGGCCAGCCTAGCAGCCGATGAAGCCTGTTAAAATTGGCTGCCCATTGTTTGAGCAGAAGGCAGCGTGACCGTCTGTCTGAGCAGTGCCGGACTGGGCCACTTCTCAAGGTCGCTTGGAGAAGGGACAAAGAGCCTCTCTGAACTCATCGATCGATGGTTAAGCCTCCCTTGCCCTGTGGCCATTGCTGGAGATCCATTTTATGCGGGGATAGAGCAGGGAAGCTATAAAATACTTTTTACAACATACTGCATGCTTTTCCGTGGAAGCTAGTCCCCTTTCCCTATATAATAAAAATTCAGTGCTTTGAAGTGTGGCATTCTACAGTGATTAAAAAGGGATTTGGGAACCATTGACCCTGTATTTGTATTGGTCTTGAAATGGTGGAAGTCTCAGTCAGTATAGGATTGCAGAATTTGCAATCCCACACATTTGGAAGGCAAATGATTTCCAATGTCAAAAGTATGACTGGGATGCCCAGATTTAAATCCCTGATTAGTGACAATGCTCTTTAGGTTCTCTGATAATAATAATAATAATCATCATCATTTACAGGTCCTTCTCAAAAAATTAGCATATAGTGCTAAAGTTCATTGTTTTCCATAATGTAATGATACAAATTAAACTTTCATATATTTTAAAGATGGGCTCAAAGCCAACCTTAAGAACTTTGGTATAGACACTTAGAATTGGGAAGCTCTGGCTCTTGAGTGTTCCAGTTGGAGGTCAACTGTGACCAGCAGTGCTGTAGAATTTGAAGAGGCATGAATGGGGGGCAAAAGAAACGTGCCAAGATGAAGGCACATCAAACCAACCAGGACTGCCTTCCACCTGGAAAGCAATGCCCTCACTGTGGGAGAAGATGCAGATCAAGAATAGGGCTCCACAGTCACCTATGTACCCACCGCCAGTGCAACTAACCTGGAACACCATCATCCTCAGACAATGAGGGATCATCTAAATTGAAGTTGAAGGGGGGCCAACAAAGTGACCAGTGCACAATAGGACCACTATGCATCAGGAGACAGGCAAGGGAATGCCAATGCACTCCCATTAGACATCTTGTCATTTGCTTGGCAATTCTTGGTGCCTCTGCTACATACTTAAGTATATGCAAAGTTATTTAAAGTACACCATCATAAAGGATTTTGGCCACTGCCGTTGTCATCTTGGATCAGCCTGGAGAACATGATATGGATACAGGGAAGGCATGAGAGTCTCTTGCATATATCTTAGTATATATGTAGGTCAGCCTACTAACTTTTGATTTCTTTATCTTGCACTTTGCTGCTTCTCACTTCTTCTGCAATACGTTTAAAATTTGAATTGGTTACACTTGTATTTCAAACAAGGCACAGATAAGGGATAAGGGACTGAAGTGGATGGTAATCCTCCAACTCTTTTACAAATACTTACACAGAGAGAGCGCCTCTAGTTTGAAGGAGATTGTGCTGTGGTACTCTTGAGGGGACAGTGATAACCAAATTGGCATAAGCCTTGGAGCAGCTGGTTTTCACACATCTTAAGTGCTGACATGGGGGTAGGGGGTGGGAAGGGATACATGCATGGTTGCACAGCAAATAGCTTGAAAAACACATCCCTGGAATACTTACGATGGTCCCTGAACTGGCCCTAGTTGACAGGTCATTGGTTACCAGTCTCTAGTAAATGCAAATAATAATATGGGGGATAGGACATGAAGGGACTAAATGTTCAATACTCATGTTTTCCACATTTCAAGAAAGTCATAGGAGAAGAATCTTAGACTAATAAGAACATTTACAGTTTGGGATTTACTCTCTGCAAAATTCTTATGTGGTTAATTTGCATAAAAGAGGCTTTTTGTGCAGCTATCAGCTTTTTCTGTGCTGCTAATGACATTTCTGCACAGAAATATTATTTTATGCACATAAAATGCTGTTTCTTGAATTAAAAAGTTTTCTGTGCAAAACAACCACTTGCAAATTTTGTACAGATTAGATCCCAAATTGTGAATAGACTTCAAACAATGGAATTTTTGAAGTCTTTCCCATCGCCAGAAAGACAATGCTAACACAATTTTGTGAAGAATTATATACCAAGTCCTTCATGCAGGCATGGGCAAACTTTGGCCCTCCAAGTGTTTTGGACTTCAACTCCCACAATTCCTGGACTCAGAAATATATGGCAAGCTGAATATATCAGCTTAAGGGGCTGAGAGGGGAAAGGAAAGGGCCTGAGGTTAGGAATTGTGGGAGTTGAAGTCCAAAACACCTGGAGAGCCCAAGTTTTCCCATGCCTGCCTTAGAGGCTTTTCAGGAAGGAAAGAACTGGAACCAATGGAAACAAATGCTATATTGATGTTTTGTCTTATGTCTATTATAGCAGGCTGTGCATTTTATTTAATTTTAGTTTGTTAAGTTATAATTCATATTTATATGTTGGGTTGTATAAAATTTGTTAGTGTGGGTGTACTGTTGTTGTATTTGAGCATTGAATGTTTGCCTCATGTTTGGAATCTGCCCTGAGTCATTTTGGGGAGATAGAGTGGAATATACAGGTCCTTCTCAAAAAATTAGCATATAGTGTTAAAGTTCATTATTTTCCATAATGTAATGATAAAAATTAAACTTTCATATATTTTCAATTCATTGCACACCAACTGAAATATTTCAGGTCTTTTTTTGTTTTGTACTGATGATTTTGGCATACAGCTCCTGAAAACCCAAAAATACTGTCTCAAAAAATTAGCATATTTGGTCGGATGGAATATGCTAATTTTTTGAGATATGTATTTGGACATATTGAGTATTCATGCCAAGTTTGGTCCTGATCCAACATTGTTTGAGTCCACAGTGCCCTCTGGATATAGGTGAACTACAGCTCCAAAACTCAAGGTCAATGCCCACCAAACTCTTGTAGTATTTTTTCTTGGTTATGGGAGTTCTGTGTGGGAAGTTTGTGTCTTTCTGCCATTCCTGCCAGGATATCTATGTTGTGTTCATCGAAACAGGCCCAGGTTTCACACTGAGTGTATAAATACATTTTAAAACATATTAACTATATGTATTACTGTGTTAGAGTGTCATTTTGTGTCATTTTGGTTGGTGGTGTGCCCCAGGATTTTGTCAATGTAAAAAGTGTGCCGCGGCTCAAAAAAGGTTGGGAAACACTGGCTTACACACAGCGCAAGGTGCCTAAAAACTAAACATAAACATAAACACAGTACAAAAACACATGTGCATATAAAACATCAGCTAAGACTCAATAAAAGTGCTTAACTAGACAGGTGCATTACAGAACTGCCTTATTCTAATTCCTTTGTAAGTCCATTTACAAAGGTGCCCAACAAAATTCCAGACATGTTTTTCCTTTTAGCCTTAGCACAACCCCACAGTTTTGTCCAGTGTCCAGATGAGCTGCACTCTTCTGCTAAAGTGGTTGCATCACTGTATTCAGCTTCCTCCTGCTTCTACTCCAAATGCACATTTCACCCTTCAGCCAGTTGAGCCAGATAGGTGCTGTTGTGACGCTGGCCCTCTGGACATGCATGTCTTTGCTTGCAGGAATTTTCCTGAATATATAAGTAAATTTAACTGACTCATTGGAACCAGGATTACTGCCCTGGCAGGAGAGACTTGGGGAATGGTAGCTACGCTTATGGAGCCTGGTATACCTTGATGAACGTGATAGAGCACATCATGAAGAACTGGCAGCAATAATTAATCTTTGCCTTAGATGCTCCTGCAAGCACTTTCCTCCAACACAATAAACTCAACCAGCACAGCCAATATGATTCCTGAGGAAAGAATTGCTATTTCCCAACAGTTGAACTGAGTGGGCTGTGTTCTGGAAAATGCAAATGATTCTACATTTACCAGGGCAACATCATCTGGCACTCACCGCCCCTCAGAAAAGCAGATTGGCCTGAAAAGCCCCTAAATCCCAATGCTTTCTGGTCTGCTCACATCCCCAGGTGCCCTGGTGTTTCTTTGTGTTGAGCAATGCTACATTCTATAGAAGTGTAGTTGTGTATGTCTGTTCCTTTTCATTGTTATTTCAAACTGGACTTTCACATCTGAGCACATGCCATCCCATTAACTCCTGGCTTTTGATTTATGGGCTGGGTGGCTGTAAGAAGTAATAATCTGCCCAGGTTAAGATAAGGGTAAAATGTGTTCTATCTTTAGATGGACCATAAGACTGCTATAATGTTACACAGACGTTATAATGAAGGGGAGCAAGACCTTAACAAGACCTTTCATTGCTCAATGTGGAGCAGCCAATGGCACCCTTCCTCATACCCAGTTTAAGAAGCTTCATGCTCCTAGCTAACCATGTTGTTTTGGCACATGGTACAGAAAAATCTTCCAAGCACCTTTCCCCAAGCCCTGAAATGGAGTCTCTGGACCAGATCGGGATTGCAGTAGGAATTTGTTTGCCATGCATTGGACTTCTTGCAACCCTTGAAGCCATAGGTCACAGAGGTGGGAATTGTGTGACCCTTCAGAAATTGCTGAACTATGTTGACTAGGGCTTCTGGGAGAAGCAGTTCAAAAATACATGGAGGGCCTCATAATTCCCACCTCTGCCAAGGTAGATTCTGTGTCTTCTCCAAAAGTAGCACTGGCACCATTACTGCCTTCTCACCTGGCACCATGATTGAAGAAAGTCCTCAGCACCAACATTTGATTACTGGGGATATCCCCAGAAAGGGAATCTCTATGGACCTCCTTAAGCAGTGATGTATAACTAAAGGACAATAGCCAAGTCTTCCCATAATTTCCTCAGCTTCAGCTCCAGATCCCTGCTCCATCCTTACCACCTATTGGAGCTGGCTATGAATAACCCAGCATATGCACTCTCACTCTCTGAGGTCTATTGTGGGACATCAAAGTCACTTGAGTATTTATTCCACCTCTCTCTTTGTTTTCCTCTGGATCCAGAGGTGCATCACCTTCTCCAACAGCAGCTGCTGCTTTATTCCAGGAAGAAGACTTGTCCTGAGCTGCCACTTAGCGGATTTGGCTTTTTGGATTAGAGTCGATCTCATTTGTGACATTATTATCTGTGTCTGGCTCCCTGCAGTGTGGCCATTGCCTTGCCTAGCAGCTTGCCATGTCAAAAACCACTCCATGGCATTGCCATGTCTTGGACTCTGAGAGCCTCAGCGGGGATGGGGAGCAAGGCTGGACCTTGCAGTATGGATCAAGTGGGGCAAGATTAACAGCTCAGCAGCTCAACATGCTATTGCTTTCTCTGGGTGCTTTCCTTCAGTCCTCTCCAATTTCCCCCTCAGCCAGTGATACTTCTCTGTGCCCATCCCTACCCTTGTTCTGTTGCCCTCAGCTTCCTCTCCCTGAAGTTCTCCTTCTAGGGAGTTCTGAAATTGTAAAGGCTGAAAGTTGCAGCATGAGTGGATATTGTCTCACCGATATATAATTCAGGGTTGAAATTTCCTGGCTTCATACATTAAATTTCAAAAGGATTGCTTTTATCTGGTACTACTTCTGCCCTGTCTTGGGTTGGGTTCCAGAGTGACTTTGTTGTTGTGTACCTTCAAGTCATTTCTGACTTAGGGCAATCCTAAGGCCAGCCTATCACAGGGTTTTCTGGGGTTGAGAGTGTGTGACTTGCCCAAGGTCACCCAGTGGGTTTTCACAACTAAGAAGGGGTTTGAACCTTGGGCTCTAGAGTTGCAGTCCCATGCTCAGACCTCTATGCAACACTGGCTCTTGCAAAAGTGCCTACCTTTATAGAAATGCTTAGCCAACACATTCTCTTGTACAATGAAGTTGTGGATGCTGCAGCATTTCTAGCAAATTCCCTGGAGGTGTGGTGTAGAGTAAAGAAGGGTCCTTTCTAATATTTCCAAAAGCATTTGCTAAGGAACTTTCTTCAGAATTAATAAAGCAGAAGAAGACTTTGAAGACTTGTGGTTGGTGTGTGTGCGTCTCTCTGTATCCTTCAGTGAGGTTGTGAAACTGAAAGTGTTACAGTCTGGGGATAGATTGTTATCTCCTAATTCTTTTTCAGGTGGATAGGTAGATACTCTGGGGTATTTCTGGTGTTCATATTTTCTATGAATATATATATATATATATATAGGCATGGTTTCGAACCCAAAAATCACGATTCTAAAATCAAATTGGGGGTTGATTAGTAAAAGAAAGATTTACAAAAAATTTTCCAAAAAGTTCTAAAATGTAACTTAATTACTAACGAAATTCGTTAGTAGTTCGTATGCCAGCGCATGCGCATTCCAGATGGTTTTGGCCTACAACTCCCAGAAATCCTAACAGCTGGTAAATTGGCTGGGATTTCTGGGAGTTGTAGGCCAAAACTTGAATAAATCACACTGAATTCTAGATGGGACTCTCCAAATAGGAAGGAGGGAGGGAGGGAGGTATTCTATTCTTGGAAGCAGCAAAAAAAAGGAGGAGCCCCCCCTCACTCCTCGCTGCCTCTCTCTCACCCCGATCCTGAGGGAGCGAGGGCCCAAGTTTGCCCAGGCTGAGAGGAAAAGGAAGAGGCCTGAGGCTGTGAGGAATGGTGGGAGTTGAAGTCCAAAACACCTGGAGGGCTGAAGTTGGCCCCTCATGAAGCCTCTTCAAGGCTTTAGATCCTGGCAGGCAGAAGGGGCAGGGAAAGCCGTCCACTCCTCCTGCCCTGCCAGGATCTAAAGCATCAAAGAGTATTGGGGTGAGAAACCAACCTAATGTATAATAGAATGAATGCTACTGTAAGTGCCTAATATTATAAGTAATCCAACTGGTCATATACCTACATTCCATGCACATGCAATAATACAGCAGTAATAACAATGGGAATAAGAAGAGGTAAAATTCAAACCGAAGTATTCTGACTGTAGTCCCTCCTCAAGCAGTGCAAACTGCAAAAGGCTCTTCTCTATGAGCCCGGGAAAAGCCAAACCCCCGGCACAGCGTTTGCTGCCTGGGTGCACACACATATTCTTTGGGGGGGGGGATTTGCTGCAGAATCTTCTCTATGAGGAGTATTGATGGTCTGCATGCTGTATAAATCATTAAAAGTTGCATGGAATAAAAACATATGTTCCAGCCTATTTGAAATAGACTGGGATGGTGCCAGTGTAACTCCACTTGGGAAGGAGTTCTGCAATAAGGTGTTACAGAGAAGGTCCTGTCTGGCATTTCCACCAACCTGACCCTGTGGTAGGATGTACCACAGGACCCCTGTTGCATGGGAAGGTTGAGACTGGAGACAGTACTTTATTGGCTCCATGCCCTGTAGGGCTTTATAGGTAAAGTCCAGCACCTTCATCATCTTGGAAAAGAAAAACAAGGTGCAGTTCAGTTAGAATTAACAGGATCGGAAATACACCAGAGCAGTCTAGCTCCACACGCTGACCACTTTTCACATATAACATGTTACACTAAATGGGATATAATGAATGTTTATATATTATTGTGGCCAGATCTGTCCTCTATAAGATAGGGTACACTACACCACCTGAAACAGGAAAAAGGCATTCCTGGCCATACCAACCAAGTGAGCATCCGGGAGCAATTCCAACTATCCAAGAGAACCAGATGTTTCTGCAGGTGATCAAGCCTGCCTTGAACAGGTTGTTTTACCAATCCGAAATTACATCAGGATGTCTGCTTTATTTAGAGTAAGCTTATATTCCATCCAGACCCTCCTTTTTTTGCATCCTGACAATTCATGACTTTAAAGTCTCCTTGGCATTTGTTGAAAAAGAATAATAGAATTATAGATTTGGAAGAGACTACAAGGGTCATGCAGTCCAATCTCTGCCATGCAGGAATACACAGCCAAAGCATTCCCGACAGATGCTTCAAAACCTCCAGAGGAGATTCCACCACATTTTCCATTGTCAAATAGTTACTGTCAGAACAATCCCATTTTCCTGTAATTTGAATCCATTGCTATATGTCCTAGGGTCATCTACATTGTAGATTGATGTAGTTCACCATCATTTAAACTGCTATTGCTCAGTGTTATAGAAAGATGGGAGTTGTAACTTGGTGAGGGTCCGGCATTATTTGTCAGAGAAGGCTGAGGACTATATAAAAATAGAACCCCCATGATTCCATAGCATTGAGCCAAAGTAGTTCAAGTGGTGTCAAACTGCATTAATTCTACAGTGTAGGGTCTCTGGAGGAGCAGAAAACAAGTTTCAGTGTGATATTCTAACACATATTTAAACATGACTATCATGTCATTACTTAACCTTCTCTTCTCCAGGCTAAACCTTAAGCCGCTCCTCATAGGGCATGGTTTCCAGACCTTTAACCGTTTTGGTGGCCCTCCTCTAGAGACAATGTCCTTGTTGTCAGTATCCTTCTTGATGCCCAGAACTGGATCCAGTATTCCTGGTGAGGTCTGAATAAAGCAGAATAGAAGGGGGTATGACATCTCTTGATCTGGAGTCTAGATACTATACTTCTATTGATGCAACATAGAATTATATTGGCTTTTTAAACTGCTACATCACACTTTTGGTTCATGTTCAGCTTTTGGTCTACTAAGAATCTTTGATCCCTTTCACACATATTGTTTTAAAGCCAGGTGCCAGCCATCCTACAACTCTGCATTTAATTTCTTCTGTCTAAGTGTATGTCTCCAGGATGAAGGGGGGCTATCAGTTGTCACCCTTTAAGTTGACCAGTAATCCAATTACAAATCCATCTAATAGTAGCATTATCTAGTCTGTCTCTTACTAGCTTATTTGCAAGAATATCACAGGGAAACTGGTTGAAGGAGCCACTGAAATCAAGATATGTTACATTTACTGCATTGCCTTCATCTGTTAAGCCTTTATCTCTACCGAGAGAGAGAAGTCTCACATGCCTTCTCTTTTTTTTATTTTTTTAAAAAGTTACTTTTAATGATCTCATCATTTCTTTGTAAGTGCTTAAAGATTGTCCATTTAATTCTCTGCTCTAGGTTCTTGTTATTAATGTCAAACTGACTAAGTGATAATTATTTGGGTCCTCCTTTTTTCCATTTATGAAGATGGGGGGTGGGGGTGGGACATTTGCCCCCTCTAGTCTGGTGGGACTTCTGCTGCTCTTTGGGAATGCTTGAACATTATTGGCAGTGGTTCTGATATAACTTGTGCCAGTTCTTTTAATGTCCTTGAGTGTAGCTTATCGGGCCCTAGAAACTTCCATTCATCCTGCTCTGTGCTGTATTTCCCCAACTGTGCTCCATTTCTCCCAGGTTGAACACTGTTTCCTTTAGGGCAGTGGGTCCCCAGGTGTTTTGGCCTACAACTCCCAGAAATCCCAGCCAGTTTACCAGCTGTTAAGTTTTCTGGGAGTTGAAGGCCAAAACATCTGGGGACCCACAGGTTGAGAACCACTACTTAAGGAGAAGGCCAAGGCTAATAAGTGTCAAGTTCTTCTGCCTTTGCCTCCTGTTATCATTTTATCATCTTCTCTACATAGAGGCCTATTTTCTTGTTCCTTTTTTCTTTGCTTTTTTTGCTACAGACATCACCAAAAAAGTCATTTTTATTGTTTTCAACCTCTCTAACAAGCCTGAACTCCTTCTGCACTTTAGCTTTTCTGATATTCTCCCTACATGTGTTGGCTATTTGTTTAAATTCTTGTTTGGTGACCCCCCCCCTTTTTCTGTGCTTTTATAATGTCCTTTTAAAATCTTACCTCAATTGAAAGCCCTTTTAGACATCCACCCTGGTTTCTGTAGACACCTCCCATTTTTCATCCTCATTGGAGGTGTTTGATATTGTGCTTCCAATACCTCACTTTTCAGAAACTTACACCCATCATGGACTCCTTTCTCTTCTAGTACTCCTAAAGTTTACCATAATCAGCTTTCTTAAAGTCTGGAATGCATGTCTGAGTACACTTGTCTTCTCTTTTCCCCCGTATAACAAACTCCAGAAGAACATGGTCACTTCCACCTAAGGAGATGCCACTTCCACTCCATTAAGCAAATGATCACTGTTGGTTAGGCTGAGATCTTAAATAGTGGATCCCCTTGTTTCCTCTTCTGGACCATGAAATTGTCTGCAAGGCAAGTGAGGAATTTGTTGAACTTTGTATTCTTGGCAGAGTTTGACTTCCAACAAATATGATTCATCAGGATGGTTGAAAACGTCCATTACTACTATCTCTTTCCTTTCTGAATGTGTGGCCATCTGTTTTAGGAAGGCATCACCTAAAACAGTGGTTCTCAACCTGAGGGTTTTGGCCTACAACTCCCAGAAATCCCAACCAGTTTACCAGCTGTTAGGATTTCAGGGAGTTGAAGGCGAAAACATCTGGGGACCCACAGGTTGAGAACCACTGATCTAAAACCTCAGAGATGTACAGGTGGAAATTAACAGCACAAAGATGAGACCTAGCCCCAATTTGAAACCTCTCCTGGGATGATTGTAAAACTCCCAGAGATGTTGTAAAGCAAGGGGTATAAAATAAGGTCCTCAAGAATCCCGAAGGCCAATGGCAGCATCATTCTGGAAATTTTCAGCCAGACTGAATAGCACACCATATCATGTGGTCCCTCTAGGTCCCAAATTAGGTAGAGATGTAAATAATCACTTGTTTTGTTCTCACACATAAGAACAAAGTGTTTTCTCCCTACTGAGTGTGGTTTCTCACATTATCAATGGTTACATGTTTTTTTGTGCAAAAAGACCAGTCTTTAAAAAAATTGAAATGCATTTTAAAATCAAATAAATGGCACATAAAATACGGGAAGTGGACACAAACTGCAACATTTTTTATATTGCTGCTGCTAATGGGGAAAAATGCTGATCTTTTTCGGTCTCATGCAGAGTTGAAAGCTTCACAGCAATTGATTTTTTTTCTTTTTTCTTTTGCTTTGTGACTAGGTATTTTGACTTGTTGATATTCCCTTTCTCACTGAGGATGAGAAAAATTTCAAATATTCTTGATATCCCTAATATTAAGTAATAATCCCAGAGGACACCATGGTCAGTACTACTGAATGTCATAGAGAAGTCCACTAGAGCCAACAGAAACCTTGCTTGTCATTCAAGAAGGTGGCCAGGGGCTCTTTCTGCACTCAAAACAATTCTCAACCTGGATTGAAAAGGATCCATGGGAAATCAGGCATGGATCTGGGTAAACAGGTTTAAAGATGGCATTCTCTTAATAAATGCCTGTGACGGTGATTGTGCCTTCAAGTCAACCCTATCCTAGGAATTTCATGGCAATATTTATTAAGGGGAGGTTTCCAATTGTCTTCCCTGAGGCTGAAAGCATAAGATTTGTTCAAGAACACCTAGGACAGTGGTTCTCAACCTGTGGGTTTCCAAATGTTTTGGTCTTCAAGTCCCAGAAATTGTAAAAGCTTGTAAACTGGCCGAGATTTCTGGGAGTTGTAGGCCAAAACACCTGGGGACCCATAGGCCGAGAACCATTCACCTAGGAGGTTTCCAGAGTTGAATGAACTCTGATCTTTCCTGGAGTCCTAGTCCAGCATTCAATCCAATACACTTGGCTAGCTCTGTTACAAATGCCTATACCCTACCTGAATTGCAAAGGCAATACTGGTAGCAGGGACATAGAATATTTTCTGAATTTGCCTATAGTGACAGGAAAGGAGCTCCAAAAATGCTCTCCCTTCTTAGTTGTCTGTTTTCTATCTCTGGCCAAGGAAAACATTAAAACTAGGATGTTGGGATAGAATAACATTGCCTTGGTTCGTATCAGAACCAGAACTCCAGTTTTCAGCAGAGGGGTGACATTATGTCAGAAAGACTAAGTTCCCCCTAATTCTATCCTTGAAATATTTCTACATTTGCTTTAGTTTTAGGAGACAAAAACACAGCTGACAATCCTTTATTTGTGTTATGATATGTTATTCCACCCTATAGGGATGTCCTGTGGGTTTGTTGATGCTACTGCACAATGTTCTATGGTAACTAGGGCCGTGTGCAAAGAAGTATAAATGATGTTGTTAGGAATAAATTATGCAAATCAAAGTATTTGCATGCCTTTATTTTGCATAATTCTGCTTCTATAATGATAGGGTTTTCAAAAGGATGTAGAATATTGAGGCAAGAGCTGGGGTGGCGGAGGCGGGAAGGGAATTAAGATAAGGGAGACGGCTTGAAATAGGAATAATAGCTATGGGGCAGGTGGCAGTGTCGGCACGATACCAGAATCCTACCCTCTGCCTGATCATAAGGCCCAAGCTCTTCTTATATGGTTCCAAGTTCATTTCTTTGCCATGACAGCAAAAACCTTGATCTAACAGCAAAAGCAACATTCTCAATTTTTATAACATACACATATGTTTTTGATGATCACAATTTGCCTTAGACCAGTATCTCATTCTGGGCACATGCAGTGATGGTCCAAGAAGATTTTTTCCATGTCAGGAGCAACTTGAGAAACTGCAAGCTGCTTCTGGTGTGAGAGAATTGGCCGTCTGCAAGGACGTCGCGCAGGGGACGCCCAGATGTTTTGATGTTTTCCCATCCTTGTGGGATGTTTCTCTTACGTCCCCTCATGGGGAGCTGGTGCTGACAGAGGGACCTCACCCACGCTCTCCCCAGATTCGAAACTCCAATCTATCAGTCTTCAGTACTGCTGGCGCAAGGGTTTAACCCAATGACCACCGGGGGCTCCAAGAAGTTCTGCTGCATGAAGCAAAATCCAAACGCTGCCATCACCAACCCACTGTAGCCAACACTTAAAAATGCTCCTCCATTTTGATGCTAAGTCTTACTTTAATCAGCACTATTCCCATGTTGCCATTTTGGTTTACACTGCTCCATGACACCCTGGACACAGAAACATGTGAATAATGGACAGATCTGAATACCACCAACATTCGATTCCTTTTCAGCATTTCTACAGTTCTCCGCATGTTGATGTCATTGGTTCCAGGGGAAACACATAGGCAAAAGCTTTTGAAGTAAGGTGCAGGCCAGAAAAATAAAACTTGTCCTCCATAGTTACATCACAAAAATTAAGGGATCTGTGAGAAGAAGAGTTAATTTCCATATTACTGATTCCATGCAACATGTCAGGAGACTACCGTCTGTTTATGAAGTGATCAGGATGAACGTTCTGCTGGAAAGGATGCAGTTTATTTGTATATTTTATTAGTATATTTTTTTCTAAAGCACTCATGGTAGAAAACAGAGAATGATTCTGATTTACCCTCTCAACACTCCTCCTGGATAGTTTAGGTGGCAATACACAACTAACATTAAGGAATTAAAAGTGCAGCAGCTCCCACATCTACACTACAGTTATCCAGTTCATTTGAGGTTCTAAAATAATGTCTGTATGGTATATTAGGAAGAGCATTAAAGTTGGATTAATGAGATCTGGATTCAGAATTCTGTTCAGCCATAGTATATAGAGACTGATAACTATCTCATCTTTCCTCCAGCAGCTGTTTGAAAGGAAAGAGGCAGGGCTATGCACCCTAGTGCCCAATTCATGTGTAGGTTTTTTTTCCATGTCAGGAGCAACTTGAGAAACTGCAAGTGGCTTCTGGTGTGAGAGAATTGGCCATCTGCAAGGACGTTGCCCAGGGGACGCCCAGATGTTTGATGTTCTACCATCCTTGTGGGAGGCTTCTCTCATGTCCCCACATGGAGAGCTGGAGCTAACAGAGGCAGCTAAACCTGCTCTCCCTGATTTGATTTGAACCACTAACAGTCCTGCCGACACAAGGGTTTAACCCATTGCGCCACCACTACTCCTCATGTGTAGTAATAAGTGATATTTTGGAAACTGAAAGATCACCAGCCTGTCTCAGCATAATATGCCCCGCAAGTTCATAATGTCCCCATCTATGTTGCTTCAGTGCCTTAGAGGAAAAGCAGGCGCGCATTTGCCTTATTTGAGTGCAGATTCTTTTCACTGTCTGTTTCAGTATCATCTCCAAACTTCCTCAACTGGGTGCTTTTATATATGCTGGGCTGCATCTCCTGTGTAGTCCCAACGTTTTAAAGGGCATCAGGTGGAGAAAAATTGTTCTGCTGTCCCTGACAGCAATTCACTAGGGTTTGAGGCAAGATGCTTTCTCATTTACTGACTTTTTGAACAGAAAATACTAGACTCTGAGTCCATATACATATAAAGCATGTGTCTTATCCACTCAACTATGATCCCTTCAAGAGACATGTAATATATAAAAAAGTCTAATGTATACCTCATGTGATTTCGTGTCAGCATAAGCCACGGTTACCAGTTGTCCTTTGTTTCAAGAGATGACCTTTATATCAGAACATCGTAGCTCTATTGAACACCATAAAATTGACACTACTGTCCCCAGGTCTCTCTCTCTTCCTTCCTCCGCTCCTGCTTAAAAATATCCTCTGACAAATCAAATGCAATATTGTGTTCGGCATCATTCTCACTGAATCTCATCCAAACATTTTGAGTGTCCCTCCAGGATGTTTGGATAAAAATATGCTATTCTGAGAACCAAGAGGCAGCAAGCTTTCGGCTGATGGAGGTACTTTCGGCATAGAGATGACCTGTCGAAATCTTTGATATATGGAAGACAGAGATAGCTGGTAACAAAAATAGGTCCACAATGCCCTGAACTGCCTGCGGCTTTGGAACGCGAAGATGAGCTGCAGGCAAATACGCTTTCCCTGTTTTGCAAAATCCATGGCAGTATCCTTATGTTGAGTTCCATGAACCAGAACAATTAGCACAGATTAAGTACTTCTTAACCATTTGTATATCCCTTTTAATATACATTACGGTGTTCAGAAGACTAGATAGATCCCATATTTCCGCCGATGTGAGTGAAATATGTAACCAATAAAAACATACAAGATTTTTTCAAAGCCTGGCCATAGCAAATCACTGAACATCCCCCACTGTTACTATGACAAAAGAGAAATGAGCCAACTGGCAACCTCATCCCAAGTCTGGAAAATCAATGGGAGAATCTAGGCCCGAAGCCAGAGACCCCAGGTAAACAAACAAGTCATCCAACTGCACCTCCATCTTTCCTTTGCTCTCATCTGAGGATATTAAGGCACGGAACACAGTCCCACTGACTGAGAAGCATGATGTAGGTCTGTAGATGGGTCCTTTGTGCTCCAGTCAAGATGGCAGGCCATAGGAATAGACTCAAGACCCCCTTGATAATTGCTCAGTATAGTCATCTCTCCACATCCACTGAAGTTGACTATAGACTGGAGGACCTAGAAGATCTTAGAAAAGCATTCTCTTAAGTTTATTTCAACTTTTGTGGGAGTCCTGTGCCTCCAACCCCAGGAAATATGGAGAACTAACTGTAGAACTATCACAAATGTTCTTATTCTTGTTATACATATGGTGGATCTGCTAATTCATTACCTGGCTTGAACAAGGGGCAAATGTGTCCAGGTACTCTTTTAATCTGAAGCATTATAGAATTACAATTCCACTTTAATTGCCATGATTTTATGCCGGGCAACATTTCACAGAATGGAATTGGAACACATGTGCCTAAGCAACATCAGAGTGTAGTCAAGATGGCAAAGTTTTTCAGGAGGAAGAACATAAAGGCTGCAGCAGTTTGCTTTTGGCTGAACCTAATGTTTGGAGACCACCCTCTTTTCTCTGCTGCACTATGATGAGTTAATTAACTCCTTTTTTGCTGTCCATTTATTTTGCAATGTTGGAAGTAAGATGAACGAAAAAGGATAAAGTGAGAAGATAAACATTTTGAAAACAGATGAACAAGTCAAAATTCAGAGGGCCCACTGTACTCAGTAGAAAGGATCTACGTGTACGTTGAGAAAGCCAGGAAATGTTGGATTGTGGCAACATGAGGGAACATAGACACATGCCAAATTGTGGCAGTTGGAGGGTATGCATTTCCATCCTTTGGAATCCAGGGATTTTGCAGAATCCCTGGATTTGTGTGTGTGTGTATCTATATCTCTAATTGTTCCCCAAACTACGAACCTCAAGATTGCATAGCATGAAGTTACGGCCATTAAAATGGAATCATAGTCCTAGAATCCTAGAATCATAGAGTTGGAAGAGACCTCGTGACCCATCCAGTCCAAACCCCTGCCAAGAAGCAGGAAAATTGCATTCAAAGCACCCTTGACAGATGGCCACCCAGCCTCTGTTTAAAAGCCTCCAAAGAAGGAGCCTACACTACACACCAGGGCAGAGAGTTCCACTGCTGAACAGCTCTCACAGTCACAAAGTTCTTCCTCATGTTCAGGTGGAATCTCCTTTCCTGTAATTTGAAGCCATTGAACAGTGTGTTCTGAAGGAAGCCTTGTTATTTGGCTGATCTGGGGACAGGCACTTGGGGAAAGCAGGGAGAGTTTGCAGTCCTTGAGTTTGCTTCATTGCCAGTTCTCAAGCTGACCTGTAGTATTTTCTCCTCTGAAAACAAACTACTTCTTGCAGAAATGCAAGGGGATGACTGAAGCATGTTACAAGCAAGTTCTCCAATATTTTAATTAGCTGTTGCCATAGAGGGAATTAGTACAAGAAGTGAATGCAGCCAGTCCATGCTGGAGTTCTTCCCTTGACTCTAGCAGGACTCCGGACCAAGGCACTGAGGCCATATGGAGCCCAGTCTGTCCTGGAACGTGAACAGCTAAAGAATTTGGCAGTTAAGCAAATGGAGCTCGTGAAGCTCAGAAAGAGATGCGATTCAGCAAACTCCCACTGTAACCCCATAGTACCTCCTGCCCTGAGCTGCGGTCTGTGATGGCGATGCCCAAGGTAGGAGCAGCATATGGCCTGCGGCTGCCGAACCCCTCTCTCCCCTTGCTCTTCTCCCCCCTGCCACCTCCCCTCTGAATCACCTCACCTTTAATATGAACTGTGTCCCAGCTGGATAGCAGTGTGGTTGCCATGGTGACACAGGGATGCTGGTTGCCTTGATAAGCTGAAATTTCACACACTCTCCACCCACTCAGCCTGGACCAATTCCCCCTGCTCCTCCCTCCCCCCTTCCCTCCCTGCGAGGCCTAGGAACACAGCAGTAGCAGCAAAGCAAAGGGTGTGCAGGGAGTGTGCACTTGGGCAGAGTGCGTGCAAGCCTTTGGAGCCAGGATGATTGACAGGATGGAGGGCGTGGACTCGCCACCAGAGTAGATATGGAAGAGAGAGGGTGGTATCTTAGAGACGGTCTCCATGGAGGCCCCTTCAGACAAACCCGGGTGGCTCATTGATATGCTGTGGCTGGCTGCTGTTTTAATTTCACTATTTTCTCCCTCCTCCTGCCCACTCTGTGTTGATTGGGCAGGCCGTTCGCTGCCTGAAATGTGCGTGGGTCTCACTCTCCAGGTGGGCAGCCATTACACTGCCTCAGAGGGGAAATGCTTTTCTCTCTCTGCCATTAATATTCCCCATTCAGTGAAGGACCCCCCTCCTCTACCTCATCAATTTTCACGTGACATGTGTGCAGTTAATATCCCCAATGCAACATTTCAGGAAGCAAGGGGGTTGGTTTACTTTGCAGCAAGGTGATTTCACGCAGTTTAGCAAGACAAAAAGGGGGTGGTGGACGTGCAAATCGCACGGCTTTGTTTCTTTCCCGCACCATTTTGTGGCTCATTTGGAAGTGCATGGAGTCACGTATGTCAGCAGAAACCTCGGGGGGTTCCTTTCTTTCCTTATAGCATTGGCAGGGTATCCGTTCACAAATGAAGGACATGTTCCTTCAGATTCAGAGATGCAGCCATGTTCCGAGGCCAAGAATGTTCATTGCAAATATTGCCCAGTATTCTGTATCAGCTGGTTTATTAAGGCCCATTCCACACAGCTCTATAAAAACCCACATTATCTGCTTTGAACTGGGTTATATGGCAGTGCGGACTCAAATAGCCCAATTCAAAGCTGATATTGTGGATTGTGTGCCTTGATATTCTGGGTGATATGTCTGTGCGGAAGGGTCCTTAGTGTCCTCAATTAAGTTACCTTTCCTGGCCTAGCTCCCCACAGACCTGATGGAAGAAGTCGTTCATTCTTGCTCTGATGGCTAACATAATGGACCTTCTTCTCTCCGTGCAGCTGATGCATGGTGAAGTAGGTTGGCAGGGGATTGCGATTGTGGCAATGGAACAATTGTGATTTAGTAGTAGTTGTGAACATGGAACAGTTATGGATGAGTAAATCTAGGTACTCGTGCCATAATTAAGATTGCTACTTAGCAATGATGGTGATGATGATGATATTGCAGAGCAGAAGAGAAAACTGGCAAAAGAAGGCTCTCCATGGACAGTTCCTAGGAAAAACCGAGAGCCAAATTGACAAAGAAAAAACATGGATGTGGCTCACAAATGGAACTTTGAAAAAGGAGACAAAGGAGGGCCTGATTCTGGCAGCACAAGAACAAGCCATTAGAACAAATGCCATCAAAGCCAGAATAGAAAAGTCAATGACAGATCCCAAGTGTAGACTCTGCAAGGAAGCAGATGAAACAATAGATCACATCCTCAGCTGCTGCAAGAAGATCGTGCAGACAGACTACAAGCAGAGGCATAACACCATTGCCCAATTGATTAATTGGAACTTGTGCCACAAATACCATTTGTCTACGACAAAGAACTGGTGGGGTCACAAGCCTGAAAAAAAGTTACAGAAAATGGACACATCAAACTACTCTGGGACTTCCAATTTTAGACTGACAGAGTTTTGGAGCACAATACTCCTGGCTTCATGGTGGTGTTAAAAAACCAGTATAGATCATTGATGTTGCAATCCCAGGCAACAAAAGAACTGAATAGAAGCAATTGGAAAAGCTGACATGATACGAGGATTTGAAGATCAAACTGCAAAGACTCTGGCACAAACCAGTCAAGATGGTCCCAGTGGCAATCGGCAAATTGGGTGCAAGGCCTAAAGGCTTTGGCCTGCACTTAAACACAATTGGCGCTGACAAAATTACCACCTGTCAGCTGCAAGAGGCCACCCTACTGGGATCTGTACACATTATTAGCCGATACATCACATAGTCCTAGACACTTGGGAAGTGTCCGACGTGTAATCCTATACAACAACCAGCATAGTGATCTTGTTTGCTGTGTCCTAATCTTGTTATTTTTCAAATTATAATAATAATGACTTTATTTTTATACCCCACCTCCACCTCCCAGGAGGGACTCGGGGTGGTTTACATGGGGACGAGCCCAACCAAACATGGTTAAAATACCACTCTCTAAAATAAAAAAATAACAGCATAAAACAAAATAAAACAGCAACGCTATAACAGAATATAAGGGCAACTATCAAACCAACAACCAATGAACCTACAATAATAAACAATTTCTGGGCACGGGTGGGCAGACTGGTGCAACTCAATTGTAAGGCTATGGCTGGTGGATAAAGTGTGCAAGTCAAATGGCAACATTAGGGGTAGATGGAGCCCATCAGTAGTAAAGTGTCCATCAGTAGTAAAGTGTGAGGATGTGATTTTCAGTCCTGGTTGGGGCCAAAGTTATCTGGGGGACTGTATAATCAAATGATTGCCATAGTTGTAGGTCCGTTAATGAAGCGACTGATAAAGAATACTGACAATTGTTAATTATTGGCCAAGATCTGGAATCATATTGCACTCTTTCACACTGCATAATTCTAGCACAATTATTCTGTTTTAACCGCCATGGCACCATCCAGTGAAATTCTGAGATTTACAATTGGGGTTTGTGTGTGTGGGGGGTGGACTTTACAATTCTCAGCCAGATAGGTCTGATAGCTCACAATACTACAAAACCCAGGGTTCTATAGGAAGCACCCATAGCCGTCAGTACTATAATGTGGAAGGGTTCCTCCTGTAATCTAAATCTGCACCTAAGAGAATTCTGATCCAATACCTTCCCCTCCTAGAGAACTCCCCTGCCTCCTGCCCCCATTCCCATGTGAGCAGGGAGAGCGCAGGGAACAGCCTTGCATAATCTGACTGTTCCTATAACTGGACACACAAAATAATATATTAGGTGTTAGAGGCAGGAGATGGGTGGGTTCAGCAGTTAGCGGGTGATGACATCAATGGTGTAGTGAACACCCGTTTCGGCAATAGCCATAAAAAGGCATATACAGGTGTAAATTGTACTTATGCATGCATATGTCATCAACAGGATGCCAACGTTATTAGTGGCTCCTATCTTTCCTCCATTGAGTACAAAATGGTGTGTGTTACTCTCCTCCCCACTTCATCCTTACAATAACCCAATGAGGTTAGTCAAAGAGAGGGAATATCGCCCAGTAAGTCTTAAGCTGTCGTGATTACAAAGGGCAGAGCTTGAAATAATTCTGTAAAATGTTGAAAACACTACTTGTTACTCTGGTTGCTAGCGTTTTATAGCCTGTGAACATTACTGATAGGTTTTAATTTTAAAATGCCCAACCCCTTCCCAAATAGTTCTAAAGCATTGGGGGGGGGGGGGGATGATTCATTGTTGTCCCAGTATAACATATTAGGTGATGCTACCCTCTTGTAACATACACCTTTTGGGCTCTGTCTATGAAAGCATATGCTGCAGGAATCCTTAAGAAGGCTTCTGCCTATGGGGCCTGTGCCACCCATGTCAGGGCAGGTGGAAAGCTTAGCCCAGGGGTCTCCAAACCAAGGCCCACAGGCTGGATGCAGCCCTCCAGGGTCATTTCCCCAGCTCACACCCTGACTTTGGTTTGCCCTAAGTCTGAAACAACTTGAAGGCACACAACAACAACAATCCTAATTAACTTGAGCATCTCATCATCCAAAAGCAGATCCACACTTTCCACTGAAATACGGGCAAATTTATGTTGGTCAAAACTGGTTTTCGTTTTAAATATTGTATTATTTCATGTTTTCTTGCACTACAAATAAGATATGTGCAGTGTGCATAGGAATTTGTGCGTGTTTTTTTCGAACTATAGTCCAGCCCCTAACAGTCCGAGGGACCGTGTCCTTAAAATGTTTGAGGACCTCTGGCTTAGTCTGTTTTAACTATATCCCAATTGCAGCCTGCTTTTCCCCCCACAGAAAACTCTAAACAGGAGGTACCAAGCAAGGGGGGAAAGGAAGGGGCCTGAGGCTGTTAGGAATTGTGGGAGTTGAAGTCCAAAAACACCTGGAAGACCCAAGTTTGCCCAGGCCTGATTTAAGCAAAATGTGAACAGCCTTGCACAAACGTGACCCCACAAAAAAACTCTTAGATTTGCTCATCGTTGTCCTAGATCTTCAAGTGGGAACATTGTTTTCTGTTTTTGTTTTCAGCAGCTATTGTTTTGTGAACAGTCACTGTTAATAATACAATTGTCACTGCCTTTTGGTTTCTATATTTTGCCTACAGTTTCAAACCCTGTCCCCATATAATTATATATCTGTGGCTCAGGATAATATTTCATGACTTTGATGAAGCCGACTGTAGTTCATGAAAGCTTCACTCCATAATAGACTTGTATTTCTTGTTGATATTGCTAAGGTCTGTGTGTTTTGTGTTTCTCTACAAGCACATGTGGAATTTTGTATAGGTTTAGAACTGAACATCTTGAGGCTTGGCTTTGATTAAACAAAGTGAAAAAAGCTCAGTTTTTTAAAATCTGTGTGAAGAGAAATGCATGGTTCATAACCAGCCTGCTGAAGTCTTTGAAGCCCCAATGTCAGGACTTCAGTGCTCTTTCTAGTTCCTTGTTCTCTCTGAGGACCATGGCAGTTGAATAAATAGGGCAAAATACAAAATCATAGAATCATATGCCAATGTGAAAAAAACATTTTAGACTAGAATTCTGTAAGTGACTTGCCTCAGCAGTATCTGTTTATGCCAGAGATAAACACTCATTGGGACACTGTGCAGTAAGGTTCTGTGTACCTCCTTGTGTAATGCTCCAGCTGTGCAGAAGCAGCCAGCCCCTTGCCCCAGCTGTCCTGGGTACTGCAGCTTCACCCTGGATATTGTGAGGTGCACCAAAGCATCTTCTGACTGCCCTTTCACTCCCAGGGAAGATGTAGCTTTATATCAGGAACAGAGGGGCTCTCTTGCCTTCCCCAGGAGTTCAAAGGCAGCCACGACCATGACTTTGCAAGAAAAAAATAAATACAATGAAGCGGCTGCTGGCAGTCTTTACAATGCACAGCAACATCGGGTAAATATTTGGAGTTTTTCGCCTTTAACCTGACTTTGCTCTGCGCTAAGCAATAGCGATCTGGAGGACAAAGGAATGGCCCAGTGGGGCCGATGCACTCTCACCCCAGCTGGACCATCTGGATGCCAGTGTGGCACTGCAGAGATTTAGTTCCAGTGCCTGAAGCCACCATTGCAGTTGACCCAGGGCCAGTCTAGAGCATAATACTTTGGACTGTCCCTGGATTAAGTGGCCCTGTGTTCCAGAGTGTGCGTGCGCACACACACAGCTAGTCAGGAACTGGAAGGATAGAGCTGCTTCCAAGAATCCCTGGTATGCAGGCTTGCTTGTGTATAACCAAGGAGAAATCTGAAATAAATGTGCACCCACCTCCCCCTTCTGCCTCTGACAAATATAGTCTAAACATGCTGGTGGTGATTACCATAATCTGCCAGCATTTTACTGGATCTCAGCCTTAATATTCTTAATTTTTGTACCTTTTAGTACCCAGGTTTTCCTCATACTGGATTTAGGTTTCCTTTGTGCAGATCCAGGTATATTAGAGGTTTTGCTTAGGTCTATCCTTATTGTACCTTCTCTTTTCTGTCTTCCAGGGCTTTGTACACCTATGAAGATGACTCTGACAACCTGAAACTGGCTGCCTCTGGAAGTGAGTACTAATGTCTCCTGCCCATGGTTCCTTCTCACTGGGTGACCTTATGTTGCTTTGTCTCTCCTGCCCTAGCCATGCTCTATCACCTTCCCTCTCTTAGAACATAGATTGGCTATTTTTCTCTGCAAGGCTAAGCTGAAGTTGCAGTAGAGGGTCATTGGGAAGTTAGCCATGACATGTGTCAGGGCCATTTCCAGAGGATCACAGAAGAGCTTTCACCATTATCGCTATAAACAAGGTGGAACAGTTTGGGGCAGTTGTCAGTGTCCCATGAATGTGTCTCTTTCTTTCCTCAGCTGGTGGCCTACAAGAGCTCTCCAGCCACTTTGTGAATCAGAAGGTGATGTATGGATTCTGCAGTGTCAAAGACCCCCAGGCTACCCTTCCTAAATATGTCCTCGTTAACTGGGTAAGCCCTCCTTCCAAAGAGTCTGGGGACACAGCTTGCCTGGTCACGAAAGTGAATCTATCAATTGTCATTGTAAAGGGGAATCTGTCATCCTACATACAGGATACAGAGTTTAAGCTAACTAGATCTCATACACTGAGAGAATCCCTGTATTTTTTTTCTTAGAGCTTTATAGGAAAGGAGCATTCTACCAAATTCAGATTTTCCTGTCACTGTGGTCCCATGATAGGGGAAAAAAACAGGCAGGGTGAAGTGCTGAACCTTGCAGTTGTACTAACAGACACACTAAATTGGAAAAGGACCTAATCTGTTTTGAATGTCAAAATCTTTATGTAATGGTGAAGTCTGATGGTAGTTCCCTTGTGCCTCATTCTTAGGACCTCATCCTGTATCCCTTTATTTCTACATGAAAATAATCTCAATGTAAGAAAGAGCACGTGCTTGTGACGTTTGCCATAAGTGTTTGCTCCAAGTATGGAGGCACATATTGCATGGACTGAGAGGAGACCATGAAGCCAAAGTTGGCCTTTCTAGCAGACCTCTTGCCAACTGATTGGCTTCTGTTATTGTTCTTGTGCTGCCCTCTAGTGGAATTATTCTGGTTTTCTGCCTGGGAGGCTCTCCTTCGCCATCTGGCAAGCAGACCGCTCTTGGGGCTCCCTGCTTGCACTTCCTCTAAGATTCCCTTCTTCACCATGCTTGGCATCACTTTACTCTTTTAATATTGCTTCTGAAGAAACACCAATTGTTCATTTATTTTAGCGTCTCCAGAAAAGTGTGTGTGTGTGTGGTGTGTCTTTTCCTTTCAAAGATCTATGTGAAAAAACGTACCACATATTTGCAGCACCAGAAATCAATAACAACTGCAGCAAATCCAGAAATCTGAAAAAAAAACAGAATACAAACAAGAGTTCTATTTTCTAAAAATGTGTGTATGTTATGAGATATGAACAGCTGCTTCCTGTTGCTCTCTCCTGACTCAGTGTGTGTGCTGAGAATTTGCAGCATATAGACACACACAGCCATAAATTATATCCTGTCTTTCATTTCAATCCCTCCTGTATTTTCTACTGCATCTCCAATCTTTGTTTATCCTTATCACAGAAAATCTTTAAGCCGCAGATATGACTGAAAATGACATTGGAAAAAATGGACAGACAAGAATCATTAGAATTTGGAACTTATTTCTTCTTACCTCGCCTTGGGTAGTGTTTCTACAGAATAAATCCCAAATTGATAATAGTCTTCAAAAATGGCACTTTTGCACAACAGAAAAGAAGGAATGATAAAAATATTTATTTATTTATTATTAAATATTTATTTACTGCATTTTAGCTCTGCTCTATCTCAGCCCCGAAGAGGATTCGGAGTGGCTTCCAAATTGGCAATGATTCAATGCCACAATACACATAAACATACACATACAGTAAGAACTGTATTATTTGTTTTTGCAAACAAGAACAAAAATGTGTGAAGATTATAATCAATAAACATGACATAAAGTGTCGACAATTATTGCAATATTAGAATTCCCATCATCCATTTACAAGCAGCCTATACTAACAATTTTGAAAAATAAACAAGGTAGTCCTAGGTACATCTCATAGTAGGGTGTGTCATATGGAAGGGAAGAGACCAACGCAGAACAGAGTTTGCCTGTCCTGTCTACCAGATGAACATATTTTTCCAGTGGAGACATAATCCAGACCTCAGTGCCCATTTTAGAACCTAGACAAGTTTGCATAGGTACAGGTGGTCCAAATAACCAGATCCCAAGCCATCGAAGTTTTTGAAGGTGATTATATTGAAGTTAGAAATGTGCTGCCCAATGCTGTAGTGGGAACAGAATATATCCTTTTTTGTTGTTGCTTCTTTTGGCTTCTTTTTCATGTCCATGAAAATATTGCTTGCTGTTGTCATTGCGTAGTGTGGCATCTCCCGTCAACTGTGCATCCTTATGCTTGACAGGTGGGAGAGGATGTTGCTGATGCCCGCAAGTGTGCCTGTGCCAGTCACGTGCCCAAGGTGGCAGAGTTCTTCCAGGTCAGTGAAAGGCTGTTGGGGAAAGGTGTACAGAGATGAATAAGGAAGGCTGATGCTGTGACATCCAAATGTCAAGACAATAGTCAACTTATTTCTTACATCACAGAACCTGGTTTTCATGCATGTGGAGAATAGAATGGGAATTGTGCCATGGGTGGTATACAAAAAATGAATTCATGGGAGGAGTTCTGTGCTAGTAAGTGGGACTTAGTCAGAGCATAGACATCATCTTTTTTTTGGAGGAGTCCTATTGCTCCATAATCTCCTATTTGGGGGACATCCTAAGCATTGGAGTTCAGAAAGTAATATCTCCAAGTTCTGGTTTAGCAATTATATTTCTGGCTGGTTGCTTTATTATCTTATCCCAGAAGACCTCACACTCAGTATACCTACGTGATTTGAATGTCTGTCCTAATAGGGTGTGGATGTCATTGTCAATGCCAGCAGTGTGGAAGATATTGATCCAGGGGCCATTGGTCAGCGGCTCTCCAATGGCCTGGCCCGCATTGCCAGCCCAGTGCTGCACCGCCTCCGTTTGCGTGAGGATGAAAACTCCCAGCCTGTGGTAATGCTTCTTCCCTATTCTTCTCCAAGTCAGTCTTACATGCTTTTCTGTTCTTTTCCTCAGCGGGGATGAAATAGAAGCCTTAGGACACCAGATACTCTTGGGCTTTGGGCAAAATCTGTTTGTGCTTTAGATTGGCTTGAGCACGGCAGTCTTAAAGAGGATTGACAGTGTGCATGGTGCAGTTACACAACTGAACTGCAAACCCTCCAAATGAAGTTCTTAAAACCAGACAGCTACCTTTTCAGGCTGGGTTTGCACACTTTCCCTGCTTGAAATACAACAGACACACATCCCTCCTGACTTGCTTTTGTAATCCCAGGGCACCACCTATCAGAAGACTGATGCGGCTGTGGAGATGAAGCGACTCAACCGAGAGCAGTTCTGGGAACAGGCCAAGGTAGGTGGCTTCTGTGCTGGCCAGCCTGTTTCCCACCCACTTTTGTGTTTGTGCAACTGATCAGCCTTGCAGTGCAGTGGCATGATTTCAATGAAGTGCTGGCTTCTACTGTCTTTCTGACCCTCTATAGAAAGAAGAGGAGCTGCGCAAAGAGGAGGAGAGGAAGAAGGCCTTGGATGAGCGGCTGCGTTTTGAGCAAGAGCGCATGGAACAAGAGAGGCAGGAGCAGGAGGAGCGTGAGAAGCGCTATCGAGAGCGTGAAGAGCAGATTGAGGAACACAGGCAAGCAGCAGTGGGGGGAGGTGGTCAGGGCTTCATTGAAAGAGAACAAAGGAAAAAGTCAGGCTTTCTTCACAAACATATATCAGCTCCTCTTGCAGATCAGTGGCAGCTATAGATATAATAATCCATTACTTTCTGCTAGTGTCACAGGTTGGGTTTGAAATATTTTTAGCAACTGAGGCTCCTTCTATACTGCCATATAAAATCCAGATTATCTGCTTTGAACTGGATAATATGGCAGTGTAGACTCATATAATCCGGTTCAAAGAAGATAATCTGGATTATATGGCATTATAGAAGAGGTTTCAATATTTTCCCACTCGTGAATGGGCAACAGAATATTTCTCCAGCTCCTTGTATCAAGAATAATTTGTCTTTCTCTCTTGTCAGAGCCAACCCAAGATACTATTTGGTAACAAAATAATCTGATTTTCATATGTTTCCTCATTGGCAGAACATACTGCTCTATCTCACAGACTCTTCCTGTCTTAATTTCTAAGCACATCCCAGTTACTACCAAATTAGTACTGTTATTGAATTGTGTGCTCAATTTCCGTCAGAGCCTGCTTTAACTCATGACTAACATGAAGATTTGGTTTGAGACATGAGGTTTTGAAAATTCAATAAGGCTAGAATTCTTTTACACATTTATTTCACTGGTAACAAAAATATATACTCAAAGGAGTTCATCCTCCCAATGCCTTTGTGATATAGGTTAATCCGAGAAACAGTGATTGTCTGGGGTCACCCAATGAGATCCATGGCTAACTGGAAAATTGCACCTCCCAAATACATTGCCAATGTCTTGTTGTGATTTTTGGAGTTACATGGAAGCTTTTTCTGGGTTGTAGCTTCTCTTGAAGCTTATTAAGACTAGTAATGGCAGACCATCTCCTTTGAAAGGCATCCTGTGCAATATTCATGATTGCCCCTGGTGCTGTGTCACCAGAGGTGTGTGCACCTTAGAGCAGTCATTGTTATTCTTTGGCCCTCCAGATACTTTGGACCTCAAGTTCCCAGAAGTCCCAGCTAATATGGCAAATCGTCAGGAATTCTAGGAACGGGTGTGTAAAATAACAAAAGGCCTCAAAGCCCTAACTAAGGGAGTCAAGGACATGCTCAGAGGCACCTTCTTTCTTAAAAGAAGGCTTCATAGGGAAAAAAACCAAAGTAGATATGTCAAGCCTGAGGCATGATCCTGCTTGCAACACAGAGAAGTGTGTTAGGTGCAGAGGGGCACCCCAGTAATGGAGGCAATTAAGAAAGGGTTTCCTTCTAGCAAGTTTGAAAAACACCACAACACATATTACCAGCTCTTTGCAGTTTGGTGCATTTGTCTTCAGACCAGAGATTCTGTGAAGTTTATTTTATGTGCCTTCAAGTCATTTCCAGCTTATGGAAATCCTAAAAATAATTTATCATTGTCTTTTCTTGGCCATATTTGTTCAAATATGCTTTGCTATTGCCTTCCTCTGAGGCTGAGAGAGTATGATTTGCCCACAGTCACAGTGGGTTTCCATGACTGAGTGAGGATTCAAACCTTGGGGTTTGTATACATAGGCCAAAACTCCCATACTCAATAAGAATGGGCTGCTGACAGTCTTAACAACGCACATCCGTTTCCGGGGAGTATCCTGAGGGTTTTGGCTTTAAACCAGATTTGCTCCACTTTGGGCAAGACTGAATTTGCTTGAAACTCTGGAGTACCCCAGGGTTTTGCAGTAGTCTAAATAGTTATATCAGGCCTGATTTTGTTCTGTTCTCTGGCCAAATGAATACTGACCAGTGCAGGGAAAGGGTGTGGCTTGTGCTCGTGTTGCCACCATCACTACTCCTAGCCATCATCCATTGTATTTGTAATGTCAATGACCCCCTCCTTCTTTCTGGTCAACCAGTTTCTTTTTGATGGTGCCCTGTTCTGTCATCAGCAGGTGCAACTTCAGCAGCCAGGTGCTTGGCTAGAGCTCTGTGGGTAGTTAGGAGCAGAGACGACAACAGTGACATGCAGAAGGAAACAGCCAATGCTGTCCTAGCCCACCTGGGCAATGACCTTTGATTCAGCATGGACAGTTCTGTGGCCAGTTTACATTGGGCTAACCTGCCTGGTGTGGATAAGCCCCTGCTCTCCAGAGTGCTAGTTCAAAACTCAAACTACTATATCACCCTAGCCCTCTCACTGCTACAGAAGTGACGATGTCTAGAGATGGAATGTGGATTGTTTTTGTTTAGTATTGTTTAATTTTTGGATCGCAGGAAAGTTTACTGGTGTGCTGACAAAATAGACTGGATATCGGAAAGGATGTCTCTTTGGCATCACTTTACGTTTATTTGGGAGCAAGGGAAGCAGGCACTAAAACTTTCATTGGGTTGCTGTAAGTTTTTCAGGCTGTATGGCCATGTTCCAGAAGCATTCTCTCCTGACATTTCGCCTGCATTTATGGCAGGCATCCTCAGAGGTTGTGAGGTCTGTTGGAAGCTAGGAAAAACTTTCATTGTTTGAAATTCTCTTTAGGTAACATCCTAAAACTCGAATGTTTGGATAATTAACAGCTCGTTTATAATTTCCTGGCATTAAATGGCCACATGCTCACAAAATTTCCCACAAATCTGCCTAATTTTGGTGAATTGTGAAATAATCCAATTCTTCCCTTTAGAAAAGCTATGAGAGGTATATGTGTGTGTGTTGTTTTAAAGTCAAACCACAGCTCTGAACAAATCTTGCTGAGAAATCCATGATAGATTTGAATTAGGGCTGCCATGAGTTGGAAATAAATTAAATGCACAAAACAACAGTTTTTTAAAAAAAGCTAGACATAGTGTTTTTAGATGGATAAGGATATTACTTTAAGTTAGGAGGCAAGAGGAGGGTTAATAAATGAAATATTATGGAATTAAGCCAACCTGCAGGCCTGCCCAGGCTCCCTAAAGTTAACATCAGGACTCCTGAAGTCTGTTCTCCCTCTTCTCTGTAGGCGAAAGCAGCAGAACCTGGAAGCTGAGGAAGCCAAACAGCGGTTGACTGAGCAATCCATCTTTGTAAGTGCTGCTTCAGGAGCCAGGGGAGGGAGGCCTGGTGGTAAACTGGCTTCCCTGGGGTGTTGAGGGAGGGAGGAGTTCAGCACTCAACCTGGCTGGTGACACTGGGTACGGACTCTGCAGCCAGGGCAAGCCCCTGGCACCCTGAGAAAGCTTTTTCACTCAGGCTTTGCGTTAGGTCAGGGAAAAGAAAACTAGGGCCTTCCAGTGTGGTTGAGGTGCCCTGGGGCTGACGCTGACCTCTCTCCCTAGGGGGAGCAAGAGGACGAGGAAGACAGGCAGCAGCCCAAAAAGTCTGAGTCAGAGGTGGAGGTGAGTGCGGCCCCGGGGCACAGCATGCATTGTGTAGGGCCAGCAGAGTGCCACGACATCCCACGGGGCTATTGCTGCATGAGGATTTTGTTGCATTGTGTGCAGAGTTTCAGGGTGGGAACAAGGGCCAAGGAAGCTTCGGTTTGATGACTGTTGTCCTGTTGAGAAGTTGGTGTGATGATGTTGACAAGTGGAAGCTTATGCCTGTTCAGGGCTGGGCATCAGTTTTACCCCTGGCGAGCAAGGAAGTGTCTCCATTGTGTTTGTCTGTTCTCCTTTTTGATGTATTCATTTTTGTCAGAAGCCAGTTTGTAGTGCTGTCTCTATTTTGTGTCACTGTGTGCCATTACTGCTGGGTGTGGGGTGTGTGGGCATGAGGCAAGGGGCACACTGTTGTGTGTGTCGTATGTACCATATCCTGTCACTGTTGCTTTTTGCAGCTGCATGGAGCAGGGGGTGGGCTACTGTCGTGGGAAGAGGAGTTCCGGTTGCTTCTGTGACTGAGGGGTGGGTGAGGGGTGGGTTGTGCACCTCAAGTTGTGGGCTTCACTTGACCCCTCTCTCTCGCCTCTTCCCCTCCCGTCCCGGCAGGAGGCAGCTGCTATCATTGCCCAGCGGCCCGAGAACCCTCGCGAGTTCTTCAAGCAGCAAGAGCGAGTGGCCTCGGCCGGTTCAGAGACTCTCCCGTCCTTCAACAGAACAGGTAGGGAATACCACTTGGCACATGTTGAGGAAAGGATGAGGAGGAAAAGGGGTGCTATTGCAAATGAAAGAGCGGGGGAGGATTTAAGGACCAACTATAAATATAGTACAACCCCCTTGTCCACGGATCCAATATCACAAGCTCATTTGCCCATACTCCAAAAAATATCCCCCCATCCCCAGAAATGTTTGTGAGTATATCTAGGTCAGTGGTTCCCAACCTCTTTTTTTTTTAACCAGGGACCACTTTGATTTTTTTTATTAGAAGGGCCCACAAGGTTCAAGAATAATAAATTGTGTTAATCTAAAAATGAACTTTAATCAAAACTTTAAACCTATTTGTTAAACATAATAGTAATGTGAATTAAGAGTACTATTATAATATGAAAAATAACATTTAAATAGAAAATTAAAATCAGTTTGCATCCATGTGATTTTTGAGCTTGCATCTTCTTTACAAGTTGGGTGATCCTGGGGCTAATATTATTGCTCAAAGCTACATGCATATCATCACTTACTTTCAATCGATTCCTGGACTTGTTTTTAATTACCGGCAAAGCAGAAAACTCTTGTTAGCATAAATAAGTTGTGGAGAAGAGCATAAGATAGCGCATGGCAATTCCTCAAATTTTAGTATAAAAATTGCTTTTTTACACCAAAACTCCTCAAGAGAATAAGATTCAATGAGATTTTTCATAATCTCTCATTCTTCAGCCCACCCGTCACAAATAGAAAGTGCTGGATTTTCTTTATTTTTAAAGTTGCCCCTTTAGAAATTTCCTCTTTCCCCACTAAATCAAACCCCAGAAGAGTCCCTTCCAAGTCCCAGCAATTTCGGATTTTGAAAAAAATTGGCTTGTTGTGGAAACAAGGATTGGTGATAAAGCTTCAGTGGAGCCACCTTTCCCCCACAACACTAAGGCCCCTTCCACACAGCTAAATAAAATTCCACACTATCTACTGTGAACTGGAATGGATGGCAGTGTGGTCTCAGATAATCCAGTTCAAAGCCGATACTGTGGGATTTTCTGCCTTGATATTTTAGATTATATGGCTCTGTGGAAGGACCCTCAGATAACCCTGTTCAAAGCAGATATTGTGGAATGTTTTGCCTTGATATTCTGGGTTATATGACTGTGTGGAAGAGCCCTGAGTCCAAACTACCATATAATCCAGTTCAATGTGGATTTTATACAGCTATGTGGAAGGACCCCCCAGTGATTCTTGTTTGTGGTATGTGTGTGTGTGTGTGCTGTATAAAATCGACGTTGAACTGGATTATATGGCAAGGTGGATGTAGGGCCCTTCCACACAGCCATAAAAAAAGAATATCAAGGCAGAAAATCCCATAATATCTGCTTTGAACTGGGTTATCTGAGTCCACTCTGCCATACTATATTCCAGTTCAAAGTGGAAAATATGGGATTTTATTCAGCTGTGTGAAGGGGGCCTGAGCCCACACTGCCATATATTCCAGTTCAAAGAAGATGTGGGATTTTATTCAGCTGTGTGAGAAGGGGCTTGGGTTATATGGCTGTTTGGAAGGGCCTTGGACATTGAAAGGGAAGGGTAATATCGAGGCCTTCACATACAAAACAATACCTGGGACCTCACAAACACACAGGCTCTCAGCCTATGAGGCCCTGCATACTACGTTATCTCCTGCAGGTAGCCAACAGAGGCCTTGTCTATCCCGCCAGTTTCCTGCATCGGCCACGGCCTGCCTACCTCCTTTCCCCAAGTCCTGGGCAGGGAAGCCCCTCTGCCTCGACAGGGAAGTGGAGGCGACTGAGAGAAGAAGCAGAGGGAGACTCCCAAAACCAGCCTTGACTTTCAGTTGACAAGGTGGTGATGCAAGCATGCACATTCCCTGCTCACCACTCACAGAAGACTGACAGGCGGATACCCAGCAGTCACGAGCCACCCGTTTCCCCCCCCCCCACCATACAGATGCACTCGATGCAGAGGGCCCCACCTTCCCCATCCCCTTGATAACTCCCTTCGCCCCTTCCCTCTCCGTTCACACTTCCCCCAAATTTCCCAAATGGTACGTCCCACCGTTCTTCTCACCTCATAAATAAATAAATAGATAAATAAATAAATCTATCTCACAGCCGACAGAGACTTGGGTGTATTCGCCTTTCTGTTCTTCTTCTTCCCCTTCGTCCTCCTCTAATCACCATAAAAGTTTTAAAAACATGTTTTGTGGACCATTTTTTGGTTTTGGGGGCCACTGATGGCCCATGGGCCACTGGTTGGGAACCACTGATCTAAGTCCTTTAGTGAAATTTTATGGTGTGCTTTTGACTGAGATATAGCAAAAATATAGTAAAAAAATAATTTCCCATGGATTCAGGTATTCACAGGGGGGCTTGGAACGTATTCCCGATGGATATGGGGGTTGTGCTGTATTGAGTTATGTAGCTTATATCTCTCCCACCTTCCAAAACTGGGACTCAAGGTGGCTTGCAACAAATTTGATGATATAAGGTACTGACATAACAGCACAGAATGCTGTAAAATTGAGAGACAAAAGCATAATGTAATGCTAAGCCGAAATAAAATTAAACATTAAGATGGAGAGCTGGTTGAGCGAGCATGCTATTGGGAATGACTAGATTTTTTGGGAAACTTTGCTACTAAGGGCCCTTCCACACAGCCATATAACCCAGAATATCAAGGTAGATAATCCACAATATATGCTTTGAACTGGGTTATCTGAGTCTACATTGCCATATAACCCAGTTCAAAGCAGATAATGTGGGATTTTATACAGCTGTGTGGAGGGGGCCTAAGATAACAGTAGACAGAACAAATGGGGATAATATGAGGCAACAAAGATACAAACGTCAAAAAGTCAAGAGGCCGAATGGGGCAAATAAGACGGAACCTTCTACTGTTGTGTCGTATGAGTATAAAGTGAAATTCACAAGGGGGCAACTGCCTAACAAGCAACAGCGAAAAAGGAGTTTTTTTAAAATTTAGCATTCACCAACATTTAGAATTCTTTGCTACAGTATGTGGCTGGGCAAAAAGTTTCCATGAGTCTGTTTTGGTTATTGGGTATTGGTTTTGGAAATTAGTATCACTGAATGTCCAAAGTTAGCAAGGGTTTTGTCAGTTTTGATGCATGACGGAAGTTCTACTCACATGTTTAAATTTAGTAACTACCTGTGAAAATGTTTAAGTTCAGAGTGAGATATATATAGGACAGTTTGTCCTGGCTTTCTCTTTGACAACGATTACATTTCTTCCTTCCCGGAAGTGAGGTGCTACTACTGTTGAAAATGTGTTGGATGACTGCACTGCAAATCAAAGTCAATAAAGTAGAGATGAGAAAGATCCCCACCTTTATTTCTTCTTTAGTATCTATTCTTTATTTTAATGGTTTGTTAACCATCCTTAATTTTTTAAAAAGTCTCCAAGGCAGTTTTAGGAGAGCAATGGAGTCTCTGCCCTTAAGCCTAAAACTGAAACACACGACAGGTAAAGGATTGTGAGACAGATGGGGGAAGCAACCCTACACACATATTCTTAACTCTATAAAAGTAATTCTAACAACCAACATCATTTTAGAATTTAAGGTGATAGTAGAGACCATGCTATTATGTAGTAATTGATTGGGGAGATGTTCCGCTCACGGCATAACCAGGCTGGGGATCCAGTCACTTTCAACCCATGCTTCACAATGCCTGGATTCTATGACTAGGTCTAGTGGAATGTTTCCCATGATGACTACAGACCAAGTAGCTATCTTTTTTTAATCTCTTTTATCATCCCAGTATTTGGACTGGTATGTGGGTTGGTAGGAAACACTCTAGTTGCTTAGGCCAGGCTTGGTAAGGAAATATCTTAATAGCAAGTCAACTTGTACAAATGGATAGTGCTGCTGGGGGAATGTTTCTGCTGGAGCTGACCTGAGTCATCTTGGGATGTGTGTGTGTGTGTGTGTGATGCGTGTGGATGGGTGCATATTTTTGCATGTATATCAATACACAAAAAGGATGGTAGAAATTAGCTTTGGTTAAATAAGGCCTAGATCTATACTGCTTGTGTTAAAATCCTGATTGTCAAATGGGTCTGTGACTCTCTCTGAAAGGAAAGGACGGACAAAGGCAGCAGTGGAGGAAACTTCCCCATTCCCTTGCAGTAGATTCTGCAAACACTCACGAGAAGTGGGGCATTGTTGGTAGTTTATAGCAGCCCCAGAGAGTACAGGTTTAGATTGACTTAATGCTTGAGATGTTTTCCAGATTTCAGATTTTTTTATTTTGGAAGGCGTGCATTTGCATGTACATAGTGAATGAGGGATGGGGGGAAAGGGGGCTGGTTACACATTCAGTGCCCTCTTGAGTTTTTCCTCAGGGAACCTTGATGGAGAGAAGATAAAATGAAATGTGGGAGGACTACATTTATATAGAGGTCCCAGATATTTCCCCAGCTGTCATGCTTACTAGCAAACTCGTAGTTGCAAACTCGTAGTTGCAAACTCATAGTTGCGAAAAAGGGGGAAATTCTCTCTGTGCCCCATGAGTCTTTTTCATTCTCTCTGGGCTGGATCCAGGTCACAGCCAGTGGAGTCACTCTGCGTTCACCCTTGTAGCCATTTCCAAAGTGCTTGTCCTGCTGTATGCCACTATTGGCTGGGCAGAAGGTGAGCATGAAAGTGTCTGGGATATCTGCTTTGTACAGGGCCCTTGTGTAAGCAGAGTCTTTTCCCTCTTCCTCCCTTTTTATTTTGCCCATCAAGCACCTTGAGAAAAAAAATCAGCCATTGGACATGCGGCTAGCCCTGTTTCTCCAAAGAGCAATGTGTGCAACTAGTGGCAAAAGTTCCAGTATTTGAAGTATCTTGGATTTCAGATTTCCAGATAAGCGCGACTCAACCTGTACTCCACTGTTGCGGAGCTCCTTTGCATTTCCCCTCTTGTGACTATTTTTGGTTCCATCTTCAGGAATGTGTGGCCTATAAAGGATTAAACTGCCACTATTGTTGCTGCCTGGGAAGAACCAAGAACTTTTCTGCCCTGAGCCCCTTGTGCTTTGGTCCTCTGTACTGTAGTTTGAGTTGCCTCTTAGGACGGGAAGGGGGACACGATTTTCCGTTACTGCAGAATGTGCATTGGCATGAGCTTGTTTCCCAGCACCTCCACTTTTGCCTCCTGCTTCTTTGCCTACACTTTTCCCTCAATGATCTCCAGCTCCTTGGCCTTCTTTTTTCTGCTCAATCCCCCTGTAGTGCTCTGCCCTGACCCTTACGTTCCCCAAGCACTGCTTTTACTTCCTAGATTATCCCACGCGGCCACTGGCCATCTCCTCCTCTTCTCCTTGCCTTGCATTCTTCCCTCACTTTCTTTCCCTGCCTCTCCAGCCCTTGAAATGGGCACTGAGTGCCCAGTGGCATGACTGGGGCGGGCGGGTGATGGAGTGGGCAGCTGGAGGGGAGACTGACCATTCTCTTCTGCTTTCTCTGTCTCCGTCCGTCTGTCTGTCTTTCTCTCAGCAGGTCGTCAGCACTGTCCTTACATAAAGACACCTGACAGTGGGCTGCCTTCCTCCTCCTCTTCCTCTTCCTCCCCTCCACGGACTCCCTTCCCTTATATTACTTGCCACCGCACACCAAACCTCTCCTCCTTCTTCCCATGTAGGTAGCCAGGCCCAGGCTGAGCTTGGGGACATGATTTGGGGAGGCAGCTGCTCAAAGGGCCATGCCCCACCTCAGGTCTTTCTGTTGGCCATGTCCCACCTGCCCAATCTAACCCTGCAGGCACTTCTGCAAAGGACATACTAGAGCCAATGGTAGTCCAAGAAGCTGGGCCCACAGACTGGACCAAGGAAGACCCAGGCCTTGGCTGCTCTGTTGTGCATATTTTTCTGTCTTGCTGCATGTTGATGGGCTGGCTTGTAGTATCCCTCTGCACAACTACAATCCTCAGGATGGCTGGCTTTGCATATAAAAAGGGCATTTCTCCCCACGTGCCCCTTTACCCTTCCCAAAATGAACAATTCTCTTGGCAAGTGGGCTGCATCAGGAATGGCACCATGTCAGAATCTATGCCTTGCAAGCTAAGCACTGGTTCACAGGCTTGTGCGTTTATAACACACAGAAAGGCATAGGCCAACTATGACTGCTAGAGTATCTTTTTCATAAGGCTATAGAGGCAGCTGGGTGGGGTATGGGCAGCTGGAAACCTGAACCTCTGGGGAAAAAATTGAATAATGTAGGCTGCCAGGATCATGCTTCTGGTGGACCAGGTGCCCAACAACGGACAGCCCAGGAAATGCCCTTGACCAGGGCACCTTTCACACTACATGGTTATAGCACTATAATTCCATGTTCAGTGCCATGGCAACAACCTGTGTCATCCTATAATTTGTAGTTCTGGAAGATCGTTCTAAATATTCCTCTTTAAACTGCAAATCCCAGGATTCCATAGGAGTTTTGTTTTGTTTTGTTTGCTATGGCAATTAAGCTGGAACCACAGCGCTATAATTATGTAGCCTAGTAGGGTCCTTAGGTTTTGATGGAAGGGGATCAGGGTTTAGGAAGTACTGCAAACTATGGATATGGGATTATGTGGGTTTGGAGCAGAAATGAACTGTGAGCACTGTACCCTATATCAACATTTTCTGCAGGTTGTGCTTTCAAAGTTAGTAAAAGGAGGAGGACTGGATATATCCTGTTATTTTTCAAAGGGATGTAGTACAATACTTAACCCATACGATACATTTTCAGTGTTGAGGCCAGAATTTCCCTTTGGAGAAATCTTTCTGAAGGGGCACACAGTGAGTGTGGGTGGAGTCAAAGCCCAAAGTGATTGGCCCATTCTAATTCTCGCTCACTTCTCCTGCCACCCAGCTCTTCTCTAGCACACTCTTTCTGCCTCCCTCCTTAGCAGGATGCTGAGCAAGGGGTAGATTTTCTCACAGAGGTCTGTGGTAATGGCACACGGAACAGTTTTCAAATTACACTGAGAGGTGTTGGCTGCCCAACTCAATTGAAAGAGTTGTTTGAGACAGAAGATTCCCCTTCTTGGGCTGTCGGTCTCTAGTGGACTAAACAAGACCTAAGCTGTGACTACATATATGCACCCCAAACATTAAAAAGCCAAGGAGGCTTTTTCTAATCACTGCTTCAGTTCCAGCATGTTGGTTGATATACGAAAAGGGAAGTAACCTTTGTAGTACAGTTTTCAAGAGAGGGCTGCTAAGGCAAAGGTGGGGTACACTGAGAGACAATGGGGGTTATTTTAATGATCTGGTAAGACGGATACTAATCTCTTGCTTTCCAAGCGAAACTGTCACATCAGTTTTCTGTACAGTTGGCAGGCCCTGTGGCTCTGGAGTCTGTTGACACTTGGCCTGCCGGCCCCCTCTTGAGTGCCTGTATGGCTCATTCACAGGCAGCCAGACGGAAACACACAGAAAGGTATCTGGCAGTAGCCCTTGTGACTCCAGTACAGCCTCAACGCCTGTTGGAGAGCAGATTGAGCGTGCCCTTGATGAGGTAACACAGCAGGGGGCATTGAAAGGTAAGTGCCCTTCTCTCCCGGCATTTTTGGGAGGGGAATTTGAAAGGCTGTCCTGCATCTGTGTCCCAAGACGCCTCAGTCAGATGCGCAAACTGCCTGGCCCTTCTCTCGAATGCAACCTTGTCCACTCAATGCTTCCTCTTTCCTTCCTGCCTGTTTCAGACTCCTCCAGCCCAAGCAGTGAGGAGGCGGCAGTGGCCCCTGCTGTGAATTGGGTCCCCCCCAGTGTGGAGCAGCCAGTAGAGAAAGCAGAAGAGCTCCCAGCGGTGTCGGCCTGGCAGGGGGAGGATTGGACGAAGCCACAGCCAGATGAGACTGGCCCCACTGAAGACCTGGTGTTCCCAGAGCCCAAAGAGGAGCCTCTCTTCCCAGCAGCCCCACTACCTCTGCAGAGTGAAGGTGCCATGGATCTCGGAGAGTCCTTTGGCTTTTCGCAGCCACCTGCTCCCCCATCAGAGAATATCCTTGACCTGTGGCAAAATGACAGCTCGGCTGTGGAGCCCACCCCTCCGGATGCCTGGGAGCTCCAGCAAGGTGGGCCCCCCACCCCAGCCCCGTGGGACCTTCATGATGGGCCCCCTGTGCCTGCCCCCATGCTGGTGGAGGTGGATGTCCCTCCGGGGGCACCGGAACCCCCCTCCTCCGCAGGCCTCCCTGAAGACAACCTGCTCAACTTTAATGACCTGCCTGAGCCTCCAGCCACTTTCTGTGATGCAGAGCAGGATGAGGAGCCAGCGAGCATCGTGGCGATTGAGGGACTTCATCAGATGACCCTCAGCTATCAGCATGCCCTGCAGGAAGCCTCTGGGGCCCACCAAGAAACTCAGCTGCTCACCAATGGGGAGACAGCCCAAAAGGAAGGCACGCAGGTGAGAAGGGGGTCCAGGCTGGGGTGAGCCCAGGATACACTGCCTAGCATTACAGAATCAGAAATGGGGCTAGCATGCCTTGTTTGTCAGGACACACATTCACCAACTGCTCCTTCCTTATGTCCTAGCCCCTGGAGTTGTAACAACTCATCTCTTCTCCTCCTGTAAAAAGAAAATGAAATAACAGGAATGGTGCTTTACCATACATACAACCCTGTAGTCATAGACCACTTGTGCAAATTAGGTGCCCTCTGTTACATTTTTAAAGCCTTCCTTTCATATCTCTGTACACAGTGTGGTCAGGCATGAGTAATATACCACAGGAATAGCTATATGCTTGGGGCAAACATGGCAACACACATATTCCTCCCCTAAATTGCTCCTCTGTACCCCCAGGTAGCAACTTCCTTTTCAGGTATGTTCTGGTATGCTTGATGCAAGCTTGTTTCCTATCAATTCAGCTGCTGGCTAACATATCCGTCCATGTTGACTCTTATAGAATCAGAGAGTTTAATAATAATAATAATAATAATAATAATCAACTTTATTTGTACCCTGCCACCATTTCCCCAAAGAGGACTTGGGGCGGCTAACATGAAACCAAGCCCAAAATTACAGTACATCAAAATAAAATAACTCAATAGAGTTACAGGCTGGGTAGATGCGGGGAATGCCATGGATGTAGCGTACCTGGATTTCAGTAAGGCCTTTGACAACGTCCCCCATGATCTTCTGGCAAACAAATCAGTCAAATGTGGGCTAGGCAAAACTACAATTAGGTGGATCTGTAATTGGTTAAGCGGACGAACCCAGAGGGTGCTTACCAATGCTTCCTCTTCATCCTGGAAATAAGTGACGAGTGGAGTGCTGCAGGATTCTGTCCTGGACCCAGTTCTGCTCAACATCTTTATTAATGACTTAGATGAAGGGTTAGAAGGCATGGTCATCAAGTTTGCAGACGACACCAAATTGGGAGGGATAGCCAATACTCCAGAGGACAGGATCAGAATTCAAAATGATCTTAACAAATTAGAGAGATGGGCCAAAACTAACAAAATGAAGTTCAACAGTGACAATTGTAAGATACTCCACTTGGGCAGAAAAAATGAAATGCAAAGATACAGAATGGGGGACGCCTGGCTCAAGAGCAGTACGTGTGAAAAAGATCTTGGGGTCCTTGTGGACAACAAGTTAAACATGAGCAAACAATGTGATGCGGCAGCAAAAATGCTAATGGGATTTTGGCCTGCATCAATAGTATAGTGTCTAGGTCCAGGGAAGTCATGCTACCCCTTTATTCTGCCTTGGTTAGACCACGCCTGGAATATTGTGTCCAATTCTGGGCACCACAATTGAGGAGAGATATTGACAAGCTGGAATGTGTCCAGAGGAGGGCGACTAAAATGATCAAGGGTCTGGGGAACAAGCCCTATGAGGAGCAGCTTAAAGATCTGGGTGTGTTTAGCCTGAAGAAGAGAAGGCGGAGAGGAGACATGATAGCCATGTATAAATATGTGAGGGGATGTCATAGGGAGGAGGGAGCAGGCTTGTTTTTTTCTTCCCTGGAGACTAGGATGCGGAACAATGGCTTCAAACTACAAGAAAGGAGATTGCATCTGAACATTAGGAAGAACTTCCTGCCTGTGAGAGCCATTCAGCAGTGGAACTCTCTGCCCCGGAGTGTGGTGGAGGCTCCTTCTTTGGAAGCTTTTAAACAGAGGCTGGATGGCCATCTGTCAGAGGTGCTTTGAATGCAATTTTCCTGCTTCTTGGCAGGGGGTTGGACTGGATGGCCCATGAGGTCTCTTCCAACTCTATGATTCTAAGCAAAAATACCATCAAAATAAATACATGAAATAAACAGTTTCAAAATAACATGGTAGAGAAATAGAACACAGTGGGCGGGCCAAATGTACTAAGATAAAATTGATAAAACCCTGGATGAGGTAAGTAGTGGGGGAATGTGCTTCTTAAGTTTGACCTTAAGGGCCATCTATTCCAACTCTCTGCCAGTGCAGGAACCTACAGCTAGAGTACTCTTGAGAAGTAGGCATCCAACCTTTCTTTAAAGGCCTCCAAATACAGAAAGCCTATTGCCACCCTCCCCCTTAGCCTCGGTGACTGTGCAGACAAGCACTCTTGAACCAGAGCTTGGAAAGGTTACTTTTGGGCGACAGCTGCCAGAAACCCCCGGACAGCACGGTTACAGTCACTGGGAACTGAAGTTTGTAAAATGAATTTTCTAAGTTCTGCTCCGTGGCAAAGAGAATGGTTGGGAGGAATACACCACTGGATGTTCAGATTGGTCCTGATCAGCTTCATTACAGCTGAAGAGGGTCCACTAAATTATTTCCGAGAGATTCCACAGGTTTCTTCCTAGGGCTGCCAAGGGAGGTAAGGGATAGGGCTGTTGCTGTTGTGTGCCTTTGTTTCTGATTTACGGCAACCCTAATGCAAACTCATTGCAGGGTTTTCTTTGCAAATTTGAGTCTTCCTCAGAGGCTGAGAGAGTGTGACTTGGCTATGGTCACCCTGTGAGTTTCATGGCTGAGCAGGGATTAGAGTCTTTGGCCCCAGCTACACAGCCATGTAAAATCCAGATTATCTGCTTTGAACTGGATTATATAAGTCTATATTGCTATATAATCCAGTTCAAAGCAGATGATCTGGATTGTATACGGCAGTGTAGATGGGGTCATAGTCTAACACTCAGTCACTGCACCATGTGGGATCTCCTGGGGCAGGGCTGATGTCATTGTAAGAGTTGGGTAGTAAAGGAATCAGGCAACCCTGATTCTTCTTTACTTTTCTCATGAAACTCAGCTTGAGCATTCTGATTTGATTGGAGAGAGGGGGATGGGATTAGCAAACACTGAAAGATTCAGCAACAAGCAGCCACCGTTAAATAGCTGGATTTTGCTTTTTTATTTTTAAATTGTGTGGGTGGGTGCAGGAATTAAGACAGCCAGATGGAGTGTGATTTTAGGGTGTGTGCCATTTTCCTTGAGTCTCCAACCCATGTTATACCCCTCCCACCATTTTTCATCTCCCCCACCCCTGTTTTCCTTCTACTGTCTTTTTAAAACAGACATCCTGGGCATTTGGGATAATGATTGTGAGGCATGTGTATATTGCAGGAATGTATCAAGAACTCCCAATCCCCTCCCTCTTCCATTTCAGCTGTCTTTGGGGAAACAGTTTACCTGGAGACCTGGGAGAGTTCCCATGCCTTGTTCTTTTCCCACCCCTTCCCTTTCCCACCACATTGCAAAAATAAACTGCCCTTTCAGGGGAAATTATTGCAGCAAACCCATGAGTCTTGGAGGTGGCAAACAGCAAGTTAAGGAAGGTGCCACCTGCAAAAAAGCATATACTGTGCTGGGCAAATTAAAGTGTCTGCCAACTATCAGTATTCTATCCTCGGTTGGCTTTTCCTGTGCAATCTATATGGCTTTTCCTGTTTTAACCTCCTATTTTTACCTGGCCAGTTCTGCGCTCCTCTCCATTGGTGTTCATGACTGGGAGAACAAAACCAAAGCTGCTCATTGACTCTAGAGAAATTGATTGGGAATTCAAGGATGTGGACATCTGCCAAAGCACAGCACTGGTACAATAGTTTGGTTTTCTCTTCCAGACGAGTGAAGGTTATTTCAGCCAGTCACAAGACGAGGACTTCAATCAATCAGAAGAACCATCTGCTAAAGCTCCTCCTCCGCTGTTCTACAATAAGCCCCCAGGTAAGAGCCACTTCAATGGACACCTACCTCTTCTAACCATTCCTGGAAACATTTATGACTTCCTTTCTCGGGTCACTGCATGGCAGTTACTTTTTTTGACAACAGATGGAAGCTGTGGTTCAAAGCTAGGGATTTTTCCCCCCAAAGTCTGGGTTGTTGTGGGTTTTTTGGGCTGTATGGCCATGTTCCAGAAGCATTCTCTCCTGATGTTTCGCCTGCATCTATAGTAGGCCTCCTCAGAGGTTGTGAGGCTCGAAAAACCCACAACAACCCAGTGATTCCAGCCATGAAAGCCTTCGACAATACATTTTCCAAAGTCTGCTTTAGAAGGCTGGTCCACTTAAACAAATAGACCCTCTCTCATTGCTAATTCATTTGGTTTCACCTTTAGAGATCGATATCACCTGTTGGGATGCTGACCCAGTGCCAGAAGACGAGGAGAGCTTTGGGGGCAGCGTTTAAGGCCGGCTCCTGCGTCCAACTCCTGTATCCTGCACCCAGCAAGCCCAGCGTCTGCAAGCCTGGAGCAACTGCAGTGAAGGCCTGGTGCCTGCTTGCTCCGTATTGTAGCCCTGCGGTCCAAGGCCTCAGATTGTACCCCAGCCAGATAGGATATACTCCATGGTACCCTGGGGTAACTTTTTTCCAGCGTGCGCTCTTCTCTTTCTCTTTCTCTCTTTTCTAATGTTGTCAAATAGGAAATGTGTAAATCTGCCTGGTCCCCTCTTTGTTGGTAGCTCCCCTGCAGCCCCCTCTTCCTCTGACTTCTGCCCATCGGGTTTTTTTGGATCCCGCCCCACCTCCCCAAAATGCCATTTATGCCAACTGAGTTGACCTCCTACGTGTGCTGCTCTTGTGGGTGGGTGAGGGAGGGGCCTTTCCTCCTCTCAGACTGCACCCAGAGTTTTGAGGATTTTGCACGAATTTTAAATAAAATATGGCAATAAAATGGCCCCATGTGGGCAAGGCTCTGGCTCCCATCACCTCACCCTCCTTTGGTCCCCAACAGGGAAGTGACAAGATCCCCGTTCAGCTTTGGGGCTCCAGCAGGAGTTAGCAGCAGCAAGGAATGCTTTTTCCTACCACGGTTCAACGCCATGGCCCTGTGTCTGAGAGCCAGCCCAAGCCAGACCCTTCTCTTCAGGTCTTACTTTGCCCTGAGAGCCTGGGACAAGGGGAAATTCTGGCTGGGCTCCCCATCTCTCCCTCTTTTCTTGTCCCAACCCTTTCCCTCTCCCATTCCATGCTTGGTTTCCTTTCTCTCACGTACAGTAATTGTTTTTTTTTTTGGAAAGCACAAATTCTGTAACAGCAATGTGCTTATGTATGTTAATAAATAAATTGATTCCAAGCAGGGCAGCTGGCTTTGCAGCACAGGTGGTCTTCTTTGCCTTTAAAAGGGAAATTTGGGGGAAAACATAAAAGGCCGTGGGTGTTTGGGGGAGGTTCCACTGAAGACCACTGAGGACTCATCCTAAAAGGCATGTAGCCGGGGGGGTGAAATTCTCAGGGTGGTCCGCGAAAAGGCCTTACTGGTACATTATTTAAACTGTTATGTTTATTCATATCATGATCTGATCAATGCTCATTATATCCCACATTAATGGGGTTATTGGGATAACAATACAAAAGGTTTGCTAGGGTAGATCCTCTTAGTCCAGTCCCCCCAACCAAACTTGCTTGATCCTACCTATTGCTTGTTTTGTTTCCAGAATGTGTAGGTAGGCTCCCATTGTTTTGTAGCCATAAAAGGTACTTTTAGATTTGATATTAGGAAAATTTCAACATGCATGTGGCAAGTAGATAAGGAAGGAGGGGGGAAATAATTATGGGTGACAATATGCCTAACGGTCAGAGCTGTTCAGCAGTTGAACTCTGCCCTGGCGTGTGGTGGAGGCTTCTTTTTTGGAGGCTTTTAAACAGAGGCTGGATGGCCATATGTCAGTGGTGCTTTGAATGTGATTTTCCTGCTTCTTGGCAGGGGGTTGGTCTCTTCCAACTGTATTAGTCTATGATTCCATGCAGTCAGTAGTACCGTAGGTGCCAGATGAAGGTTGAAGCAGATAATACACCAGTAGGTGGCGCTGTAGGTCTCTTCCAAAGTCTATGATTCCATGCAGTCAGTAGTAGGTGCCAGATGAAGGAATAGCTTGAAGCAGATAATACACCAGTAGGTGGCGCTGTGAGGTCTCTTCCAACTGTATTAGTCTATGATTCCATGCAGTCAGTAGTAGGTGCCAGATGAAGGAATAGCTTGAAGCAGATAATACACCAGTAGGTGGCACTGGTAACAAAGGAATGCATTTGTGGACCTTTCAAATTGCCAATAAAGCCAAAATACCTAAAGAGAACAGATCCTGTCTGATCTTGGAAATTAAGCAGGATCAGCCCTTGCTTAATTTCCCCCTTTGGCACAATGGGTACGTTTGAATCTGGGGAGAGTGCGGATGAGCTCCCTCTGTCAGCTCCAGCCCGCCATGCAGGGACATGAGAGAAGCCTCCCACAAGGATGGTAAAACGTCAAAACATCTGGGCATCCCCGGGCAACGTCCTTGCAGACGGCCAATTCTTTCACACCAGAAACTACTTGCTGTTTCTCAAGTTGCTCCTGATACAAAAACAAACAAAAAGCAAGGTCAGCCCTGCTTAGCACTTGGTAGAGCACCAACAAATACTAGCTGCTGTAGGCTATATTTTAGAGGAAGGAAATGGCAAGACCACCTCTCAGTATGCATTCCTTGCCTACAAAAAAACCCTGAAATTCATGAGGTCAGTTTGGAGGAACATTCACACAGCATACACATTAGCTATGGGGAGTTCAAACCAATAATCAGTGGGGTGGGATTAAATACATTGAGAATGAGGGTTGTTTTGCTTTCTATCACCATGCACATGGCACTGTAAAAAGATAATATCCCAACATGTCTCAGACACATGGACTCAACCACCCAGCACCAGGTTTGTAATAAATCAGGTTCCACAAACTTTATTATTGTCAAAATGTAACAAACAAAAAATAGGAAACAAAGTTTAGGCCAAGCCAGAGGCCCCCCCTTGCAGTCAGCACCAACAGAGCCTGTAGTGGGCCCAGAAAAAGGGAAGAGGGTGAGATGGGGAGACCAGCCCCACTCTTGCCCTGGCTGAGAGGTCAAAATAGCATCAACGGGGATTCTTTGCCTTGTAAAGGCCTGTGGCCCAGACATGGCTGGAAGGCTTGGACTAAGGGGCCTTGGCGGCTCCCAAGGGAACAAACTGCCCAGACCCCAATGTTCGGGCAGCAACCCACATCCCCACCCCCACCCACCCCAGTTTGTGGCATGGCATGCTAAACTGCTGTAGTCCTGCCAAACAAAGGCATTGAGACAGGCAGATGCCAGGGCCCAGGCTCATAGCTGTCTCTGGTGCTGAGTTCAGAGTCCGTCCAGCTCGGGAAGATGCGCTGCGAATGGTCTGATTCCAAGTAGAGGTTGGTGCAAGTGGGGCCCCGGCTGGTTGAGCTTGGCAGCTGGAGGGCTGAGCCATATCCCCGGTCCAGGAAAAGGGGCTTATAGCTGGGTGGCTGCTCCTGCTTCTCCGGCTGATCATGGCTCAGGAAGGGGGCATTAATCTTGCGGTACAAGCCCCGTGTGTCTGTCAGGACTTCGCTGTATGGTGGCGGGGGCTCAGCCATCAGGACAGCTTCCTCATAGCAGGGGGGCTTGGATGGATCCGGATCCACAAGCGAAGAGATCACACCTGTTGAATTCAAAGAGATGTGACACATGACTCAATGTACCCATCCCCTGAGGATGCCAGGCGATATTCTTCTCTCCCTGCTCCCAGTGAAATAGAAGTCATCCCAGGTGAAGTTTGGAAGTGCACTACTGTCATCTCTGACCTCTAGTATCCTATTAGATTACATTTTATCCTGACTTTCTGCCTCACATTTAGCTCCCAAAGTATAGAAAGGTGGTGACATCCAATGAACATCAATTTGAAATACAATTAAAATGTATCAAACAAGGAAGTTGTTACTCAACCAGTTAGGGGTCTCTCTGTGAAATGAAAGGAAGTGGCCATGTGTGTGTGTGTGTGTGTCAGGAGCGACTTGGAAAAACTACAAGTTGCTTCTGGTGTGAGAGAATTGGCCAGGGGATGCCCAGATGTTTTGATGTTTTATCATCCTTGTGGGAGGCTTCTCTCATGTCCCTGCAAGGGGAGCTAGAGCTGATAGATCATCCGTGCTCTCCCCAGATTCGAACCTGCAACCTGTTGGTCAGTCTTCAGCAAGGGTTTAATCCATTGTGCCACCGGGGCCTCCATAAGTGGCCATTGAAAAAGCCAAAAAACTGGCAACAATTATGAAAACATATAGCAAGGGGGGGAAAACCCAAGCTAGATAGGGCAGGTGTGACTATTGTTACATTTCTGGAACAAGGCCTCCTACTCAGCATAAGAAACCAAAATGCATGGCTTTCTAGAGATTGTTGGGCTCCAATTCCGGGAATAATCAGCTAGCAAAAACAATTGTGAGGCATGATGGGATATGAAATACCAAAAACTTTTCAAGGGCAAGATGCTGAGCAGTTTTGCACACTGCAGGGGTCACTCATTTCTCCATGCTTTCAAGAAGCCGAGACTATAAAATAGGGGAAGGAATAATCATTTGAACTCTTGCATCTTTCAGTCTCTGAAATGTCAGGACAACCACATATTTGGTCATTGATGTCCCCCAGCCACCATCCCTTTAGTCCTGCACGACAGTGGAGTCCTCTACAGCCCACCCAACCCACGTCGCCTGAGGGCTGAGAGGGGTGGTATACAAATACAGTAAACAAATACATTTGCCCCTTACCATGCCTGCAGCTCCATGGCCGTGGGGGTGGGATGTGAGGGCGATGGGGCTCAATGCGGAGTCGGTGGGGCACGGGGATGCCTGGTGGGTTTCTGATGTAGCCACCACCATAGCCAGGGCCCCCATAGGCGGGGCCCCCATACCCCTCATAGTGCAGGGGTTCCATCTCCAGAGTGCGCAGGTGCTGCTCCCGCAGCCGCTCCTCCTGCCGTCGTTTCATGCGCCGCCGCAAGTAGCTGCAGAAGCAACACAGCAGCACAATGAGCCCCCAGATAAGCCAGAAGCCAGCGAAGCAGGTGAGGAAGGTGTAGGTGCCGTGGGACATCACCATCTTGACTCCTGAAGGGGGCAGAGGGTTTGAACCCGAAAGGTCTTCTTCAGTGCAGTTGGGCAGGGAGTTGGACTGGAGGGAAGACGTGCTCTCTTTCTCAGGGATTGCTTCCGCAAAGATGTACGAACAGGCTTACTTCTGCAGACGACTTTCTCTCTGCATCCCTTGCTGCCCAGCCATGTTGATGGGAATGTAAGCCTCCCCCTGCTCCCCTTGAACTTGCTCTCTTGCCTTTTCCAAAATATGGCAGAAGTCCTGGCTTAAGGCCACGTTACCATCCAGGGGCCACCACTTGCATGACCTCGGTCAAGGGCAGTGCAATTTCGGGTCCCGGTTTGGTGTGCGTGCAGCAGCTTAGCCCCTTCCAGTCACGCCGCCTCCAGCATGTGCTCTGCAGCCGTTGCCATGGAAACGGTCGGCTGGATGCTGGGACCGACTTGGGCTTTTCACAAGGAGGGGGGAGTTCTTGCCCCTAAAGGAACCCAATGGAGGAAAGCAGAGGGTTGGGGCAGTTCACGGGCACGGCCTGGACTCTCTTCTTCAAGCTCCTGTGTTCTCGGATACTTGGTTTGGCAAGACCAGTAACACCAGCACCCAGCCCAACTTCTTCCCATTGCGGGATCAGGGCTTTGCAGGGCCAATGGCAGGAACTCTTTCTCTGCAAACAGACAAACAAGGCCATTGAGCCCAAGAGAGGCAGACAGGTATTATTTCACAGAACATGCCCTGCGTTCTCTTAATCCCTCCCCCGTTAACATGAGCAAAACAGCAACAGAGGGAACTTCGTGCACAGTCATCCCAGCATCCCTCTCCTCCAACACAAAGGAGGCTGTACTTTCAAGCTGATACCAAGAGGATGAGAAAGCAGCAAGACTCTCCTTTTCCCACCCATACACATATGAATACCTGCCAAGTAGCCTCCTTCCTTCACCAGTCTATGCCAGTAAATGAGCAAAGTGACTATAGCTGCAAAGGCACAGCACTGACCAAACATAGACATTTCTATTGGCACAAAGAGCAGTCCAAACTACTGTTAGTAAACCTGTTGTTGTTGTTGCGTACCTTCAAGTCATTTCCAATTTATGGTGAATCTATCGTAGGGTTTTCTGGGGCTGAGGCTGGTCACCACTAGGTTTTCATGGCTAAGTGTGAATTTGAACCCTGGTCTCTAGAGTCATAATTCAACACTCAATTTGCCCATTTGGTTGTTGTGGAGGTTAGGTTTCAGTTCTGACCATGCAACAACCAAAATCCTTCTAACTTGCCTTTAAGGGGTACAATTGCCATAACATAGCCATTTATGTGTTGTCGGGGAGTGAGGGGATGAGCAGGGAAGTGTCCTGCCGTTTTCCTGTAGCTGGATGAACTGCAAGGATGTCATTTGTATGGCTATCGTGTGTGTCTGCAGATGCCTGGCATAGATGTCCTCACTTTCTAGCAACACTACCATGTTGGTGGGGACTGTTCCTCCCAAAAGATGGTGGGGGGAGGGAGACAGAAATAGCTCTGGAGATGTGTGTGTGTGTGTGTGTGTGTGTATATATATATATATCTCACATCTCAATTCTGGATCTAGGCCATTGATTTTCTAAGCCAACAATGAGTCCCATTTCTGCCAAGATGATGAATGCCTGAAAAAGAGAGAGTGCAAGATAGAGTATATACACCTGTGCCAGAGCACATGACATGCCACAGCTCAGGCAGGGAAGAGGAGTTTCAGAAAAGGACAAAGCACAAAACATTTAATTCTGCAGCCAGAGAAGCAGACAGAACAGCAAAACTCAAGTACAAAAGTGCTGCCTGAAATTTCCTCCTGATGGGATGGCAGGCCGAGTGCACTTGCTTTTCTCTCCAGCAGCAACCACTACATGTATGATACACACCTTGACCACACCACAGCTGGCTAGCCATATGGCACAAACTCTACTTGATTTCTTTTGCCATTCCCTATCAGGTCATGGAATATTGGCCACCTACTTTCCATTAAATATAGTTGTATATGCAATTGAGCTGATTATATTAGCAGCTACTCTACTCTGAACTCAAGAATGGGAAATGGAACGTTAGTGGACAGGAAAAGAGATTTAAAGATGGGCTTAAAGCCAACCTTAAAAACTGTGGCATATTTACCAAGAACTGGGAAGCCCTGTCCTTTGAGTGCTCTAACTGGAGGTCAGCTGTGACCAGCAGTGCTGCAGAATTGGAAGAGGACGAATAGAGGGCAAAAGAGAGAAATGTGCCAAGAGGAAAGCGCATCAAGCACTTTCCTCTTGGCACATTGACCAGGACCGCCTTCCACCTGGAAACCAGGATCGCCTTCCACCTGACCAGGACCGCCTTCCATCTGGAAACCGATGTCATCACTGCGGGAGAAGATGCGGATCAAGAATCCACAGCTACCTACAGACCCACCACCAAGACACCACATCTGGAAGACAATCATCCTTGAGCTACGAGGGATTGCCTAAGAAGAAGCAGGTCTGCTCCTAAGGCCATGTTTCCAGGACAACAGAGACACTCCAAATAAAGAAGTTCTCCAATACATACAACACAGAGGGCAGCCACTCCTTGTCTGTAAATTCAAACATAGGAAGTAGTATCCTGCTGGAGTAAAGTTACCTTTTGGACTACAACTCCCATAATCTCCCAACATGCACCCAAAAGTATAACTGGGGATTCTCTGAGATGTAATCCAAAAAGTATCCTTTTCAAGTTGTGAGCTTCCTCAAGTTTTAAAATCCCAATACCATAACCTCAACTTGTCCTCTAGTCTAGGCTGTCCTCTCAGTCTTAGTTTTATGACAAATGCGCAATCAGCAGTCTTCAAACTGAGCACCTATAGGTCTCAAATGAGGACATGCATGTGTTTTGTATGAAAAAGCCATATCTACGCATGCTCTTAAAATAACGGCCAGCAACTATGATTAAATTTGTCAGCAGCTATGATTAAATTCTTCTGAGAAACTGTATGATGGGCAAACAATCTCTTTCTTATCAAAGTCCCCATGATGTTGGTCAAAACCTGTTGGAAGCCATCATGAGCCAGAGGTAAAAAGTAGGCAGGGTTAAGAGATACAAGGGTCATTCATTACATTACAGCTAGACAGCCAGAACCGAAGTGAAAGAACTACAAATATAACCCAATGTGCATGTGGAAATTTCTCTGTACTCAGTAAGACTTGGTAACAACTCCTACAGAACTAGGTCGGCCTAGTTTCCTCTGGTTCATGCGTTTCCATGTGAAGTTCTGTAGATCCTGAAAGGATCATATTCAAAAGGTTTAGTTAGTCCAGAATTCTGTTCCTACAGCAGCCAATGCACAGTTAGGGGTAGTCGCTTTTTAAAACTACAGCTGGCCATGCTGGTTGTGGGTTTTTAAGGACTATACAGTATGAGCCTTGTACCTGAAGGACGATACCTGCAGTTTCATTTATGCATTTCTTGCAAAATATGGCCTTTGTAGGCATTTTCTACTACAACCAGGCCCGAATTACCCATAAGGCCACACTAGGCCATGGCCTATGGGTGCAGGCCTAGGAGGGCGCCAGATCAAGGACCAAAAAAAATGTTCAAACAAAACCGCAACGTGCGGCATGATGACTCACTCTCTCTCTCTCTCGGGGAGGGCAGGGAGGGCAGGGGAGAGCGCTGCGAGGGGGGGAGAGAAGGGGAATGGCCCCCTTCACCATCACCCCCACCCTTTTTCAAGGAAGGAGGGCGCGAGGAGGAAGAGGTGGAGGAAGCCCCACCCCAGGGCCGCTGCCGCGCATGCCCAGCAGCACCCGGGGCTTCCTTCCTTCTTCCTCGCACGACCGCCTTCCTTGACTGAAGGAAGGCGGTCACGGCGAGGAGGAAGAAAAGGCAGAAGGAAGCCCCGCCCCCGGGGCCGCTGCTGCACATGCCTACCAGTACCCCGGGGGTGGGGCTTCCCTCCGCCTCCTCCTCCTTGCCACGACCACCTTCCTTGACTGAAGGAAGGCTGTCGTGGCAAGGAGGAAGAGGCGGAGGAAAGCCCCACCCCGAGGCCGCTGTCACAAGATGCCCAGGAGCCGCCCCAGGGGTGGGCTTCCCTCTCTCTCCTCCTCCTCACCACGACCACTTTCCTTCAGTCAAGGAAGGTGGTCACGGCGAGGAGGAGGAAGAGGTAGAGGAACCCCCCCCCAGGGCCGCTGCCGCGCATGCCCAGCAGTGCCTCGGGGCAGGGGCTTCCTTCCTCCTCCTCCCGCGACCGCCTTCCTTGACTGAACGAAGGCGGTCCCGGCGGGGAGGAGGAAGAGGCGGAAGGAAGCCCCGCCCCTGGGGCCGCTGCCGCGCATGCCCAGCAGCGGCCCCAGGGGCGGGGCTTCCAAAGTGTGGCCTAGGGCGGCAAAAGGAGTTAATCCGGGCCTGCCTACAACAGTATTATAATCTTCAACCGGTAGTCCCTTGTTTCAATAGGGTTCACTATAAACAACACAAAGTTGTTTCAGAGGTTGTACTATATTCACAAAATTTAGCATTTTCAAATCCTGATGATCAGAAGCCTAAGAATCAGGGCATGCTTGAAACAAAAGAGCACCTTCTGATCTTCCTTCAGACATAGATAGCAGTATTACTCACCTCACAACCTCAATGAATTACAAGAGAGCAAGCCACATCTAATAGGAAATGTTTCTCCATCTCCACCACCATTCCCTACCATGCTTTATTACTGAGGCTAAGCAAATTATTTGTTATCAGAGCCCAAGCTAGACACTCCAAAACTAGCTTCATTTTTTTGTGGTTTGACTTCATTTATATCTGAGATCTAATAAAGAATGTACAGTTCACAAGAGCAAGAAAGCTCCGTAACAGTTAAGGTAGAAAGAATCCGTGCTCAGGGATCTTGCAATAGTTCTCTTGAAAATGCAAGAAGTGCCATGAAGAATTCCAGAAACCAACACCCACTGGGAAAGACCATTGAGAAGCACCAGCAAGAACTGCTATGATGACCTAACAATAGGTGTCAAAAATCTTTTCCAGTGAAGGAGTTTCCCGCTCTTGCATCTGGAGCGGGGAAGGGACACCTCTTTCAGCCCAAGGGCTGAATTCCATTTCTGTAAAGTTCTCCAGTGGCAGGCAGAGCCAAAGGGTGGGGCCAAAAATACCAGCATACTTTCGCTTAAAGCTCTTAATGCCAGCAACTAAATCTTAGAGGTATTTCAACTTTTTAGGAAGGGAAAAACATGTACAAATGCTGGGAGACCACCTAATTAGGATATCATTGGGTGTCAGAGGAACCTAGGTTTGCTTCTTTCCCATGCCCTTTGGCCTCTATCCTTGTAAGCCTTTACTGATCAGCAGCTTTTGCCCTCTTTGTAATTCTCCTCTGAACACGAAGGCCAAAAGGAGTCCACTTGAGGTTCATTTGGGGTTAAAGTTAAGCACTGCCTTCTGGCCAGAATTCTATTACTCCCAATCATAGAGAAACACAGAGTTAGAAGGGACATCAAGAACCATCTAGTCCAGGCCTGGGGAAACTTCGACCCTCCAGGTGTTTTGGACTACAACTCCCACAATTCCTAACAGCTGGCAGGCTGTTAGGAATTGTGGGAGTTGTAGTCCAAAACACCTGGAGGGCCGAAGTTTCCCCAGGCCTGATCTAGTCCAATCCCCAGTCAATGCAATAGATCACTGAATCTACAAGTAAATGGTGGTTCAATAGGGAGATAAACCAGTTGACTCAATGAGTCTACTGTATTCATGACTAACAATGGGATTTAGGACCCTGTACCTTCAACAAGTGGCACAGCGGGTTAAACTCTTCAGCTGCTGAACTTGCTGACCAAAAGGATGGCAGTTCGAATCTGGAGAGCGGGGGGTGGGCTCCTGCTGTTAGCCCCAGCTTCTGGACAACGCTGGCTCTTTGGCTTTGACATGTAGAAGAGCACCACCATCCAGAGTTGGACACAACTAGGCTTAATGTCAGGGGAAACATTTACTTTTATTACTATCTTCAACACAATTATTTTCAAAACCCTTCCACGGATATGTTTTCAATATTGACATGCTACTCATTAACAAAAGTTCCTATACATAGGGCCATAATTAGGTGGAGATGCACACATAAAGTCAATTTTAGAATTCAAGTGGTAATCACAGTCAAAAGAAAAATCGAGGCGATATATTGGTAGCTGATAACATCCACATATGAGGTAAAGCCAATGGAACTGTTTACCCAAGGCCAACCATACCATTAGCCCCTTGTGTTTAGAAACCTGAGTTCTAAACACAAGCTTTAGGTGCAAGATTTGTTGTTCTGTAGCTGCCAAGGCTACAGGCCAAGTGGTGTAGTATTTTCAGACAGTCAAAATAAAACCTGGAGTGGATTATCTATGCTTAAAGGTAAAGGCAAAGGTTTTTCCCTGACATTAAGTCCAGTCTTGTTGGACTCTGGGGGATGGTGCTCATCTCATTTCTAAGCCGAAGAGCTGGTGTTGTCCATAGACACCTCCAAGGTCATGTGGCCGGCATGACTGCATGGAGCCCGGTACTTTCCCGCCGGAGCGGTACCTATTGATCTACTCACATTTGCATGTTTTCGAACTGCTAGGTTGGCAGAAGCTGGGCCTAACAGCGGGAGCTCATGCCGCTCCCAGGATTCGGACCTGCAACCTTTTGGTCTGCAAGTTTAGCATCTCAGCGATTTAACCCACTGTCCAGGCTATTTTAAGAAACCTGGTCTGGGTCTGCTGCAAACATATGACTGGGATGCAAAACAATGCCAAAGTGTTGGAATACACTTCTCTGGTGATGCACAGCCTGCCTTCCATGTCCCATGAGACAGCCTGGTGAAATATCCCAGGGATGAAGTGGAGCCAATGTTCACTGATTCAAAGCCCTGGGGAGTTCAGATTTGCAGAAGTCATAACATCACATACTCTCCTCCAATGCACACCCTTCCCGACTTTAGCAGATACCCCAGAGTACCGGGAGCAAAAGTGTATTCTTCCCAGTGGCAATGAATTGGTTATGGGTTGTCCTTGTTGTAAACGAAAGTATTTAGAAGTGTGATATATATGTATATACATATACAGACACATATAAACCTTCTTCCTTGTGCAGATGAAAATTGCTGGAAATTGTTTGAGACCAACAAAGCCATTTGCACTTTTGGACCCTCCATCATTACGTTGCTATAGAGACTCTTGTGGTGAGGGCCTACACTTCAGCATTTAACACGACATCACTGCCTGACACTGTTGTTGAAGTGAAATTCAATGGCCTGCCCAATCAGCTTCTGAACACAGCAATGGAACTGCAGGCAGAATGGCTTTGCTCTTTTTTTCTGGAAAGAAAAATCTCTTGGGTCAAGCTCACACGTGTCCCATTAAGGAAATATTGGTGAGCTGAACGGAGCACAGGAAGAACAACTTTGCTGTTGCTATTGTGACAGGAACAAGGGAGACCAAACACATGTCTAAGACAAAACAAATTGTGTTCCTTTGCTCCTTCCAAAAATAGGTTGATCAAAGAATAAAAATAGCAGTATTGTCTTTCAAAGAACTCCCACAGAGCCAAGGCATTAAGCACAACACTACCTTTACCTAAAGGGGTGCAAATCTTCTACGATCTCAATGTACAAATGTGAAATGGGGTTCCTTCTACTTCTCTTTCAGTCTCCTTTTTTATTAACCCTTGGTGCTACAAAGACAGAACAGCAAGCAAGCATGCAAAGAACCCCTCACAAAAATCAGTTGGGTAATTGTCAGGATATCACATTTAGTAGCTAGGAGAACACCATTCTACATTCAATCATTAAGTTCATGGGTTGACCATATAGACAATTCATTATCTTTCAGGTTAACCTACTTCGTGATGTTGTTGTGAGGTTTATGGGGCAAGTAAAAATCATGCATATTCATCCCAGCTCCTTGGAAGCAAGATGGGATGTAACTGTAATAACTAAATGTCAAAAGCCAGAGAGGAAGCTGAATCATAGAATCCCAGAGTTTGAAGAGACCTCGTGGGCCATCCAGTCCAACCCCCTGCCAAGGAGGAAAATCGCATTCAAAGCACCCCTGACAGATGGCTATCCAGCCTCTGTTTAGAAGCCTCCAAAGAAGGAGCCTCCACCACACTCCAGGGCAGAGAGTTCCACTGCTGAACACCTCTCAAAGTTAGGAAGTTCTTCCTAATGTTAAGGTAGAATCTTCTTTCCTGTAGTTTGAAGCCACAGTCCGTATCCTAGTCTCCAGGGCAGCAGAAAACAAACTTCCTCCCTCCTCCCTATGACTTCCCCTCACACATTTATACATGGCCTTCATCATGTCTCCTCTCAGCCTTCTCTTCTGCAGGCTAAACATGCCCAGCTCATTAAGCTGCTCCTCGTAGGGCTTGTTTTCCAGACCCTTGATCATTTTAGTCGCCCTTCTCTGGACACATTCCAGCTTGCCAACATCTGGAATGCTGTGCCCAGAATTGGACACAGTATTCCAGGTGTGGTCTGACCAAGGCAGAATAGAGGAGTAGCATGACTTCCCTGGATCTAGACTCTAGATTCCTATTAATGCAGGTCAAAATCTAATTGGCTTTTTTAGCTGCCATAAGATATTTTTGGCTCATGTTTCACTTGTTCATGAGGACTAACCAAGAGGTTAAGTTGCTAGGATGCAGAATTACAATGCCCTGTATGGCTTGCCTCTTTACACAGATTGTAATAAACAAAATTGTGCCATAATATCCCCTCACCCCCAGGTAGAAACAGTAAGAAAATAAACCCCTGATAATTTGCTGTTTTTTAAAAGTACCTAAGCCATTGAGATTGGATGACTTATCCCATCCAGATGTTTATTTTGATTTGTATTCAGCAGGGTATCTCAATTGTTGGCCATTCAGAAGTTTTGAACTTCAGCTCCCAGAATCCCCCTTTTTGGCCATGCTGGCACAGGGTTCTGGGAATTGATGTCTCAAACACCCGAAAAAGCAACAGTCTGAAACCAGTGTTGTTGTTTACATACAAACCATATCTAATGCCTGTAATTATCACAGAATCAGAGTTACCTTCATGCACAAATAATAAAAATGATGACTTAAAAAAACTTAGTACAAAGAAAGCACCAGCCAGATCAGAAAGAGAGTCAGACTCCAGTCACCTAAACGTAGAGCCCTCCAGGACAAAGGCAAGGTCACCACACCGGAACTTTCTGCCTGGAACAACGTTGACTCTTTGAGATGGTTGGTTGCTGAACAGAAACAGGTCACAAGGCATTTATTTCCCAAATACACGGCTGTGTGCTGGGACAGAACATCCCTAACAAGCAGAGGCCAGAGCTAGACTAAATCCATATCCCACCCCCTCTCCACACAGCAAAATATGCCTCTGAATTGCAGCCAGGAAAAGTCAACAGACAGAGAAGGCCAATGGCCTCCAAGCCCTGGCAAGGGGCCTTTCTTTTGGGGCATCTGGTTGGCCACTATGGCACACAGGGGGCTGGGCTGGGTGGCCTTTTGATCCATTGCAGCAGGGTTCTCCGTGTCCTCTTGGGGATCCTGCTGGCCTGAAGCCAAACCCTGCTGTAACAGGGCATCACGAGAAGCACTAAGGCAGTGGTTCTCAACCTGTGGGTGCCCAGGTGTTTTGGCCTATACGCCCAGAAATCCCAGCCAGTTTACCAGCTGTTAGGATTCATGGGAGTTGAAGGCCAAAACATCTGGGGACCCACAGGTTGAGAACCACTGCACTAAGGCCTTTTTGAGGCAGTGCCAGCCTTAATACTCTTCTACTCAAGCAAATCCGGGGAGTAGTGTGAGCTCCCACTGTTAGTTCCAGCTTCTGCTAACCTAGCAGTTCAAAAACATGCAAATGTGAGTAGATCAATAGGTACCACTCTGGAGGGAAGGTAGCGGCTTTCCATGCAGTCACATGACCTTGGAGGTGTCTACGGACAACGCCGGCTTTTCAGCTTAGAAATGGAGATGAGCACTAACCCCCAGAGTTGGACCCGACTGGATTTAATGTCAGGGGGAAACCTTTACCTTTCTATTCAAGCAAAATTTGTGCATGTGGTGAATTTATTATTTCCAACAGAAAAGACCCAAATGGCTCTTTTAAACCTAACTTGTTTTATATAGAATGCCTTTGAGTATCCTTTCAGACACCGCTAATTAAGATGAGGATGAAAATAACACACACTGTTAATACTGTAGGTGTGTGCGTGTACATGAAAAAGAGCAAGGGGGGGGGGGAATGAGGGATTCTTTTTTCCTTTGCATACATCGCCCGTTGCACTGCTGTAGAAACAATCTGTGTGAGAAGGGGAGGGAGGGAGGAAAAGAGAAAGATTTCCTGTGAGAAGCTATTGCCTCTTCTCCCCCCAAAATAAAAGGGAACAGCAATGCTAGGCAATGCAGATTCCAACACCAAATCACGACAATAAATGTCAGAGTAAAGACTTGGCAGCCTTTTGGCAAAGATTCCTCCCCAGCTTGAATCTGGTCTAGTGGAAGGCTTGCCTCTATGGGAAGCAGGACAGATTGACTGGCATGTTGCGTTGGCTGAGGCTGTTGGAGAACTGGAGTGTGGGGGGGGGGGAGGGGGAAGGGGGGTAGTATTGCCTCAAAGGAGGACTCCAACAAGCCCTTGAGTGCCTTGAAAGCATCTTTGCCTCCTCTCCTGGTGAAGGCCTTTAACAGACTTCAATGCAGGGTGGCATTAGCCTCCCACCCACCTCAGGACTGGCAACCTCCAGTGGAGACCTCTGCTGGGCCTTCTTACCAGACCTACACAGCCTCACCTCACAAAGGCTCATGGTTGGGGTCACCACCAGTCATGGGCTGCCCAGCTCAGCTTCCAAGACATATCCAGAACAGATTCAGCTCCTGAAGCCAGACTGGATGGGAAACCAACAAGCTCTTGAGCGTCAGTCAAAAGACCAAAGACCTGAGATTCAAGGCAAGCACACAACACCAACTATGATGGTTCTCACTCTGGGCTGCCACCATGAGACACACTCAATGCTTTTGATGTTTCTGTGTGAATCTGAATTCCCATCCTACGGGGACCCTATCACAGAGAGAATTTTTTTGGCAAGATTTATTCAGAAGGGGTTTGTCCTTGCCTTCCTCCAAGGCTGAGAGTGTGTGACTTGCCCAAGGTCACCCAGCAGGCTTTACAGCCAAGCGGGGATCCCCAGCCTGGTCTCTAGTCGTCCTCCCCCACTCAGACCACGGCACCATTCTATGGCTCCGTTCTATACTCAAGGCATGATTCAAGCCAAAGATCAGCATGGTCCTTGGGGTGTCAAACAAGCCTTTGAGCATATGCAAAGTGTCACTGCCTGACCCCTAATAAAGAATGGTGTTTGGGTGGAGGGATGCCTACAAAGGTGTAAGTTGTACCCCACAGAGGCACTTCACTTTGTCATGACTTCCTGATATGGTTCGATAATTTGGGGCTAGGCCAATCCTATCCTCAAATCCTTGGGCCTATTCCAAAAATACAGGATTATAGATATGGAAGAGACAACCAATCCAATCCCCTGCCATGCAAGAAAAGCACCCTGACAGAGGATCATCCAGCCTCCAAAGAAGGAGCCACCACCACACTCCGGGACAGAGAGTTCTTTCTACAGCTGAACAGCTCTTACAGTCAGGAAAGTGCAGATGGACTCTAATTTGGACCCACTGCTCCCAGTCCTAATCTCAGGGCAGCTGGAAACAAGCCTCTTCCTTATGACATCCTTTCACATATTATACATGGCTCTCGTGTCTCCTCTGCGCCTTCTCTTCTGCAGGCGAAACAGACCCAGCTCTTTAAGCCGCTCCTCATAGGTCTTGGCCTTCAGACCTTTCCCTGGCCCTGGAGCTCAGAGGCAGAGAGCCCCCCCCCCCTTTTCGGCTCTGCCCGTGACCTGCTGCCCGAGTCGCGTCACGCCAAAGCGGCGAGCCGCGGAGTGCCACCAGAGACTTTGCGGCGCTTCCCGCGCAGGGCTCGCGGTCACCCCGGGAAGCCCAGCTCCTGCCGCCTCGGTGGATCCTCCTCGCCGCCGCCGCCGCCGCCGCCTCCCCTCCTTTGCCGCATCCCTGGGCGCCCAGCGGGCTCCTCTCGGGAAGGATGTGTGCCTCGAGTCGTGGGCTGCGTGCCAGGCGGGCTCCTCCCGGAAGGCAGAGGCTCCTCCGAGGCTCCTACCGGCGGACGATGCCCCGCTGCGCTGGACCACAAAGGGGGCGTCGGCGCCGGGGCACGCGCGCGGGCGGACGGGCAGGCCTCCACACAGGCCCCTGCGCGCGTCCACGCAGAGCGGCGGGAGCGCGCCTCTTTCTTCTCCAGCCCCCATTCTCTCTCTCTCTCTCTCTCTCTCTCTCTCTCTCTCTCTCTCTCTCTCTCTCTCTCTCTCTCTCTCTCTCCATGCCATTCCGTCCCTCCCCCACCCATCCTGCCACTCGCCTCCACGCGAGCCGGATGCCAGCCACGGGAAATGCCGCCACGTTCCCCGACTGCGCCGAGCCCCAGGTGCCCAAGCAACAGGAGGGAGCGAGAAAGAGAGAAGGGGGGGGAGAGGTAAGGGGGAGAGAGAGAGAGAGAGAGAGAGAGAGAGAGAGAGAGAGAGAGAGAGAGAGAGAGGGCGCCAGTGCCAGCTGGTCTCGCCTGCCGCCTCGCCCGGGAGCCGGGGGAGGAAGGAAAGCGAGAGGGAGGGAAAGAAAAGAGAGGGAGCCCATGTTTGACACCTTCCGAGAGGCAGCTGGGAGAGGCACGTGGAGCGAGAGAGGGAGAGAAGGGGGAAGGTTGGGTGGAAGAAGGGCAGCGAGGGCTAAGCGAGGAAAGGCTGGCTCTCCCTCCTCACCGTCTCTTCCAGCGCCGGGCTCAAGGATCCCCCGCAGGAGCCCCATCTCTGGCCGGCGGGCGAGCCATGCCTCGGGTCCACGCAGGTCCGGCCAGCGTGGGCTGCTTAGCTCAGCTTCCTCCCGCCGCCTCCATCGCCGCGCCTGGGCTGATGCTTCTGCTGCTGCTGCCGCCTTTGTCTCCGCGCGCGCCTTGCTCTCCCTTTCCCTTCCTGCCTTCCTTCCTTCCCTCTCTCTCTCTCTCCTATTCACTCTCTGTGTCTCTGTCTCTCTCTCTCGCCCCGCCCTCTGGCTCCTCCTTTTATTCCGACGGTGGCGGCAGGAGCAGCACAGCCCCGGCGCTGGCCGAGCTCTTCCCCAAGCTTGGACGAGAGGGGGGGACTTTCCTCCTTTCCTGCGGGGCTATTGCGGGGCGGGCCCAAAAGCGGACGATGGAGGGGAGGGCAGCCTTCCTTCCTTCCACCCGCCCCTGGGCCAGTACTACAGCGGTGCCGAGGGAGGGTCCCCGGGGCGGCCCCTGGCTGGAATTTCCTGCCGGGATGTGCCTGGCTCCCTCGCCGTCCTTCCCGCTTCTCTCCCTGTCACGTCACGGAGCCCCCGCTCAGGGCAACAAGGGGAAAAGAAGGGGGAGGGAAGGAAGGAAGGAAGGAAGGAAGGAAGGGGCCGAGGAAGAGCCGGAGCTCCAAAGGGGAAGAGGCCGCCTCCGAGGCCCCTGCTGCGCGCTCCCCGAGCCAAGAATAGCGCCTCCCCCCCCCCCCCGGCCGCCCGAGACGCACGCAGTCTTCCCACCCCCCCCCCCCCCGCCGCCGCCGCCTTCTTCTTCTTCCCAGGAGAGGAGCACATTGCATTGCAAAGAGGGAGGCAGGGAGGGAGCCTCCGCCCCAAAGGGACGCACATCTACACTGACCCCTTCCTGCCGTTTTTCACATAGGTACTAACTAACGGAGATCGTGGTTTCGCTGTGCGGATGATGGAACCAACCCCTTTGAGGTCTGCATGGTTAGTTATTATACAAACCCAAGAGCGTTGATTAAAGCAAGCACGGCCCAACTTGAGCCTTCCTCCAGGTCAGGCATGTAGCGGGGGGGGGGGGGCTTAGGGGCCTTCAGCCCCCCCCCCCGAAATTCTCAGGGTGAGAAGGCCTTACTCAGGGGCGGTCCGACGTATACGCGAAGTAAGCGGCCGCTTAGGGCGCCAACTTCTGGGAAGGGCGGCATCTTCTGGGAAGGGCGCCGCCACGCCGGCCGCGCCGCCTTAGCAAACCTCCCTGCTGCGTCGGCTTCAGCACCTGGCCTGCAGGAGCTTCTGGGCATGCGCGGAGATATTCACGCATGTGCAGTGGCTCCGGAGCTGAAGTTGAGCTCCGGAGCCACTGCACATGCCCAGAAGCTCATGCAGGCGCTGAAGTCGAAGCCTGTAAACACGTCATGTCAGCACTCCGTCCGTATTCGGTACGCAGGGGGCGGAGGCAAAGGGAGAGGCTTAACCTGCGTGCCGAATACGGACGGAGTGCTGATGTGACATGTTTACAGGCTTCGGCTTCTGCGCCTGCAGGAGCTTCTGGGCATGCGCAGAAGCTCCTGCAGGCACAGAAGCCTGTAAACACGTCACGTGATGCAATTGGGCAGGCAGGGGGCGGAGGCAAAGGGAGAAGGGGCGGAGACAAAGGGAAAGGGGGTGGAGACAAAGGGGGGCGCCAAAGTAATGTTCGCTTACCATATAAAATAACCTTAGACCGCCCCTGGCCTTACTGGTACATTATTTAAACTGTTATGTTTATTCATATCATGATCTGATCACCATGCTCATTATATCCCACATTCATGGGGTTATTGGGATAACAATACAAAAGGTTTGTTAGGATAGTCCCTCTCTTACTCAAACTCAGCCCCTCCCGAATCAAACTCAGCCCTCCCCGAATCAAAATCCTGGCTACGGCCCTGCTCCAGGTGTTTTGGACTTCTACTCCCACAATTCCTAACAGTCTCAGGCCTCTTCCCCAGGCCCATCATGCATGGCTTAAGGAGCCCCCCCGTGGTGCAGTGGGTTCAACAGCTGAGCTGCTGAACTTGTTGACCGAAAGGTCGCAGGTTTGCAATCCGGGAAGCGACGTGAGCTTCTGCTGTTAGCCCCAGCTCCTAAAATCATACGGTTGGAAGAGATCTCGTGAGCCATCCAGTCCAACCCCCTTGCCAAGAAGCAGGGAAATCGCATTCAAAGCACCCCCGACAGATGGCCACCCAGCCTCTGCTTAAAAGCCACCAAAGAAGGAGCCTCCACCACACTCAGGGGCAGAGAGTTCCACTGCTCAACTGCTCTCACAGTCAGGAATTTTTTTATCTATTATCTTTATTTCTACTCCGCCCTGCTCCCATGAGGGGACTCAGGGCGGCTTCAAATATGCATCCATATACATTCAGTTTTTAAAAATTGGTACAAAAACATTATAAAATCATCAATAGAAATTCATTAACATTCACATTAACATGCCACTAAACTAGTGTCCAGCCGAGTAATTCCAATATCGGCATATCGCAATATTCAAGACCAGTTGCCATTGTCCAAAACTCAATACCTTTAGTGGAACGCCTGGGCCCACAGCCAGGTATTCCAAATGTTCAGGTCTTCCTAATGTTCAGGTCTTCCTAATGTTCAGGCAGAATCTCCTTTCAAATCACCAGGTCCTGCCAACCTAGTAATTCAAAAAAACATGCAAATGTGAGTAAATCAATAGGTAGAGTAGTTCAATAGGTACTGCTGCAAAGGGAAGGTAGCAGCGCTCCATGCTGGCCACATAACCTTGGAGGTGTCTATGGACAACACTGGCTCTTCGGCTTAGAAATGAAGATGAGCACCAAACCCCCAGAGTCGGACAGAGCTGGACTTAATCTCAGGGGAAAATCTTTATCTTTACCTATGCATGGCTTAAACTGGGTTTTTGACAGCATTTTGTTGCCTGGCCGCTGGAGTTTGAAGTACTTTAAATAGTCAGTGTAGATGGGGGTATAGTCTGCCTAAACTTGACCTCATTACACTAGAGAATGAATCCACTTTAAATCTGGTTTCTGCCTCCTGTAGAATTCTGTAGTTTGTAGTTTAGTGAGGCTGTTAAAGGCCATTATCCCACTGGGAAATTTCTCAGTCCTAGGACACAAAGCTTCACCTGCCCTCCGTATCAAATGGGTTACAGAGCCAGATTTTGTAGACCTGCAATCTATATAAATAAAAATGTAATGTTTGTTTGTGGGATTAACATAACTCAAAAAACACTGGATGAATTGACACAATTTTGGCGCAATACACCTATTAGGCCAACAAGTGACCATCACTCATAAAAACACTGAAAAACACAGCAGAAGAGATTTATAAAGCCAAAAAACAAAACAAAAAAACATTACAACACATGCACAAAACCACATATACACACAAACACACATATATACACATACACACAAATATATATATATATATATATATATATATATAAATATATATATATATATACAAAAACAAAACCCATATACACAGACTGGGTCACAGCAACGTGTGGCAGGGGATGGCTAGCAGGTGGATAAAAGGGTTGAGGGGATACAAATCTCATAGCATACTGTGCTCTAGCACAGTCTTTCTCAACCAGTGTGCCGTGGCACACTAGTGTGCCGTGACAGACCTCCTGCTGTGCCGTGAGAAAAGCTCTCTGCCCCCCTTCCTCCCCCCTCCTGCCGAACTCCTGCTGCTTGGGGGAGGAGGAAGGGCCAGGCAGTGGCGAAGAAAAAGAAGAAGGGACCGGGCGCCACCTCCTTCGGCCATTTCCCCCCAGCCAGCCTCCAATCCGCCATGACTCCCACCATGACTCTCGCCCCTCGCTCGCTGAAGCTTGCGTGCAGGAGCCCCGCCCCACTGAAGCCCGTCCACTGCTCATGCTCCTCCTCTGTAGGAGAGCTGAAGCTGGGGGAGGGGCAGGGCATGGCACGGCCTGTAGGAGAGCTGAAGCTGGGGGGAGGGGGCGGGGCATGGCGCGGCCTGGCTCTGCCCCCTCCCTCGGCTTCGGCACTCCCAGCAGCTTCTCCAGCCTTGAGGGGACAGTGCCAAGCCAGCATTGTGCTGGCTCTGGCACCGCTGGCTTGGCACTGCCCCTCAAGGCTGGTGCAGCTGCTGGGAGAGGTGAAGCTGGGGTAGGGGGCGGGGCATGCACAGCCTGGCTCCGCCCCTCCCGGCTTTGGCACTCCCAGCAGCTGCTCCCAGCAGGCCACCAACCCCCAGCCGTTCTTTACTGTGTTAGAGTGTCATTTTGTGTCATTTTGGTTGGTGGTGTGCCCCCGGATTTTTTTAATGTTAAAAGTGTGCCACGGCTCAAAAAAGGTTGGGAAACACTGCTCTAGCACCACGAGATGCAAAGCCAATCTTCAGAAATGGGGTTACCAAGCAGAATCCACAACATGCCCAGAACCTGATACCGAACGAAAGACTCCCTCCTGGGCACACAGAAGACTGGGTGTCTTGGAAGGTGCTGAACAGACTGCACTCTGGCACCGCGAGATGCAGAGCCAACCTTAAGAAATGGGGCTGCGAAGTGGAGTCCACGACACGTGAGTGTGGAGAAGAGCAAACCACAGACCACTTGCTACAATGCAGTCTGAGCCCTGCCACATACACAATGGAGGACCTTTTCCCAGCAACACCAGAGGCACTCCAAGTGGCCAGCTTCTGGTCAAAGGACGTTTAGTAGAATGCCAAGTTTTTAACTTTGTGGGGGGTTTTATACATTATAACTGCATTCTCAATTAGCTTCTGACACGATAAATAAATAAGCAGAGGTTACAGTTAGAGAGGATGCTGTAGAGCAGCAGTGCCCCATTGAACTGTAGACCGCAGGATCCCCCAAAATGGAGCCCTGGCAATTCAAGTGGAAGCACAGCATCCTAATTCCCTGGTGTGGGGAAGAGTTCGACTGTGGCACCACATACAAACAAAGGCCACCCCTGTTCAAGAGGCAGGTATCAGGAAACCTGGGATTTGCTGCAGGCCAAGAAAGGTCGAGAAAGCCTTGCCTCTTGCCTTTAAAGATGTCAGCTGGGGAACCTCACTGTCAGGTGTCCTGTTGGCTTCTCTCTCTTGAAACTGGAGTTATGCAGTGCCCAGCAGTTGAGTTTCAGAACTAAATATTTCCCATTATGAGTCTCCGCATTAACCCCACCCCCCATCAGTCCAGATATATACCATGTATGCTTTTGAAAAGAGTATTTATCTTGTCAGAAGCAAATTGAGGGTAAAAATTTAATGTATTTAAAAACATAAACACATTGTACTAAATGTCCTTTGACCAGAAGTTGGCCACTGTGTTGCTTAATGAAGTCCTCCATCATGCATGTGGCAGGGCCCAGGCTGCATTGTAGTAAGTGTTCTGTGGTTTGTTCTTCTCCACACTTCGCATGTCGTGGACTCCACTTTGTAGTCCCATTTCTGAAGACTGGCTCTGCACCTCATGGTGCCAGAGCGCACCTGCCAAGTCGCCCAGTCTTCTGTATGTCCAGGAGGGAGTTTCTCATCCAGTGTCAGTCATGGATTGAGGTTCTGGGTTTTAGTCTGCCACTTTTGGACTTTCGCTCACTGAGGTGTTTCTGTGAGTATCTCTGAAGATCTTAGAAAGCTATTTCTTGATTTAAGGCATTGGTATGCTGGCTGATATCCAAACAGAGAATGTGCTGGAGATGTCACTGCCTTGGTAATTTCATTACTGGCTGCTACTTCCTGATGGATATTGGGTGGTGCCATACTGGCAAAATAGTATAATTTCTCCAGCAATGTGGGGTGTAGACATCCTGTGATAATGCAGCATGTCTCATTAAGAGCCACATCCACTGTTTTAATGTGGTGAGATGTATTCTACACTGGGCGTGCATATTCAGCAGAGGCATAGTAGCAGAGTAATGTGTCCAGAGGCAAAAAAAAACCTTGTTTGGGTTACTTCAAGGAAGAAGGTGGCACAGTGGGCTTTCCAAACCAAACTCATTTCAGTCCAAAGAAGAGGAGGAAGGTCGTCTCTCTCCTGCTCACACATGCCCCAGAAAAATGCATGGCGGAGTCCGAAGGACCTTTACCCACCTGTACACGCTCAAATACTGAAGGACTTGGGAAGGCATCACTTACTTTGCTTTGAGGTACTTGGGAAAGAGCAACATTCATGATGCTAGAACTACAAAGGTCATTCTACAAACCAGGTAGAGGCCGTGACGGAGCGGCCTGGCCCTCCGATTTTGAAAGGAGAAGCATCTGTGGAGGCACCTGGAGCAGCCAGGCATGTTTCTTCCCCACAGCCATGTGCTCTCTGCTGAGCTGACAGTTGCCATTTCTGACTGCGGAGAAGCGGGTGGGGAGGGGGGAGCAGCAGCAGAATGACAATGGCAGCAATAATGCAGCCTGCAGGCCTCTCTCTGTGTGCTGCTGTCATGGTGACAGAGCCGGGAGAAACACGAAGCCGCCACTCAGCAGTAGTTAATGAAAAGTGTCGTGTCTGCCTGGTAGTGCCTTGAGAAGTAGAGCTGTGAGGAGTCCTCTCCGGGACAAGGCAGAGGATAGGTAACTTTGCCACCCACAACCCCATGGTGTTGGGGCAAAGGCAGGCTGTTGGGTCTCTGGCTGGCACCACCCTGGAAGAAGTGAAAGAAATCAGGAGGCCAGGAAGGCAGAAGATCCCTTTAAAGTGGTGGCTTAAACAGCTGGTAGGCCATTTGAGGGATAATCCCATTGTCAATTATATTTATTTCCTACTTCTCAGAGATAGGATCCAAGGTGGCTGCCAAACGTTAAAGCAGATAAAATCTATAGGCCTATCCTTGGCAATCATTTTATCACATTTTCTAACAAACAAGGACCAAATTGATACTGGGTAAGACATGGATGAAAACCTGACATAGATTCACTGCCCCACTGACAAGGAAGCCATTGGCTGGCATTCTCCAACCTTCACAGGATATCTCTGTAATTTCTTCCTTTGAGGTGAATGGAATCATACCACTCTGTTTCCCAAAATATCAAATGTAGTAAAAATTCTCTTGCCGCCTACAAGGCTGTATAGACAGTGCTTACCCACTGACTAGAGACATGCTCCGACAAGCTACCCTTAAGTAAACAACTTCCAGATGAATAGCCATATCAATCTGCTGCAGGAATCATCTATATTCATCCACAGGGGACTTGGACATGGAAGTGAGTCTTACACATGGAAGCCATGAAGACCTGACACCAAGAAAAAATGGATATAAAATGGACCTCACAACCTCTGAGGATGCCTGCCATAGATGCAGGCAAACCGTGCTTCTAGAACATGGCCATATAGTCTGAAAAACCTACAACAACCCTATATTATTATTATATAGGGTTGTTGTAGGTTTTTTGGGCTATATGGCCATGTTCTAGAACAACAACAACAACAACAACAACTTTATTCTTATATCTTGCCACCATCTCACTGAAGGGACTCGGGGAAGGTTGCAGATGGCACAAAGTGCGTAAAAATAAACATAAAAGTGAACACAATATAAAATACAATAAAATAAAACACATGCACATATAAAAACATCAATCAAGCTGTGATCCTCTAACTGTGGTGATAAATGACTGGCACCATGGCCGTGCTGTAAACATTGGAATAAAATAAGTGCCGGCTGCAGTAATGGAGAGAGGGCATGGGATAAAGTGCAGGATGTGAGGCTACTACGTAGGACAACTAGGGTCTTAATATTCTCAAAGCCTTGATTGAAGAGCCATGTCTTCAGGTATGAGTGTCCAGCTTGGTCCAAATCCATCTAATTTGGGCCCCATTGTACTGATAAGCCTGGTCAAAAACCCAAAGTCACCAGTTAGGTTTGATTATGATCTTCCTGCCCTTCAGTTTTCCCTCTTATTGTCAGTACTTCTTTTCCAGTCTGCAACTAGCCATAGTCCCCATGCACCTGTCATTTCTAGTAATCTTCCACCTATTTGTTACCTACCTCCCGACTTGTGTGGAAACAGCATGAATAAGGTTTTCACTCCTTCAGAAATGAAGTGTAGAGGTAAAACTCAACTGGACTATGCTGTCAACACAAAATTTAAAACAAAACAAGGTGCACAGCTACACACAGATTGTACTAATCCTTCATGACATTGTGGAAGCATGGAGTTCTAGGAAATATGTTCTAGAACAAATAACCCAAGGCTACACAGCATCAGTGCCAATAAGAGAGGGGTAATTATGTTAGACACCAGAGAGAGAAGAGAAAATATCTGATGCCAGAAATTGATGCTATGAGTTCTCAGTGCTATAGGGAATCCACAGGATAGGAGTATCTCCCTTCTTGTCACAGAAGAATGCATGCCCCTTCCCAAAAGTGACTTATTATGGGAATCTCAAGATTCACACAAGTCATTACTGGCTGTGAGTCAGCTCCTTTGTGCTCTGACCATTGCCCCCTGTGGAATGTGACCCAGAATGGCACATCCTGTGAGTAGGAAGGAACTGGGACTTACTCAGCGCTGTGCATGGAACATTGTACTCCTACTGGAACAGGCCACTGGAGGAAACCTGCTTTTCAGCAAGAAAATCATTTAACACTAGATCCTTTGAACAATTTTCCTAGTTTCACTATCACTATTTACTCATTTGGTCAAATTATTTGTATCATTTAGTCATTGATTCGTACTCAGTGATATTTGAATCACCAAGCGGTCCAGGCATAATGTAAATCCTACTAAAAGACCTTTGCTGTGGGGACTGTTGCTGTCACTCAGTGTGAAAAATGGGTCCCTCTGGTCTTTTTCTCTCCAGCTCCGAATAAGTTTCTTCCGAAAGGCTATCTTGAGTTCTAGGCATAAGCACGTGCCTTTAAATTGCCTGTTGACTTACAGTGACCCCCTGAGTTTCATAGGATTTTTTTAGGCAGGGAGAACTTAGCCATGTTTTGCCACTTCCTTTGAAATATAGAATATAGCCCTGGTATTCATTGGCAGTCTCCCATTCAAGAACTAACCAAGACAGTGCTTTCAGAAATTTAGTCGATTACCCTGAAATCTGTATTTTATGTTTTTACACCACTGGATGCCTCTGGCATGGTCAGTATTTATTTATTTACTCTATTTGTATCCCAGCTTTCTCTACCCCGAAGGGGACTCAGGGCGGCTTTACATATGCCAACTATTCAATGCTGTTGAACAAGAGTTAAAGATTTAAAAATTAAAATTAACTAAATATTAAAACATATAAAACATTACAACCACCATTAAAAATCATGCTACCCACAATCATAATCCGGGGCCGTTGCAAAAGTAATTGAATAGAATTCCATAACTATTATTGTGCTATAGTTAATCTCCGAAGGCTTGGCTCCAGAGCCAAGTTTTCACTTTTCTTTTGAAGGTCAGGAGGGAGGGAGCTGCTTAATAACATTGTGGAGGGAGTTCCACAGCTAATGGCCACCACTGAGAATGCCCTGTCTCTCATTCCCACCAGACGCAGCTGTGAAGGAGGTGGAACTGAGAGCAGGGCCTCCCCAGACAATCTTAGTCTCCGAGGTAGACATAATGGCTCCCCTAAGCAAGAACTGGAGGCCTAGTTTCCTACTCACATTTTCTACCCTGCAGTACTGCCAGGTCCCCAGCTTGTAGGATTAGAACATAAATTACCCCATGTAACTGGAGGCATTGAATTGGATCCTGATTCAGCCATACTTCAAGTATGCCCACTGAAAGCAAAGGTACCAAATGAACTTCCAAGGATTTCAGTGTTACTGCTCTAAACAGGACTAGGTCTGGATACAATCCAGTATTTGTCCTGCAGCATACGAGAGCAGCACATTTTGACTTGAACTTTGAAAGTCCACAATCTGGAGATCTGTAACTCATCTTCATTCAGATTTGCTGGCTGGAGTTTTAGCTGGACAGGGCAAAACTGTAACTGAGAAGGGTGGAGGATCCAAGATAACTGCTGTCACCGCCAGCCATGTGCCGCGCAAGGCGAGGATCTGTTCCCTGGCAACAGCCGAGAGCATCCTTCCCTCCTGCAAAGAAGCCTCCCACAGCTCAGCGCCAGGAAGCAGGACATCAGGTTGCAGCCAGGAAACAAGGGCAGCATGGGCAATGCTCAAATGGAAACTCAGAAGAGGCGGAGCTTTGTCCAGAGTGACCTTTCGGTCAGATCTATTCCCAGCAGTTCACAACAGTTAAAGATCAAAGTCAGTTGCCTAGAACAGGATTTCGTAAACCTGTTCCACTCGCAACCCCTTTCCACCTGAGAATTTTCTATGTGACTACAGATCAAGCACGGGCAAACTTGGGCCCTCCAGGTGTTTTGGACTTCCAACCCCCACCATTCCTAACTGCCTCAGGCCCCTTCTCTGAGACTGTTAGAAATGGTGGGAGTTGGAAGTCCAAAACACCTGGAGGGCCCAAGTTTGCCCATGCCTGCTCCAAGTACATAGGTATACAAAATAGGTACAAAAACCAGACACTTACTTATAATAAATCAGCATTTGCAAGACTTGCTAAACAAGCTAATATTCCTTTTTGTGGAATACAGCTGAAGCATGTTCAGCAGAGTCTGCTGTAAACACTGCACATTGTTGCTAACAGATTTGTGTAAATGGGTGGTGTTCAAAAACCTTTTACTATTGCCAACTTTCTCAAGACCCCAACACTGAGCTAAGGGGCCCTATTTGGCATTGGGACTCACAGTTTAAGAAGTAATGGCCTAGACTAAGTGGAAAAGCAGAATCAATATTTTGGAACGTTGGGGTTTGGACCCACATTCAGGTGCATACAACTGGACCAGCAGAATTGGGCTTTCATGTCCTGCCTCTCCACCCTCTAAAATCATGCCCAGAGAGTACGTTGGGGTAGGATTCCCCAAAAGAAACATTGCTAACAGAGCCCCCGGTGGCACAATGGGTTAAAGTAAACCCTTGTGCCAGCAGGACTGCTGACCAAAAATATGGGTGGTTTGAATCTGGGGAACGGAGGGAGCTCCCGTTTGTCAGCTCCAGCTTCCCATGTGAGGACATGAGAGAATCCTCTCACAGGATGGTAAAATATCCAGGCATCCCCTGGGCAATATCCTTGCAGACGGCCACTTTCCTCACACCAGAAATGACTTGCAGTTTCTCAAGTTGCTTCTGACACACAAAGAGAGTCATTCTACTATTAGCCATTGGAATAAATCCACCCAAAGCCTTTGAGATCTGCCTTAACTTCCAGTTTTAGCCTTTGGATTCTGACTTCAGCACTCACACTCAAAATTCAAAACATTGCAAACGGTTGACGTGTTAGACTTTGTTGAGCAGTCTCTTCTTAAATGGTTATTGTCAAACATTTAATAGGATGTTACATAACTAGCAATATAAATCAAGAGACTATAAGCCCCTCTGGGTACAGGCAATGGGAGTAGCTTCTGTTTCTCATTATTGATTCTTAGGCTGGGACAGAAGTGTAACGTTCTCTCTCCTCTCTCTTTTCTCTCTCTCTCTGCTTTGCTGTCTGATGCTATGGCAAATTGTGTGCTGTTCTGACTGCAGAGGAGGTTTTTTTCCCATATCTTCCCATGCTTAGTAAGGTTAGTCACAAACCAGCTTTTTTCAGACTTCAGTGTCATGTTGGTTGCACTTCTCAGACTATTGTAAAAAGCTGTGATATTATCTTGGCAGTTTGCAGATTTTGATTATTTTATTCTGTTTTATCTATAGTCATGTCTATGTGCTCCTGAATGTGGAAAAAAACTTTAAATAAGGGATTCGCAGGGCAAGGCTAATTATAATAAAGCCTTCTAATTAGCATAAAGAATTAATGGAATCACCTATCCCTCAATCATAAGTTAAACACAAACATGTATAGATTACAGTCTGATGAATCTGTTGAATATTGGCTATCAAATACTAGATACATAAGTGGAAAAATGAATCCAAACATGATATAATCTGTATAAATACTTTAATATAGGCTATCAAATACAGAAAATGAGTCTAAACACTAGCAACTGTTGAATGTCCTGTTATAAAGAGCCATGTGCAATATTGTCAAATACTAAATGCTGGCATTAAAAAATTCAACTTCTTTGCAATGAAAACAGACTATAGAGTAGGGCAGTGTTTCTCAACCTTCCTAAAGCCATGACCCCTTAATACAGTTCCTCATATTGTGGTGACCACCAACCATAAAATTATTTTTGTTGCTATGCATAACTGTAATTTTGCTACTGTTATGGATTATAATGTAAATATCTGATATGCAGGATGTATTTTCATTCACTGGACCAAATCTGACACAAATACTCGATATTTGAATACTGGTGGGGTTGGGGGGGGTGTTGATTTTGTCATTTGGGAGTCAAGTTCGGTTCAACTCCACCAACAATGGAGTTGAACCAAACTTGACACACAGAACTCCCATGACCAACAAAAAATATTGAAAGGGTTTGGTGGGCACTGACCTTGAGTTTTGGAGTTGTAGTTCACCTACATCCAGAGAGCACTGTGGACTCAAACAATGATGGATCTGGACCAAACTTGGCACAAATACTCAATATACCCAAATGTGAACACTGGTGGATTTTGGGGGAAAATAGACCTTAACATTTGGGAGTTGAAGTTACTAGGATGCATAGTTCACCTACAATCAAAGAGCATTCTGAACTCCACCAAGCAGTACCGTAGCCAGGATTTTGATTCGGGGGGAGGAGGGGGAGGGGGTGAGTTTGATGGGGGGGGGGGCTGAGTCTGAGTGAGAGGATCTAACCTAGCAAACTTTTTGTATCGTTATCCCAATACCCCCATACATATTGGATATATTGAGCATGGATATGAATAAACATAACAGTTTAAATAATGTACCAGTAAGGCCTTCTCATGAACCACTCTGTGATATTTGGGGAGGGAGGAAGCCCCTCAAGACCCCCACCCCAGCTACATGCCTGCCACTAAGGATAGAATTGGGCCAAACTTCCCACACGGAGCCCCCATGGCCAACAATTACACACATTTACAGTTAATTGAGGCTTGGAAGGTTGCTATCTTCAACATGTCAACATGTCTTGAGATAATTGACAGTGAGGACAGATAATACTGGCTTTTTGGAACCCAATGTCCTATTTAGGTACATCGGAGATAACATTGGTTTAACCTCATCAAGTGTAATGCATTACAGTCAGTGCAAGTATGAGATAATGGTTTTCTGAAAAGAATTTGGAGGAGAGGAATGAATGACGGAGTGCTACAATGCAATATGTTTCAACTAGCTGAAGACATCTGTTACCCTCCCTTGTGCCACTGCTGTTGTGAATGCCTTGTGCCTCTCCAGGAGGACAAATGTCCACATGGCCGACTCTTCTCTGAAGGACTGAGGTTTTATTTCTGCCAAGATTCCATGGCTGAAATTATCCAAAGGATTTTTTAGCCTAAAATGCTCCCTTTTTTTTCCACTGGTGAAAAAAAAATCCTCCCACCTCCGCTTGTTTCCATGGCAACAGTTCCCAAGATAACAAACTGCACTCTCATGCAAAGAAGTGCAGAAAAATGTAGCTGGAATGCGGTCCATAGGTTTGGGATCACCCCCTCTCAAGTCAAAGGATCAGGCAGCAACAGCAGTTACTTATCTTGGACAACTGCGTTTCAGGAGATTTGGAGTACGACATCTTCCAGCAGTCATGTAATTCTGGCTTAATGTTTAATAGCTCTATCCTCCAAGGATTCAGCTTATGAAGCTGGTGGCTGGAATCAATGAACACGAAACTGTAGGGTCAAACCTACAATTAGGAAAAATGCAGCATTTGTCTTAACCAGTAGATGCTAAGAGGCAGCAGCAGTGTGTTACAGAGCAGCGTTTCTCAACCTGGGGGGTTGGGACCCATGGGGGGGCGTGAGGGAGTGTCAGAGGGGGGCTCCAAAGACCATCAGAAAACACAGTATTTTCTGTTGGTCATGGGGGTTCTGGGCAAGAGCAAGATGGATGGATGGTATCCTTGAAGTGACTGGCTTGACTCTGAAGGAGTTGGGGGTGGTGACCCAACAGGGAGCTCTGGTGTGGGCTGGTCCATGAGGTCACGAAGAGTTGGAAGCGACTGAATGAATAAACAACAACATCATAAGGTTTCTGGGTGGGAAGTTGACCCAATTCTATCGTACGTGGGGTTCAAGGGGCTCTTTGATTGTAAGTGAACTATAAACCCCAGGAACTACAAACCCCAAATATCAAGGTCTGCTTTCCCAAACTACACCAGTGTTCACATTTGGGCATATTGGGTATTCATGCCAAGTTTGATCCAGATCTATCATTGTTTGAGTCCACAGTGCTCTCTGGATGTAGGTAAACTACAACTCCAAAACTCAAGGTTAATGCCCATCAAACCCTTCTAGTATTTTCTGTTGGGCATGGGAGTTCTGTGTGCCAAGTTAGGTCCAATTCCATTGTTGGTGGAGTTCAAAATGCTCTCTGATGGTAGGTGAACTATAAATCCCAGCAACTACAACTCCCAAATGACTAAATCACCCCAAACCACACCAGTATTCAAATCTGGGTGTATCAGGTATTTGTGCCAAATTTGGTCCAGTGAATGAAAATACATCCTGCATATCAGATATTTACATTACGATTCATAACAGTAGCCAAATTACAGTTATGAAGTAGCAACGAAAATAATTTTATGGTTGAGGGTCACAGCATTAAGGGGTTTGCAGCATTAGAAAAGTTGAGAAACACTGTTATAGAGTTATACTGGTTTGATAACCTCCCCTAAGATAACTTATTCCCGGCTGTCCGGTATGGTATTAGGTGGTCTCCCAATGCCAGTTATAAAGAAAGATTCAAGAGCTGACCCTATTCAGCTGTTATATATGGGATGGGAGTGGGGTGTCTGTTTGTGTGTGGCTTCTTGCTATTTGCTGTATGTTGCAAAATGATTTGGGTCAGCTCTGCAAGTCCAGTACATCTGAATCCAGTCAATTTCAGAAGGGCTGAAAGAATTTGGCTCCCACTGAGAAGGACAAATGTCTCTGGACTCGACCCAGAAAGTGCACACCCAGTACTAAAAGGCTAACAGATAGCCCCCCTGCCCCAACTCCCCATTTGTGTAAAAATATTTTGGTGCATTGTCATTTTATCCAGTAGTTTCTCTTTAACAAGGCCTGGTACTGTGTGTAATATTGCTTCTTTGGGGTGTTCTGTATCCAGCCAGACATCTGGCAAAAATAAAAGCAGCTAGTAGAGAGGAGAATTGTGGGGGACGAGACAAGGACGACAGCTGGCTAGAGGATCAAAACATTCCTGCTGTCTCCATTTTGATTGCAAAGTGGTTCCTCCTAAGGCTCGCTGTGCACAGAAGATGAAGAAAGCTTATGTTCTTGGGCTGTGTCACTCACAGGAATATATGAAGAGCCCTGCTGGACCTTGCTAAAGGGCAGCCCAGCATTTGGTTCATACAGCAGGCAACCAGCTGCGATGTGGAAACACCAGAAGTCTGACAAGTAAGTTGGCAACTGTACCCCATGTTTCCCAAGTACTTGAGGGTGTGTATACACACACTCTCTCCAGGAATTTGCCTACTACCCCCCTTTAAACTGCTGGAAGCTGTTGCTGTGTCTTGTGGTAGTGAATGCCACAGTTTATGCAATTACGGATTGTGCAAAGTGCTTCCTTTTATCTATCCCAAATCTCCCACTCAAGACTCCTTGCACCCCATCATCTTCATTAAAAATAACAATCTTGTGTTGAAATAGAGCAGTTTGAAGCCCAAGTTTCCATTCCAAGAAAACTCAATGTGAAAGGTTTATAATTAAACCAGGGCCTGTTTTCGCTGGGCAATAGTTGTAAGTGAAAACAGCACGAACTCCCAGGCCTCTCCAGATAAATCTCCCTTCCTAAAGGGAAAGAAATAGACATTGTTTTGCCATTGCTGGGCTTACAAAGCATGAATGTCAAACCGATCCTCGTCCTCCCCCTTACTTCCATTTTTTCTCAACCGCAGGTGGCAGATCTGAAGTCAGTGTAAATGGTTCCAGAATTAAGCAGACAGCCTTCCACTCCACATACTGTTCCCGCTCTGGGAGGCGGAGCTGTCGCAGGGAAGAAAGCGAAGTTGCTAAGCACCGGTTTGGAGATGTGATGAAATGACCCACCCAGGCTCTTTCCTCTCTCATTAATCCCAGTCCTCTTTTAATAGGGAAGCATGAGCTCCCTGCAACCTCAGGTAAATGCATACACCTGTATGACATAAGGTGAGAGAGACAGATAATTAAAAGAGGCCACAATAAATACACAAACAAATAAATCACTGATCCATTCTAACAAGGTAGCCCAGAAAAATAAATGCTTTTACTGGGTTGTTGTGTGTTTTCCGGGCTGTACGGCCATGTTCCAGAAGCATTCTCTCCTGATGTTTTGCCTCCATCTATGACAGGCATCCTCAGAAGTTGTGAGGTTTCACAACCTCTGAGGATGCCTCCCTTCGATGCAGGCAAAACGTCAGGAGAGAATGTTTCTGGAACATGGCCATACAGCCCGGAAAGCACACATCAACCCTGTGACTCCAACCATGAGAACCTTTGACAATACATCAAGTGCTTTTAAACCACACATGCTAGATTTATCTTCAAGGTTTTCTAAATTGCAGGGGCAAGAGCATTTCAACCATGGAACAAAAAACACCTTTGTTGAGGTGATGGAAAAAAATTCCTGCCCTTCCTCAGAAATTTCCATGCAGAAGTCAAGGCAGATATTTGAGGGAGGGATGGGCAATTCCATGACAAGCCAAAGGACAAGGGGAAAGGCCTATTCCCCTCTGTGTAGTGGCGTCATACAGGAGATATGGGGGATCCGTCACTCAATGGCACCAAAATGATTGTGCGGTGTTTCAGCAGAAATGTACTAAATTTTATTTTATTTTTAAAACAACAACATTCTTGTGGTTAGATACAGTTGGTCCATCATATCCACTAATTCTGCATCCAGAAATTCAACCACCTACAACTCAGAAATTCATGGTTTTTTAAATTCCAAAAGGCAAACCTTGATTTTGCCATTTTATATAAGAGACACTATTTTATTATGAAATTGTATACAGTGGGACTTGAGGAATTGTGGCTGTTGGTATCCACCACAAACCAAACCCCAGCAGATACAAAAGGCTATAATAAGAATATAATATTAATATAATAAGAATATAAATATGATAAGAACATCAGCCCTAGCCTTGTCTTACTCAACTGCCAAGTATGATTGTCCTGTTTGGCACAAGCCTGCCCACGTGAAGCAGGCAAACATAGCACTGAACGAAACATGCAGAATAATCACAGGATGTCTTAAACCTACACCTGTTGATAATTTCTACAAGCTAGCTGGTATTGCTCCCCTTGATGTACAATGGGAAGTTGCTGCTAACTGTGAGAGAAATAAGGCTAAACCAGGAAATCCCAATTGGATGGCCTCCCATGGGGGTCTTCTTCCAGGGGCAAACAAGAATGTGGAAGTCCCTGAACGAACTCCGAAGCGGAGTGGGCAGATCAAAAGACAACCTGGCAAAATGGCACTATCTAAAAGAATCCCACACCTTGTGTGACTGTGGAGCAGAACAGACAATTCTGCACCTGTGTACTTGTCCACTATGCCCTGCCTCATGTACAGAGGAAGAATTGTTGGAGGCAATGCCATTGCTGTTGCCGATTTTGGTCAAAAGATATTTAGCTGCTTGTGCTCCTATTTTTTTATCAGTTTTATACTAATTTATGCAATGCTTTTGATACAAAATAAATAAACCAAAGGCTCACTGTACAACCACACAAACATTTCTTTGCAAACACAGCTTACATGGACTGTTTCAATATGCCCAAGAGGCAGGCATGTAGCCAGGGGGGGGCTAAGGGGGCTTCAGCCCCCCCCCCCCGAAATTCTCAGGGTGGTCCGTGAAAAGACCTTACTGGTACATTATTTAAACTGTTATGTTTATTCATATCATGATCTGATCACCATGCTCATTATATCCCACATTCATGGGGTTATTGGCATAACAATACAAAAGGTTTGCTAGGGTAGACCCTCTTCCACTCAGTCTCAGCCCCTGAACCAAACTCAGCCCCCCCCCCCCGAATCAAAATCCTGGCTATGGCCCTGCTAAGAGGCTACAATGTTTTAATTGCTTATATATTTAGATGGTTTCTATTTTGATGAGATGTGTTTTATTGTTTACTTGTAAGCCACCTTAAGTCCCCTTCAAGGTCAAGAAAGTAAGTCAAGAAATGAAGTAAATAAATAAATAAAAGTCAATTTGAATTTACTTTTTGAACCTTTTCGTGTGCATGCACTCTGGTCAGAGCTGTCAGGATGACCCAGCGATGATGCTGTTTCTCCTGCATGTGTTACAAGCTGGGCCTCTTGTTTTCACTGCTACTGCTGTGGTTTTTAGTCAAAGGTATTTTAGCTATAATATTGTGGCCTGTTCTGGTGTAGAAGGCGTTCAACACTGGGTTGCACCAACCCCAGTGACTTCACTGCAGAGGGATAAAAGAAAAGATCCACTTTCATCTGAGAAGGGGGTTTGGAAGAAAGATCCCCCCAAGGCCACTTTCTGTGTCCTTTTAAGGACCAGTACATAGACCTCCTGCCCTTCTCACTGGGTAAGCAAGCCTTCCCTTGGTTGAGGTGAGCACATTTTCACACCCTTGCATCCACCCATACTATAGAATGAATATCGTTTAACACCACTTTAACTGTCATGTTTCACTGCTACAGAGTACTAGGAGTTGTAGGTTTATGCCACAGAGTGCTGTGGCCTCACGAAACTGCAAATTCCAGGATTCCATAGCATTGAGGCGAGGCATTAAAGTGATATCAAACTGTGTTCATTCTGCAGTGTAGTTTCACCCACATAATCTGCAAGAGCAGCATGGTGAGCATGCCCTGGCTAAGACAGGCGGAAAGGGAGGCTGAGGTGGGGACCTCGGGTATTGTAATATTGATATGTGGGTTAGGGTCCCCCTGGTGGCGCAGTGGGTTAAACCACTGAGCTGCTGAACTTGCTGACCAAAAGGTTGGCAGTTCAAATCCGGGGAGCGGGGCGAGTTCCTGCTATCAGGCCCAGCTTCTGCCAACCTAGAGGTTCGAAAATATGCAAACATGAGTAGATCAATAGGTGGGGAAGGTAATGGTGCTCCATACAGTCATGCTGGCCACATGTCCTTGGAGGTGTCTACGGACAGTGACAGCTCTTTGACTTAGAAATGGAGATTAGCACCACCCACAGCGTCAGACATGACTAGATTTAATGTCAGAGAAACCTTTACCTTTACCTATGTTGTAGATTGCTAAATTGTATAGTATTTAAGGCTATGAGCCACTTTGGGTACTGGTCCTGGGAGAAAATTGGGATGCAAATACAGTAACACACCCCAACCAAAAATATCTCTTGGTGCAGGGGCGGATTTACCATTAAGCAAAGTAAGCACCTGCTTAGGGCACCATGTAGTCAGGGGCGCATCTGGCCGCCAGGTTCCACGCATGTGCCATTGCTGCAAAGGGACTCCAGCTGGACTGAGACTCCGGCTCCGTCCCGGCTGCAAAAAGTTCCTCCTTTTCGGCCTCACTTAGGGCAATTGGTATCTCGGTCCATCTGGAGTCCCTCCGCAGCAATGGCGCACGCACAGAACTACCTGGCCCAGCGCATGAGCGCCCGGCGTGCATGCACTCGCTCCACGAGGCCGGAGAGTGAGAGGGCGCCAAAATAATGTTCGCTTACCATTTTAAATTACCTTAGTCCGCCCCTGTCTTGGTGCCTTGGCTTTTAGTCCTGTTTCTGCAGTTATTTGGGGCACTGATTCAAAAAGTTGCATTGCACAGACTGCATCAGCTGTAGTTTCTTAGATAAGGTAGGCAGGATTTCCCTGGGTACTGGTTGTGGGGGGTCGGGAGCAGGTCAGGGTTTTGCCCTCCCTTCTGCTCGAGATCCCCGTGTACAACTGGTGGGCCACTGTATGATACAGAATGCTGGACTAGATGGGCTGAGGTCCGATTCAGCATGGCTCTTCTTATGTTCTTATGTTCTTATGTTCTTAGGCTAACACGATTTTTTAATGGGCGAGCAGAGTGAAGAGAGGTGTAGGCCATATGTTCTGTATCTCAAAAAACTTGAGCTGAAAGGGGGGAACTGGTGCCATTTATGGAATCGGCTGGTCAAACATCCCCAGAAACTGGCCTAACATTTGAGGCACCAAAATGTGTGTAAGAGAATCATGAGACCTCCAAGCCATCTAGTCCAGCCCCCTTCGGCCATGCAGGAACTCCCCTTCCAAGCACCCTGGACAGAGAGAGGGCTCTCCAGCGCCTGAGAAGGAGGCTCCACTCTCTTCCTCCTGCTGTGCGGGGTTTCAAAGCGGACTGCCGCCGAGGACCCACAGCTGAACCCCGGCTTCTCTCCCCCCCCCCCAACTCAATACAGCCCTCCTGAGCCCCAGCTCTTCTTCTTCCCTCCGATCCCGTCAACGGCGGCTCCCATCCACCCGCCCCGCCCCCGGTGACGAGCCACCTGCTGCTTCCCGAGGAGGCGACGCCAAGCCGGCAGATGGGGGTCACCCGCCCCCCGCCGAGAGCGCCGCGCGCTCCTTCTTCTTCTTCGCCGCTCTCGTCGCGCCCCAAGCAGCCCCATCGCCGTGGAAACGTGCTCCCCGCTTCTCCCCTCCTCTCCTCTGGCAGCGCAGCGCGAGGGGGCAGCGGCGCCTTCTGGAGGGAAAGGAAGGAAGGCTCCCCAAGGACAACGCTAGAAGCAGGGGGGAGGGGAACGCAGGGGAGGTGCAGGGGGAAGGAGGGGAGGGAAAGGAAGGGAGGACAGCAGGGAAAAGGAAGGAAGGAAGGAAGAAGGAAAAAGAAAGGGAGGGAGGGAGGAAAAAGGAGGACGAAAGGAAGGAGGGAGGATGGAAGGAAAAAAGGAAGGAAAAAAGAAAGGGAGGGAGGGAAAGGAAGGAGGGAGAAGAAGAAGGAAGGAAGGAAAGGAGTGAGGGAGGGAGGCAAAGAAGGGGGAGGGAAAGGAAGGAGGGAGGACAGAAGGAAAAAAGGAAGGAAAGAAAAAAGAAAAAAGAAAGAGCGAGGGAAAGGAAGGGAAAGGAAGGGAAGGAGGAAAGGAGGATGGAAGAAAGGAAGGAAGGAGGACGGAAGGAAAAAGGAAGGAAGGAAAAAAGAAAAGGAGGGAGGGAAAGGAAGGAGGGAGGAGGAGGAAGAAGGAAGGAAGGCAAGGAGGGAGGGAAGAGAGGGAAAGAAGGGAGGGAGGGAAAGGAATGAGGGAGGGCAGAAGGAAAAAAAGAAGGAAAGAAAAAGAAAAGAGAGAGGGAGGGAAAGGAAGGGAAAGGAAGGGAAAGGGCAGGAGGAAAGAAGGAGGATGGAAGAAAGGAAGGAAGGAGGACGGAAGGAAAAGAAGGAAGGAAGGAAGGGTCGGAGGAGACCCCTAGGGCCATCCAGTCCAACCCCAGCTTGCCATGCAGGAACCGGCAAAGCATTCCCAGCAGAGGACCATCCAGCCTCTGCTTAAAAACCTCCAGGAAAGGAGGCATCCCAGCTAGCATATTCCACTGCCCAACGGCTCTAAATCATCAGAAAGTTCATCCTCACGTTTAGGTGGAAATTTCCTGCAAATTGAATCTATTTCTCCATTGATGTCCTAGTCTCCAGAGAAGCAGGAAACAAGACTGCCCCCTCCTCAGTGTGACAGGCTGCCATGTCCCCTCCATTCCAAGCTCTGCTTCCTTTTGGGCAAGGTGAAAGCCTAGGGGAGAAGCTACTCCTTGGGCCTACTCACCCTCCCCTTCCCAATGTATTGTTTGTTGTTGTGTGCCTTTCCCACTTATGGCAATCCTTATGTGAACCTATCACAGGGTTTATATCCCCCCCCCCCGAGTTAATCTGACTTGCAGCAGGGAGTTCCGTAGTCCCTGGATGCCCTGTTGGGCCAGCCTCGCTGGGAATGTGGCTACAGCAGCAGCTTCAACAAGCAATCTTTCTTTACTTTGTTTTCTTCCCCTGATCCTAACATTGTAACAAACCCCCCAATAAAGTATCATTTAATTGTAACTTTTCCCTCTTCATGGTGGTACATTGTGTCCTTTACTGTCTCCAACTCTTTCCAGCATGAACCTTTCAATTTCTGAGCCGCGGCCAGCTGCGGGCTTACCTGGATGCTTTTCTGGCATCCCGGGGAGGCCAAAACTGCGTTCCTTTGGACCATTGATACAGAGACCCATGAGGCCTCTGTATCCACGTGTCAACGGATCACTCCCAAACCGGTGCCATTTCTCTCCTAGACTTATTCTAAGACTAACTGCTATCACTTTTTGCATTCTGGACTCCTACGCTCTGGGAATAACCGTTTTCACCCCAAAACCCCATGTGGAGATCAGCTGACTGCGATCTGTGGCTCCCTGCCAACACGCTGTTCCTGCCACTGTCCTGTGGGTGTCCAGAAGCCTGTGACCCAGGGAGCTTGCTGCGGTCATCCCTTGGAACCCTCGAGAAGCAAGCAGGCCACTCTGGCCCCGTGGTGAGGCGGGATATGTAGTTTCTTCTCCTGAATGGACAAACCTCAGCCCCCCATGTCTGCAGTGATCCCCAGTGAGAGTCACATGGACTCACCAAATCATCTCTTTTTTATACTTATGGACTTTCTTGAACTTTTATGGGACTTTTGTCTAATTTTGAAGGACTTTCAGTAACTTTTGTAAACTTTTTCTTTTCAAACCTCATGGACTCTCCTTGTGATTTATGAATTCCAATGGACTGGTGAGTGGGATGGGCTGATATGAGATGATATGGTTCCTATTTCACTCCTATATGAATGAATTCCCTATGTGCTTTCCCCTTCCCTGTGTTCCTATATGAAAATATGAAATGCCACCTTTTCATGACCCCAGCATACCAAGGCTCCAGGGAATCTCTCATTTCCGGGGCTAGTAAATCCCTAAACAAAGAAGGACTTAACAAGAACATTTGCATGGACAATAACAGCGGACATGTCCCTTCAAACTTCAGAGTAAGCCCATTTAAAGGGGCACGCACCTTCAAATCTCAGAGCATGGCCATCTGAAGGACGTGCCCCATTCCTCACAAAGGGGACATCCTGCCTTCAGGAGGATTTGGGTGTCCCATCTGCCTCACCCTTTGTTTACGTTCCCTTGGCCGAAACCAAAGACAAGATATCATCAATGGATCCCATATCCAGGATAAAAGGATTACTGGGGTCTGGCATCTGCGCCAGACCAAAATGTTTATTTCCTTCACTTGGAACAATACAGCAAGCTAACTTGAGGACTCTTGGAGTAATCGGCAGCACTTGGACAAACATGAAGTCATTTAATCCACTCATCATTTCCTCCCGGTTCATTGAGGTGCGGCTAAGCCAACCATGTCTCCCCGCCAGCTGGTGACTCCAACCAATCAGCGTGAAGCCGCTCCAGCTGGAATAAAATAAACAACTTGGTGGCAATTTTATTTGGGGAAATTCAGGGAAAATTCAATTGCTTGCTTCCCATCTCGCCAGGGCTTTATCGGATCCTCTTTGATGGGTCTGACTGGTCTCTGCCTTCATGGCAAGACCCCCAAATTCTTGCTCAATATCATTAGAAGTCCAAACTGCTGTTGAATTTTAATCTGTTTTGTTACCTGCATTAATCCCCCTAAAGCACTGAGCTGCTGAACTTGCTGATTGAAAGGTCACCGGTTCAAATCTGGGTAGCGGCGTGAGCTCGTGCTGTTAGCCCCAGCTTCTGCCAACAAAGCAGTTTGAAAACATGCAAATGTGAGTAGATCAATAGGTACCGCTCCGGCGGGAAGGTAACAGAGTTCCTTGCAGTCATGACCTTGGAGGGGACTGCAGATGACGTTGGCTCTTTGGCTTAGAAATGGAGATGAGCACCAACCCCCAGAGTTGAACATGACTGGACTTAATGTCGGGAAAAACCTTTGCCTTTACTTAATCCCTGCAACAGGCAGGTAAGAAATAAACAAAACCAACAATTACGATCATGGTAGAAGACAGCCAGGATAATGTGCCTATCAGTCAGTTATCTAAAGCTGAAATTTCGTGCTGTCTTGGATCCCATCTCAGGGGAAAGGCAGGGTAAAAAGCCCAATCAATCAGGTAAATAGGTGATAGCAGTTTAAGTAGTAATTTGCTCATCTAGTGAGGGACAAGCATCTAAATACAGTTATGCTACCGGAGTGTTGAGCTTCATCACAGTTTCAGTTGTAGAGACTTTGAACACAATGAAATAGCAAGGTGTTTACAACTAGGCACGAGATGTTCCTCAATAAAAGTGCAGATTGAACAAGCTTCACTGGAAAGTGTTCAAAGGGCTGTTACCACCTAAAAAATTCCAGTGCATTGAATCAAATGATACTAAGCCTATGTAGCCTTAAATCCAAAGTAGTGTAGTAGTTTGGATATTGTTAACCAGGACTGCAGAGACTAGGGTTCAAATCCTTGCTCAACTGTGGAAACACACTCTCTGCCTAAGAGGGAGACAAGGACAGACCTCCTCTGAATTAATCTTGCCAAGAATACTCCATTATAGGTCCACCATAGGCTATCATAAATTGGAACAACTTGAAGGCACACAAGGACGTGCCTGTGCAATCTCCATGCATTACTGGGGGGGGAAAAACCCTACTGTTGTTTTGATGTGATTCACTTACATATTTTTACTTATTTATCTGCACTTTAGTTGCAGGCATTGGGGGCATCTAAACTGTAGAATGCAATTTGACCACTTCAATGAAATCCTGGGATTTATAGTTTTGTGAGGCACCAAAACACTGGCAGAGAAGGCTAAAAATCTTATAAAACTACAACACCTATGATTGATAGCATTGAGCCACGGCAGTTAAAATGTCGAACTGCACTCATTTTACAGTGTACATGCACCCAGTATCTTACAAGAGGCATTTTTCATACTGCCTTTTGAAGGGCAAGAAAACCCATTTGCCTCAAATGCGCAGGTGGCTGTCCTCATGATATTTGCCAAGTGCTGGTGAGAATTAAGGGCTAAATTGACTTTGCCTTGCTTTGGGCAAAGTCGGGATACTCCAGAGCTTGCTAGAAACGTTGGAATATCCTGTGGCTTTGGGGCAGTGGGATCAAGGCCAATTTGGATCAATCCACTGTCCAGACAGAACACTGGCGCCATCGGTGCCGAGAAAGGGGATGCATCGTGACAGTATCAGCGCTGCTGCTGCTCTCAGCCAGCTATGGACCCTCTGTCCAAGCTCCTGGCCATTGTGAGCACTCCATTCTGGCATCAGCAGAACCCAGCTTGATCATGTGGGTGCCAATGTGACACACAACAGCTTTGGCTGGATGCATCTGGGTAGAAGGCTTTTTAGCCTAAATAACATTTTAAATTATGTCAAGTGTATAGTGTAGATCAGGCATGGGAAAACTTCAGCCCTCCAGGTGTTTTGAACTTTAACTCCCACAATTCCTAACAGCTGGTAAGCTGGCTGGAGTTTCTGGGAGTTGAAGTCCAAAACTTCTGGAGGGAGGACTGAAGTATGCTCATGCTTGGTGTAGAATAGATGGTCTAGCAGAGGCACATCCCTGCTTGACAAGTAAAACCCATAGGACAAAAATGGTTTATGTAAAACATGTAAAGCCAATGTTGGGGCAAGAATCTGGAATGGCGTCATCTCCTTCTGCAGCACCAAGTGACGTGCTTGTTCGGGGAGATCTTGAAGCAACCTAGAAGATTTGTGCTATGTATATGTTCTTGGAGGAGTTACGGTACATTTTAGGCACACCTATCCAAGCTCTAGTTAACATTCAAAGTTGATTCTTCAACATCTTTGCCTTGTGCCAATAAATAGCAACCTAGTTACTAACCTATGTTACTTGTATTTCACATCAGTGCATGTTTTAAAACATTTTACTATGCAATAATGGTATGCTTCTCTTATCAACTGTTTAAGAAGCATGGGTTAAATGCTACAGTTTCAAAACTTAATTATGTTGTTAGCGATTTCTACTCTTCTCCATACTACTTCACCTCAACACTTCATGTGTTGAGATGTGCTTACTGAAAAGAAAAACAGATTAAACCCAGTCCGTATAGTAACAGTAATAATCTATAAGGCACTTCATTTTGTCATCCCATGCATTTCTATAAAAAAGGGAGGCTACTCATCAACATCATCTCAAGTTGCCACAACAGTATTGAATTATCCCATGACTTTTTCTTCCTTACCTCTTTGCTTTCCTGGATCTTTCTTGTTTACAAGGTAAGGCCAAGGAGGAGGCAGCAGTTCAGCTGGTACAGCAACCCAGGGTTCAGAGAGCCAAGGAGGACCCCGTGAATGAGGGTGGTGGAAAAAACCTGCATTTTGGTTGCTCCTGAACTAACTGGATGTAAGGATGGCTCCCAACTTGATATCCTCCCATCAGCAACTGAAAACCTTCTCATGACAGCAGGTATTTGAAACATTACATGGGATAGGTTTTCAGTTATGTTATTTATCGTATCAGAGGGGAACTGAGTGTACAGTTTCTACACACACACACACACACACACACACACACACACACACACACACACACATATATATATATATAGAGAGAGAGAGAGAATTTAAAACTTGGCATTAAACTAATGTCTTTTGACCAGTAGCTCCACTTTGTGGCTCCCATTTCTCATGGTGCCAGAGCACAGCCTATTCAGCACCTTCCAAATCGCAGTGTCTGTGTGCCGGGGGGGGGGGGGTCTCTTATTCGTTCAGCCATGGGTTGAGGTTCCAAGTTTTAGCCTGCCACTTTTGGACTCTTGCTTGCTGAGGTGTCCCTGTGATCTTAGAAAACTTTTCTTGATCTAAGGTGTTGGCATGACCAATATCCGAATAGGGGATAGGCTGGAGATGTCACTGCCTTGGTCCTTTCATTATTGGCTGCTACTTCTGGACAGATGTCAGGTGGTGCAATACCAGCTAAATAGTATAATTTATCTAGTGGTGTGTGGTGTAGGCATCCTGTGATAATGTGACATGTCTCATTAAGAGCCACACCCATTGTTTTAGCATGATGAAATGTGTTCCACCCTAGGCATACGGATTCAGCAGTAGAGTCAAATTGCAAGGGTAGGTGTCAATTATGTGATGTTATGGTTTGTATTGTCTTTTAATAAGCATTAAAGTTTTCATGGTTTAAATTTATAAATGGCCCAATTGCTTTTTAAATAACTTAAAAATTATTTGGGGCCACAGTGGCACAATGGGTTAAACCGTTGAGATGCTGAACAGTTAGAATCTGCGAGGGGGTGAGCTGCCACTGTTAGATGCAGCTCCTGCCTACCTAGCAGTTTGAAAAAATGCAAATGTGAGATCAATAGGTACAGCTTTGGTGGGAAGGTAAATGGCGCCCCATGCAGTCATGCAGGCCACATGATCTAGGAGGTATCTAAGGACAATGTAGGCTCTTCAGCTTGGAAATGGAAATGAGCACCTTCTCCAGGGCCGGAGATGAAAGGGGAAGCTTTTGTATTTGTGTTTCATTGTTTCAAGGCATTGAATGTTTGCCTGTGTCTGTTTATATGTTGGAATCTACCCTGAGTCCCCTCGGGGAGATAGCGCAGAATACAAATAAAGTATTATTATTATTACTACTTCTATCCAAGTATTTGTATATCTTCTAATCTGCATTGTTTTAAATATATTGTTAGCCATCTTGGGTCCCATCATTAGGAGAAAGGTCAATGATAGGAGAGGAATATGATGTCAAATGTGGGGAGAAAGGCAGAGGCCACAGCATATGAACCATGGGGCTATGTGAGGTTGTGACATTAGCGTTTTATGAAAACTACTTAAATGTCATCATTGTAAAGTAGTTTGTCTGTGCTTCACGGACTCCAGCAAGGCTAAACATATTAATGATTAACTTGTATCCCAGTTTCTAAAACATGTTCGAACAGTAAATTGGACATCTGAACTTTCATGCATTTCAGAAACACATTACACTGTATTCCTCAACATGATGCAGTTGCATCTCAGCCCAACATAACATGCATTACGTAAAGTCGATGCTCCTCTCCAACAAGAAATATCTGATCTACAAACCTTGCATTTCCAAGAGATGCTAGAATTATACTTTCAAAGCATGTTTGCGATTGTTACTATATTTATGAATAGGGTACACAGCAATCATTTTTGAAGGAGGTATTTTTATTCCTGGAGTTCCACTTGAGAGTAAGCAGAGGAGAGGAAGATTTTATGAAACATTTTTTTTGTGCCCGGACAATGAAAGTAGATAATAGCGTGTTCCAATTTGCAACTCTTCCAAGTATATATTTGCACCATTGATCTCATGTGAGATTGTATGTCTGTTCACTGCTGTGAAGCAGGCACAAATGCACACAACTTAGAACCTAGCAGGTAGAAAATTACAAAGCTCCCCAGAAGGCCTATGTAAGGGTGAAAATGCCCTTAAATAGCAGTGAGGGAAACAAACACAGGGACAGACCAGATTAAAAAAAACAAGGGGCAGTGGGGTGGGAGGACAAGGTTGGGCTTTGGCAATTGAAAGAAAAACCTGAACACAGGCCTGGTTTCAGCAGCTCCTAACCTTAGAAGCATAATCCTCCAAGCACAGAAACTATAGATAGGTCAAAAGGAAAGGATCACACACCTATCAAGAATTGTACCAAATCAAGTTAACTGTCATTTAACACAAAATGCCATTTCCTATTTGGGGAGACTGCCAACATGAAAATGGTGGCAGCTCTTTTACAGAATATATGCAGAAGATCCCAGGCTTAAACTCTGACATCTCTAGTTAAAAACATGTAGTAGCAGATGATCGGAAAGACCTCTTTGTGTAGGACACTGGAGAGCCCCTGCCAGATAGTGGAGAGCAGATATACTGGCCAAGACAAACAGGAAAATGCTCTACATCAGCTCAGATCACTCCTTATTGATCTGAATGAAGCAATGATGCAGTTTAAGCAGTGGAGATCTATATGGAGATTAACAAAGATATCAATATACTTATCAAGAGTAAAGCGTTGCAGTTTCCGCCTTCTTGAGTTGCCAAAGGTGAACGTTATCTTTCCCTTTCATCATTGACAACTACACGAGGAAGCCTTTTCTCTTGATATGTATACTTAAATTCCCTTTGTTAATTGCCTACACATACACTATTAGGAGGGAATATTTCATAATCTCAAACTTAATGGGAGAGTGTCAATTCTTTCTAGCAACACTTGGCTGGCTTTATTCAGCTAAATACCAGAGCCCATGGTGGTGCAATGTGCTGACAGGACTGCCGACCAACAGGACAGCAGTTTGAATCCTGGGAGAGCAGGTTGAGCTCCCTCTGTCAGCTCCAGCTCCCCATGCGGGGACATGAGAGAAGCCTCCCACAGGGATGGCAAAACACCAAACATCCAGGCATCCCCTGGGCAACATCCTTGCAGACGGCCAATTCTCTCACACGAAGCAACTTGCAGTTTCTCAAGTCGCTCCTGATGAAACAAACAAACAACCAAACCAGAAATACGTTGCAGAATGTGGTTTTTTTCCTGACACAAAATATAATTAAGAAACTATCCCTTTCACTGGCATTTTTGTAATACACACATTTAACAAAACATGGGCATAAATAGCACTTTTAAAATTGTATAAATGGACTTGAGGACAGTGACACATACCAAGTGTGATACCAAGTGTGAATGGCATACAGGAGTAAAGATGGAGCACTATGCCACACAAAACAGAACTGTCCCCCCCCCATAAGAAGCCCAATTACATTTGCCTATGCTCTATTCACAGTTGCAGTACTTTTCCCATTTTGAAACACTATTTTCCAAGTAGGAATTGGTTGTAGGATATTACTTGGAGCTGAGATACTTACATTCATACATAGCATTCTCCACTAAAGATTCAATCTTCGATTGGTCAGAGCTAATGAAGAATTCTTTGAAGGAGGAATGGAGTTAAAAGAAGCAGAAACAAGAAAGATGACCGGGGGGGGGGGGGACGGGGACAGGGGGGGGGACAAAAGACACAGACATTTAAGACACCTCAAATAGCTTATTGTGTTCAAACAGAAGTTCCAACGCAAGAAGGCAGGAAAGATACATCGACGTGTAATCTAGAAATTGAACAACAGTCTGTCAAAGGTGAAAGGCTGCAACCAAGTCTCTATCTGCCCCACTGAAGTAATGAAGAGAGGCTGCTCCCTTCCAGGGTTAGACTGGCAAATGCTTCAGACTCAGAACTAGTATGAGGCTGGTCAGCACCTGGTGAGGCTTTTGCGCCACGGCAACGACTACTTAGTACTCACAACAAACAAATAAAACCCAACAGTTCCATATATGAACAACAACAGTGCAATACTAGCGTGAGGTACCACAGGTGAATTGGGAAATGAAGGCAACCACCCTGCAGCAAAGCAGCCCCCATGGCACGTGTTTGGAAAGAGCTGCGGAGAGAGTGAAGACACACATGCTAGACATGGAAAAAGGGAAAGGTCAAGGCTGGAAAACCTTTAAGTCCAAGGAACAAGCAGGCGTGGCACAGGCCTGCTTGGCAGAGCTTCTTGAGAGCAGCCCTGCTCAAGACCTGAGCTCCCAGTCATGGAAGACGGCGGAAGATTCTTCGGAGGCAAAGAGGCCCAGTCTTGGAATGCTTCTCCCGTGTTTTCATTTTTACTATTCTCTTTGATAAAGGGCCAATCATATGCTACAGTTTGCTTTGCTGCATTAGAATATACAGTGCGTGTATTTCCCATCCCTAGAGTTGGGCAAAAACCACCTGTGGGTGCAATTCAGATTGGGAAAACTCTGTAGGGGGAAAATATTAACCCTACATCCTTAAGGCTGCTGTTTCAGGTTCTGAAAGCCATCACACAGCTTTACAATAAAAATGAAGTTGCAGTCTTCTCATGTAGTTTGGCACTCTGCTCTATGAGGTTATGCTTTCCAGCTGTAGTACACACAGACACCCCTATTAGGACAATTGGCAGGTGAGCCCTTTAGTCATCCCTTTGAGAAATATCACTAGGACAGGCAGGAGAATCCCTTTCTTTCTTGGGGGGGGGGGCACAAAGGGAAGTTAGTTATATAGAAAAGGCATTTTTTTAAAAAAGGGGCTCAATTCCTATAGAGCAGTGGGTCTCAACCTTCCTGATGTCGTGACCCTTAATACAGTTCCTCATGTTGTGGTGACCTCAACCATAACATTATTTTCTTTGCTACTTCATAACTGGAATTTTGCTACAGGTGTGAATTGTAATTGTAAAGATCTGATACGCAAGATGTACTTTCATTCATAAATACCTAATATGCCCAAATTTGAATACTGGTGGGGTTGGAAGGGGGTAGGATTGATTTTGTCATTTGGGAATTCTAGTTGCTAGGATTTATAGTTAAACTACAATCAAAGAGCATTCTGAACTCCACCAATGATAGATTTGAACAAGTCTTGGCACAGAGAACTCCCATGACCAAGGGCCATGTGGGCATTGACCTTGAATTTTGGAGTTGTAGTTCACCTACATCCAGAGAGCACTGTGGACTCAAGCAATGATGTATCTGGACCAAACTTGGCATGAATACCCAATATGCCACAATGTGAATACTGGTGGAGTTTGGAGAAAATAGTCATTGGCATTTGGGAGTTGTGTTTGCTGGGATTTATAATTCACCTACAATCAAAGAGCTCTCTGAACCCCACCAAAATAGAATTGGATCAAACTTCCAACACAGGACTGTGTTTTCTGATGTTCTTTGGTGGCCCCTCTGACACCCCCTCACAACACCCCCCCCCCCCAAGGCGTCCTGACCCTCAGGTTGAGAAATGCTGGTATAGAGGTTCCCAGAAAGAAAACACTCCACATCCCATTCTCCTTGTGAATCCATATCAGTTCTACAAAATCATTCAAAGAGAGAAACCAGTAGGTTACCATCAACAGTAATGGAATGGCATCTTCTATGCTGTATTCTAGCATGCTAAGATGTCCCTATCCCTCCTAAACCATAAAGCAGATAGCCTGCCTTCCCAGGTAAAACTGTGGTCACTTACCAGACATATCTAGGAATCCAAAGGGAGCTTTAAAAGATTACCACCACTCTTGAAGTCCATTTTGGTAGCATAGCAAGTCAACCAGGTAAGAGGGGGAGGGGGGCGGCAGAGGAAATGGCAGCTACGCAAGCACAAGGCATCCCGACTGTTCCCTCTGAACTGGATACATCAGTGATGGCTACTCTGGTGCTTCAGCTGCCATCTTTCCACCACCAGAGTAAATGGCTCTGAGAAGAGAACTTGAAAAACATCCAGAGAGCCGAATCCAATGCTTGGGGAGAAGAGCTGCTTACGAGTTTCCTAGAAGTTACTTTGTGCACAGTATTCATTGGGGCGAAGCAAGGATGTTGCAAGTATGGTAGGCAGAGAAATGCACAAGGATCCTCCCTTCCCCAACAATTAAAAATTTACATATGCTATATACATACATTCAAAGATATATCAATATAAATATATAAAACAAACTTCAGCAGGTGAGCAGATGGGAGGCCAAAGGCCGGGGCTAGAGCCAGGGCCAGCCCTGGAATGCTTCGCTCGGTCCTGCTCTTGTCTTTCGGATATAGGAGGTGTGTGGCTGGAGGATCCCTCTGCAATGCACTGAAGAACTTAAACGTGCCTACGTTTCCTAGTCCTGGGGCAGTTTCCTCTGCAGGGTGAGTCTTCTGCTGCCCGGAAATGATGAACCAGCACAGGGAGAGTCAGCACACGTCCAAACACAAACAGACAGTGCTAGGGCCCACACCACACTACTTTGGTTGAGTCAGGCTTGGCTGGGCTTGTGCAGAGAATAGATTGACTGCAACTATAGGCGAGTGGGTTCCTCTTCACTTTCACTGCAGTTCCCGCAACAGTCCTAGAGAACAAAGGGAGGCAGGAATAGGGAAGGGTGGAGAAAAGCAACAGGAAAAGGGAGAGCAGACAGAAAGCATTGCATAAGTATGGTTGTTATTCCAACAGGCAAGAAGGCACAGGATTTTCATTCCCATCGGCTTACAGAAAGACATGGTTGCTTAGAAGGGAACTTTTCTGCCCAGGAACAAGATAAAGTCTGGGCTAGAGGGCACTGCTCCCAAAGCTCAGTGTCCCTTTGAGGAGCTAGGACAGTGTATAAATAATAATAATTAGATACATAACAAGATTTGAACACAGCAAACAAGATCACTATGCTCACTTTTGTATTTGATCACACATCAGACACTTCCCAAGTGTCTAGGACTATGTGATGTTTATTTCATGTCCAGCACTTGGACATATGTGCCACCATTGGGGAGATGGTGGCAGTGTATAAATAAAGATGATGATGGTGATTTGATACACAAGATTGCTACACAGAAACAAGATCACTATGCTGGCTTTTTTTAATCACACACTGGGCACTTCCAAAGTGTCTAGGACTGTGTAATATATTGACAATAATGCATGAAGATCAGAGTAGAGTGGCCTTTTGCAGCTGACAGACAGTAATTTTGTCAGCGCCAATTGTTTTGAAGTGCAGGCCAAGGTCTTTAGGCACTGCACCCAGTGTGCCGCTCACCACTGGGACCACCTTTACTGGCTTGTGTCTTTGCAGTTCTATCTATCATCTATCTATCTATCTATCTATCTATCTATCTATTATTATTATTATTATTATTGCAGCCAATCTATAATACTAGAGAGAAAGAATCTCACTGGATCCACATTTATTTGAAGCCAGACTGTACTTTTTGTACCTTTGTAGAACTGTACCTGAACATATATTTATTTTATTTACTTCACTTGTATGCCTCTTTTCTCACGCCGGGGGACGGGGACTCAAAGTGGTTTCTAACATATTCATGGCAAAATTTAATGCCTCACGTACATATGAAACCTAACATAAAACAACAATAACTTATAACTATCGATTCGATCATAATTGATTTGACCATAAATGTACAACATGAAAGTATGAACCATTCCCAACTATAGCGCAGGAGCCATAGCCTAGCTGTCTGGACTGTCTTGGGCTGCTCTGAGTCCCCCCTCGGGGGTAGAGAAGAGCGGGGTAGAAATGTTGGAAATAAATAAAATAAATGTCCAAAACATCAGCCCAATCCCATGGAATATTTAAAGACCGTGAGTAAGGATGAAGTGGAACACTTTTTGGTTTACCAGTATCAGAACCAACTAAAAGAGTAATGGCAGTTAGAAAAAAACTGCTTTAAAAATATATTGCCTCCATGCCAGAAGAACAAGGCAAGATATTCACAAGTGATTTTCATGTTTTTATTAGCTGTTTTTAATTTTTATATGTTACTAGCTTTGGGATGAAGAAAGGAGGGCGGTGCCCATAGAGGTTATTTGAAAATGGGCTGAGGCCTGCAAAAATAAACTTTGGAAGCCTTACTGTCCATTCAGGCTGAGGCCTAGGAAGCCTTACTGTCCATTCAGGCTGAGGCCATTCAGGGAAGCCTTACTGTCCATTCAGGCTGAGGCTGCTCCCTCAAACTGCACCAGGATGTAGAATGGGTCTCGAGGGTTCTGTGTAGCAAGTTTGGTCTTGTTCTCTCATTGTTTGGGGTTGCAAAGGGGTTGCAAAGTGTTTTGGGCTTAAACTCCCACCATGCCTGACTGCCTCAGGTCTTTTCCTTTCCCCCTCTGCCACTTGAGAGCGTCGGAATGTTCATGTTGGTGACTGCCTCAGGCCTTTGCCTTATCCTTCTCTGGCAGTTTAGAGGGCCAGTACGTTCGTGTTGGTTGGCTAATAGAGGCGTTATGCAAATACTCCCCCACTGGCAACCAATCATGTTGTCAGAATGTAGAGGCCGGGAGCCAATCAGAATGCTGGCACATATTCCTCCGCAAACACTGACTTTTATATATATAGATAGAAGTGTCCTCTTATCTCATGGTGAATTGCCCTATTGAATTTATGCTTAGTTATATGCTGTTGATTTATGATTTAATTTATGATTGAAAGGCATTGACTTTTGCCATTTTTTCTTGAGTGCCCCCAGGGGTACAAAAAGAGGTATATAAATACTGTAAATAAATAAATAACTCTGTAGTGGCTATTAATGCACACAAGCAGCTTTTTCTTAAGGGGGATGGAGGCTCTGAAGAAATAGTTCTCATCCCCTTGACTTGCCATGTCCGCAAGCATGTCTGGGGTATCGGGGAAGCCACTTTCCTGAGCAGGGCAGCTGGGAGAGAAGGAGCTGCTCATTTCTGGAAAGAGAAAACATGCTGCAAGAACTCCAGCCAGACAGCTAAAGGCCCTCCTAAGGCATCTCTCTGCTTACAGAGAACGCCAACAGAGCCACCAGAGCTGGGCCAGGAAGAACAGGGCCAAAGGCTATTGGGAAATGATAGACCCACATAGAAGGTTGTGTGCAAGTATAGTAATATAAAGAAAACACATAACATGCAAGGAAAATATCAAATCCCTGGTCCTGTGAAAATGCTGCTTCTTCCTAGGCATTGAAAACATAGGGGTCGGTTAAAGGGCTACTATTTAAATCAGAAGAGTTCCAAAAACAATCAGGGACAAGCTTCAGGAAAGAGCAAATGCAACTTTTTCCAAATGTTTCTAACTCTTCTTCCAATGCTGGCTTACAACATTCCAAATAGTAAACAGACAGGTTAGTCATGATGAGAAATCTTTGGGGAAATGGGAGACTATAATGCCCTTTCCCTTTGTGTAGGTGCTGTGGGCTATATTTAATAGAAGGGAACTGGCAAAACCATTTCTGAGTATTCCTTGTCTAAGAATACCCTATTAATCTCCTTTCCTGTAGTTTGAAGCCACTGTTCCGCGTCCTAGTCTCCAGGGCAGCAGAAAACAAGCCGGCTCCCCCCTCCCCCTCACATATTTATACATGGCCATCATGTCTCCTCTCAGTCTTCTCTTCTGCAGGCGAAACATGCCCAGCTCTTTAAGCTGCTCCTCATAGGGCTTGTTCTCCAGACCTTTGATCAATTTAGTCGCCCTCCTCTGGACACATTCCAGCTTGTCAACATCTCTCTTCAAGGCAGAATAGCAGGGTACCATGGCCTCCCTGAATCTAGACACTATACTCTTATTTATGCAGGCCGAAATTCTATTGGCTTTTTTTGCCGCTGCATGACATTGTTGGCTCATGTTTAACTTGTTGTCCACAAAGACTCCAAGATCTTTTTCACACGTACTGCTGTAGAGTCAGGCATCCCTCATTCTGTATCTTTACATTTCATTTTTTTTCTGCCTAAGTGGAATATCTTGCATTTCCTTAGTTTTGGCCCATTTCTCTAATCAGTTCAGATGGATTTGAATTCTGCTCATGTCTTCTGGAGCATGAGCTATCCCTCCCAATTTGGTGTCATCTGCAAACTTGATGATCATGTCTTCTAACTCTTCATCTAAGTCACCAATAAAGATGTTGAACAGATCTGGGCCCAGGATGGAATCCTGCGGTACTCCACCCTTTGGGTCCGTTCGCGTAACCAATTACAGATCCACCTAACTGCAGTTTTGCCATAGTTAATTAAATAATCTGTATTTATATCTTGCTACCATCTCTTTGAAGGGACTCGGGGCAGCTCACAGAAGCCCTCCAAGTGCCGGACATAAAATAAACAAAACATAAGCATATAAACGATGACAACATAAATTTACAACAGCAAACACACATAAAACATCACATAGTAAAATTTTGTGAAGAAGTGTAGGAGTGACATATTAGCAACCAAAACAGTTCCAGGTATTCTAGACCTGTTGGGTGTTCAGAATTGATAGGTATCTGATTATCTTTGGAGAAAATGGCTTAGAATCAGGTCTGGAGCACTTATGGAGGTTGGAAGTCAATGGAACTGAGTTCCAGGACTACTGCAATGGATAGGGGACTCAGCCTCGTGGCTACAAAAGGATGTGTAGTGCAAAGAGAACAAAGTGAAGGTTATGAGGAAACTATTCAGAATATAGGAGGTGTCATCTTTTCTTGTGATCAGAAAATTTACCTGTCGACTGAAGAGACGCTGAAGTAGACCTTTTTTTGGCACAGTAGGTTGCTCCCCCTTCCAGTCCAGATCAGGAGGCACAGAGCCATCAGGACTAAGGACATTTAGCTCTTTGAAACACTCTGTTTCTATCATCTAGAAAAAAAGAAAAATAAGTACAAAGGTTGCCAAAAGAAAAAAATGCATTGTTTTCTGAGGAACCCCATTAAAAGAGTGTCCCGCTGCCATTAGGTCCAAGGTAGCAAAGTATGAAATACCTCCACTGATTTGTTGTGCAGGTTTGTGGCCCCCTAGCCCCTGAGAAGAATGGGTGGCCCTTTCAATATGTATTCCCTTTCAGAAGCACCATGCTCCCTGGCGCACAGCAGAACACTTACCTCATTTTGCCAAGGAATAGGGACACTTCCTGTTGCAAACTTATGGTAGAAATCATGATCTATGGGCTCCAGCTCTACTCCCTTGACTGTGGAGAACTGCTCAATGTCCAATACATCTTTGCAATAAATAGCTTGGGGCTAAGAGGAATGCAAAAAAGAGCATTATGAAAGGCTAATCCTCCAGCCGTTGAATTTTGAAACAGAGATTGCAAGGCTCCTCTGTGTCATTCATGTACACTGAACTCACATCGGGTTTGAACGGTGGGTCTAGCATCCCAGCTTCCAGCCGCTTGAAATTCAAGTGTTTGAAGAGGGGGTGGTCTTTCACTTCCTGGGCACCGGCCTCTCCGCATCCCACCCGATCCAGTGGATCTTTGCACAGGAGCTGGAATACAGCAGAGAGAGTCAAAGCAGGGCCTCTCTACTACTTTGTGGCTTTGGCTACAAGTAGAAACTGGGGTAGCCAGAGACAAAACAAACCTGATTGGTTTCCAAGGAATTGACACAGAACTTCAATTTTATTTGTTTTTTTTTCTTGATTCCCACAGACAGAATTATTTAAATTATTATAGCTACTGTATTCATAATAATTGTTTGATGGAAATCTGAAAGAATATGCTTTTTCTCCAAACTCCCACAACTTCTAACAACTTTAAATGGTATGAGATTTATTTATTTATTTAATATCCTGTCCTTCTCACCGAAGGGGACTCAGAGCGACTCACAACAAGATTCATATATTTACTTAAGTTTCCCAGTCATATTCAAGTGTTATAAAGGGCATGGAAGACTACACACACTTTAATATTTATCTCAAAACTGTATCCCAATCTGCAATCCTTACCATATTTTGTACAAAATATACAAATGATGAAAAACCTTGTAAATTCAAGGATAAAGTAACAATTTTACCCAACACATATTTCAGGAAACAACTAAGTGATGACAGCTTATGGAATAGCACATGCGATAGATAGTATAGCCAACAACCACCTGTATTCCCAGGATATCTAAATATCTTATACACAAGGCACTGCTTACCCAAAACACTTGCAAAAGGAGTTAAAGTGTAAAGGGACTCAAGGGACTACAATTGATGGTGGATGAGGAGAAAGACACAAAGGAAGCCTGCTCCATCTTCCCAGCAGCTGAGACTTTCTGCATACAAGACATGTGAGTGGGACTGTGGCGAGATTTCATGTCGAAATCCCATCAATTGTTGTTTCAATTATGTTGTTGTATCTTAACTGGTAAACTAAATGAGAACAAGATGCCTCCAATAGAAATTAAAGCTTCTACATTGGCTTTTTCTGAGACAAATTACTAAGAGGATAGGATATGAATAAACAGGATGAGATAATGTAGATCTTGAAATGTTTATTTGCTCAATGCCAGGCTGACATTATAGATGGTGCACCTTGGAGTTAAGCCATATTTTCTGCTCACTAATCTTAAATACTTTCCTAGAGTCAGCCACCAAGGTGGAAAGTGATGATCTGAAAACTTGTACTTAGTAGGTTGCTAACATAGCAAAGGTGAATTTCTGTCTACGAACCCAGGAGATCTCTCAGTTCATCTGGAGAGACTCTACTCTCACTCCCGCCGCTTTCACAGCCGCGGTTGGTGAGGACGAGGGAGAGGACCTTCTCTGTAGTGGCCCCCCGACTCTGGAACTTGCTCCCCACGAACATCAGACAAGCCCCCACTTTGGCGGTTTTTAGGAAGAGCTTGAAGACATGTCTGTTCCAATGTGCCTTCTCTGAATTAAGTAAATAATGCCCTGCTGTGTGCAATTCTGCAAATGTCCTCAGAAGCACTTTAATTACCTGTTGGGTGTCTGCCCCACTTTGTCCTTGAAACCTTCCTGCTATACAATCCACCTCTGTCTGTATCCAACGTTTGTTTAAATTTTAATTCCCATTGGGCCCGCCCGAAATGGTTTTTAATTTTGTCTGTTATTGCTTATGTTAAGTTTTATTGAGCGTATTGTTTTATAAATGCTATTGTGTTGTTATTGTGTCTTATTGGGCTTGGCCTCATGTAAGCCGCCCCGAGTCCCTTTGGGAGATGGGGCGGGGTATAAATAAAGTTAATAAATAAATAAATAAATAAGGTGCACTGATGCAATTTCCTGGCTGAGCCTAGCTTTAGAGAGGGCCTTGTACACAAAACTAGTTCCAACAACACATCAAGGCATGCTCCACTCTGAAGAGACCTGACATCCCTTTGTAATGGGAATAGGAAGCTAAGTAGCTTAAGGCCAAGGAAACAGCACAAGTACCATGGAGCAGAGAGAACGCGAAGCAGGTGAGAATTTTGCAGAGTACTCTTCTTGCACTTCCTTCACGAGCCGTTCCACTTCTTCGCGTTTGATTTTTTTCCTGCGCTGCTGGAACGGAGATTGGCCCTCAATCATCTCATAGAGCAGGCATCCTAAAGCCCACCAGTCAGGACTGAATGTGTAGCGCTCATTCTTCACCACTTCAGGAGCTGCAAAAGTAAGAAGTGTGTGAAAAACCTATGCATAGCTTTCAAGTACACAAAATGTGGTACTAAGGGAAGGTTTGTAGCTCAATGATAGCTGGGCTGCAAGAAGGGCTTAAATGCGAATTCCAGGATTGAGAAGGACCATTGTCTGGAACCCTGGAGAGCCACTGTACATAAGTGCAGATGGTACTAAGCTAGATAAATCAATATAACACAATTTCCAATGACCCCAGCAGCCCAGGGTAAGAATTATGATTATATTCAGTCTCATGCTTCCTGTGATGGCAGAAATGGAAAATGACTTAAATAGCAGCGGCCTTGGCAAGAAGCAGCAGGAATGAATGCCCACCACCTTCCGCAAGCTGTAATTCAAAGATTAGCCATATCTCATTCTCCACAACTGTGTAATCCTGGCCTCGAGTAATTCATTACATTTCAAATTCCATTGTTTCCTCCTTCTACCCAAGCAATGCAAAGATGTTTGTAGATTATTTAACAAATGTTAGGCTATTTACACCACCTGAATATTTTCAAACATGTATGATACTGCCGGGCAATGAATACACCATAGAGATTCAATAAGCAACACTGAGCTGCATTTGTTCTTATCAATTACAAGTAGTTACAAAGCATCTTGTGGTTGACTTTGATATTTCAGGAAGGGACTTCCATATCCTTTCGTCGATACGAACCGTTTTTTTTGAAGTAGCACATGAATTATTTTTTACTGGGCACCAGAAAGATGCTCACTCTGTTGGAAGAAGCAACCTTCTTAAGCCTCCTCTATGTGATTTTTGTCTGTTTTGTAATGTGCCTGAAGTATATGTCTTATTTGATTTGCAGTTTCCTTATCTCTATATACCTAAAGCAGTGGGAGGGGCTGCAGATCATGTGACTGACTCAGTGAGAGTTTAGAATGTTCAGGTTTAAACAGGATGGCAGTTAGGGAATGTCAGTTGAGGAATGACTGTTAGAGAAGTGTGTTGAGCCTTGAATGAGCTTGAGAATCTGTCAGAGTGCAAAAACTCATGTTAGGAAGTTAGAAACTGTTGAGGCTTCTGTTTTATTTGAAAGTAAACTTGAAAGTGACTGTTAGAGAGCTGTATAAAGCAACATAGTTTATGAAGAAACTGCTAAAGTTATTAAGTTCAAGAACTTAATAACTTCAAGTTATTAAATTCTCTGAAACGTTACTGAAGTTTTTAACCCTTGACAAAAAATGTGCCTGTATCTTTAAATACATAAAGTTACCAGTAAGCAAAATGTGTGATCTTCAAAAGAAGTCTGCTGAAAACATCAAACAGAAACAAAATATCTACATGCCCAGCGATCATCCATTACCAGATAAATTCTGTTACCCTGATTAGGTTGTGATCCTAACAGTTCATGATCTATACCCAAACTAGCTGTACCCGGCACGCGTTGCTGTGCCCTATTTTGGAGATGCGAGGAAGTCTGAGTATGTAAGGGTTGGAGTTGTTGTTAGTTATGGTGTTGTTGGGGTCATGGCTGTGTTGTTGTGGGTTGTTTTGGTGGGTGGGATGTTGGAGTCCGGTGGAGTAGTTGTTGTGTGGTGTTGCTGGCGTTCTGCATAGCTTGTGGATATACAATGTTTTTTGTCTTTCCGTCTGCTGTGTTGATGTAGAGGTTGATGCGTGTGTGGGTGGGGTACTTTGGAAGTGAGTGGAGGTACTTGAAAAACCATTATCCAGGATCTCTTCGCAGAAATGTTGAAGCTTTCCAAAAAGCAAGATGACCTAGCCAGTAAACAAGACGATGGCGAAAAACTTCTCAAAGACCAGGAGAAACTGCTTAAAGACCAGGAGGTCTTAATAAAAGAAGAAATGGCCAATCTAAACAAGAACTTAAGAGAGGACATGTCCAAAATTCAAGATCAGATGACCAAAATGCAAGAAGAAATTAAAGAGGTGAAGCAAAAAGGCGAAAAAACAGATATTAAGCAAAAAAACTGGAAGAGATATATACGGAGAAAATAAGAAACCTGTCACACCTGACGAGACGCCTAGAAGACCAACAAGAACTGCTAGAGCTCAAAGAGAAGGAGTATCAACTCCGCTTTAAAAACCTCGAGGAAGAAGATCAGCAGGTGGTGAGAGAGGTGATTGTAGAGATCATCGCAAATCTCATGCAGTCTTCCAAAGAAATTATTGACAGAGAGATCGACAGATCCTATCGCCTGACCACAAACTTCTCTAGAAGAAATAAGACCATCAGAGACGTCTTGGTCTGCTTCAACCGAAAAAAAGTAAGGGATGACGTATTAAAGGAAGGGCAGAAGAAGACAGTAACATACAATAGAAGGAAAATCCAGATCTTAAGAGAGATCCCTTTCTCAATCCTCACCAAACGGAAGAAATATTACTTCCTGACAGAACTCCTAAAGGAAAAGGACATTAAGTACAGATGGGAGAGAAGGGAAGGTTTGATGCTCACATACGGGGGATCGAGACATTGGATCACTACATTAGAGAAAGCGGAAGCCTTTTTTAATAAACTATCAAAAGGAAAGGGAGCCCCAGACGAAAACCCCCCCAGAGAGGAGGAAGGGAACGACCAGGAAACGGACAGTGAGGATGAACTCTTGGGAGAGACGGATGTCCCAGGTATTAAAGAGAAGAAGACAAAGGCACAGCGCCAAAGAGACAAGACGGAATGGACAATGACTACCCGAAACCAGAAGGAAAAAGAGTTAAGGGGTTTTTCTTATGGAAATTAAGTGCTATTCCAATAATGTAAACGGGTTAAATAGCCCAAATAAGAGGAAACGGGTCTTTAATCATGTATATAGAAATAAGTTTAATGTGATAAATTTACAAGAGACCCATATCAGGGAGAAAGACCTAGCCCTACTTAACCGGGACAATTTAGGAAAAGTGTTTACCTCATCCTTTGGGGAAAACAAAAGAGGGGGTAGCCACCTATGTGAGCGACTTCCTGAATCCGTCATTAGCTTTTAAGGACAGAGAGGGAGAGGTGTAGGGGTATACTTTGAGTGGAATAAGTGTAAAATCTTATTGTGTAATATTTACGCCTAAATGGACCGAAGGTAAATTTTTTCAAATCCCTGAAGAAATATATACAAAATTGTGATTATGATGAAATTATGTTGGTAGGGGACTTTAACGGGGTGATGGAGTCGATGGATAGATCCTCGAGGGAAAAAAATAGACAATAAAGAGGGACAGTTGCCCAAGGAGGTAAAAAGGATTCTTGAGGAATTAGGGGTGAAAGATGTGTGGAGAGGGCAAAACCCGGCGGAGAAAGATTATACTTATTTCTCGGGGAGATTTCAATCCTGGTCCAGGATCGACCTAGTTTTGACATCCGCAGCGATAGCCATGAACCTAAAAAATGTAAAAATAACCACAAAACTGCATTCTGACCACTGTCCTTTGATTTTTCAACTAGGCAAGAAAAGAATACAAAAGAAATGGAGGCTTCAGGATGACCTCCTGAAAAGAGAAGAACAGGTTGACAGGTATAAGAATATCTTAAAGGAATTTTTCCAATTAAACTTAAATAAGGAGGTAACGGATAAAGTAGTGTGGGATGCCAGTAAGGCAGTCATCAGAGGCCATTTCATCCAACAAAACAGTATCAGAAGGAAGGAAGCAAAAAAATTAGAAACCGGATTGCTGGAAGAGATTAGCAGACTAGAGAGAGACCTGAAGAGAAACCCAAAAGATCCAAAAATAAGAAGAGAACTAGAGATAAAAATAAAAGAAAAGGAACTTCTGGACCTAGAGAAAATAGAAAAAAACCTTAGATTCATAAAACAACAAAACTTCCAAAATGCAAATAAACCGGGGAAATGGCTCTCGGCAAAAATTAGACAGAAAAAATGGAGAAATATGATAACCCAGATTACCGAGGGGGACAGAGTTTATAGTGAGGATAACCAAATCAGATCCCAGTTTCAGGCTTTTTACGAAAAACTTTACGCCGCAGATAAGATTAAGAAGGAGGAGGTACAAAGATATTTAAACCAACAAGATATTCAAAAAATAGATGAAAAAATAAGAGAACCCTAAATAAAGAGATCACTAGGGAAGAGATAAGGAAGGCAATCAGAAAGTTAAAAAATAATAAGAGTCCGGGACCAGACGGTCTAACGGCAAAATATTATAAATCATTGGCAGAAGAGCTCATACCCCACTTGCAAGTGGTAATGAATACTGCATTAAAAATCAAGAGATCCCCGAGACATGGAGAGAGGCTAATATAACACTAATACATAAAGAGGGACTCCCAACTTCTAACATGAGGAATTACAGGCCAATCTCGATCCTAAATTTAGATTACAAAATCTTTACTGCCATCCTTGCGGAGAGGATAAAAGCCTTTCTCCAAACATGGATAAAATCTGACCAGACAGGTTTCCTCCCAGGAAGGAGTGCAAGGGACAACATCAGGGTAATATTGGACTCTTTGGAACACTATAGAAAAATCCACAAAAAAGGTAGCCTTCCTTTTCATAGACGCGGAAAAGGCGTTTGATATGATAAATTGGGATTTTATTACCATGGTACTGAGGAACTGGACATAGGGGCCAGTTTCCTCAATGCAATCAAGGCTATATACTCGAGCCAATCGGCCAAAATCACAGTCAACGGGGAAGAATCTAAATCCATCCAAATTACGAAGGGAACTAGACAAGGCTGCCCACTCTCTCCACTGCTATTTATTCTGGCTCTGGAGACCCTGTTGGAGAAAATTAGGAAGACAAAAGAGTTGAGGGGCCTAGAAACCAAGAAAGGTTCCTTTAAGGTCCGCGCATTCGCGGATGATTTAGTATGCATTGTGGAAAATCCAAAGGAAAACCTGGAGGGGTGGCTAGAGACGGTGAAGCAATTCGGGATAGTCGCGGGCTTTAAAATAAATAAGCAAAAAACTAAAATGCTTACAAAAAATTTAACCAAGAAAGAAGGGGAGGAGCTACAAGCAAAGGTAGGCATAGAGATAACCAATAAAATAGATTACCTAGGGGTAAAGATCACCCCAAACAATATTAATTTGATAAAAACAATTATGACTCCATGTGGAAGGAGGTCAAAAGAAAACTGGAAAAATGGAAGGGGCTAAATCTCTCTATGCTGGGAAGAATTTCCCTCATTAAAATGAGTATCCTACCCAAAATGGTATTTGTATTCAGAAACCTCCCCATCCTGAAAAACGATAAAATATTGATAAACTGGAAAAAGACCTCTCAAAATTTATTTGGAGAGGCAAAAGGCCAGGATCAAGTGGTTGAGCTTGATCGGAGAGCCAGAGGAGGATTAGGCGTGCCGGACCCAAAAAGTTATTATGAAGCAGCGGCCCTAGATTGGGCCTGTGAATGGGCAACGCTGGAAGATACAAGACTCTTAGCGCTAGAAGGAAGTGGGCTTAGGGTGGGATGGCACGGTTATATGCTATACCACAAAGCAAAAGTGGAAATAGAATTTAAAGATCATGTAATCGGGGGGGGGGATTCTAAGAGTCTGGCAGAAATACAGAGGGAGATTCTATAGGAAGACCCGTTGTGGACCGCCCGATGGAGGCATTCCACCGGAGACTATATGGTAAGAGTAGATGGTTGAGGTATGCAGACCTTCTAAAGAGAGGGGAAACTGGGTGCTTCGAGATTTCCAGGAAATACAGGAATTAGATAATGACATAAATTGGTACTACTATTCACAGATTCAAAGCATATACCAAAAGACAAAGTCCAGGGTTTGAGACAAACCCAAACCCATGGGATCACGTAATGGGGAAAAACAGAAAAGGATTAGCACACTATACAGGAAAATTATAGAATGGCAAACAGAGGAGGAATCAATCAAAGAATGTATGGTGAAGTGGGCCCAAAATTTGGGCCGAGATCCCCTTAGATAAATGGACAAGAGTATGGAATATACACTCCAAATTTACTTACGCATATGAACTCAAAGAAAATATCATCAAAATGGTTCACAGATGGTATCTGACACTCGAAAAATTGCCAGGTATAATAAAAATTATTCCAATAAATGTTGGAAGTGTAAAGTCGAGGAGGAAACTTCTTCCATTTATGGTGGGGATGTGGGAGAGTGAAAAACTTCTGGAAAGGTATACATAAAGAAACTCAGAAAGCACTGCAGTTTAAATTTAAATGCAAACCAGAAACCTATCTATTGGGCATGGTTGACAGGGGGTCGGGAATGGACTATAATATGGAGAAGTGTTTTGTATATTGTTCAACAGCAGCAAGACTCTGCCTGGCTAAACGCTGGAAGAACGAAGAAATCCCATCATTAGAGGATTGGAGGAAGAAACTACATGAGATCCAGAAGATGGACTGTCTGACGAGAGCTCTAGACTATGACAACAAAATCAAGTCAACAGACTGGTCCAAAATTGTAGACTATTTAAAAAATTGTGATAAATGATAGAATGAAGACACAGCACCAACCTTAGCGCCTGTGAATTACCTACCCGAAAGGGGGAACCTCAGCCGGGTTAGACAGACAAAGCCACTAGGGGTAAACTTTAGAGAAGACGGTAGGCACTGATTGCCTAGAAAGGGAAAGAGGGGGTCGTCTGCTCTGGGTTAGGAAGTCATCGTATGTTTTCTGTGTTTTTTTGTTTGTGGGTCTGGTCCTGTGTCTCAGTTTTAAGGGGGTGGGGGAGGGGGAAGGGAGACGAGGGGGGGGTTCGAAGTATTTGTATTGCTAGTCTATGTCTCATTTGTGTATATGTTGTTTTTTTAATTTGCAAAATCAAATAAAGATCTATTAAAAAAAAGAAAAGAAAAACCATTATCCATGGTGTGTCCTCCTCGAATCTGCAGTCAGATGGAGTGTGGGTCATGGGGGGCATTGTTTGCCAAGTTTGGTCTTTATCGGTCTTGGTTCTTGGACACAGTGGTCTGTGGGGAATGATTCTTCGGCGTCGAGTATTTATGTCACAGCGGATAGGCAACAGAAATATAGAAGTTTAATTCCCCATCGGCCCAAAAACTCCAGTCTCTGTTCGAGTGAATAATGAAACTCTCATTCAATTCACAAGGTAAATATATAACTTTGTATTGAATTGTATTTAACAATAACTGGCAAAACATCGAAAAACAACAGCCATCACAGCTACCTTTCTAAACATCTTTTCCTCACAGATATTCAATCCCAACTGACAAATCCCAACTGTCACTTTGTAACGGAAATTCCTCAAGGTTCCATTTAGCAGTCTTGAGACAGCGCCATCTGGTGTCAAACATGTCACACTGCAGGTCATCTCAAACTGCGAAAATATATCTTGTGCTGACTCATGAATTGCTATTCAAAATGCAATAATCTGACAATGATGGGTTTTGAAGTACTACAAATCCCATTATCCATGGAGGTACTTCAAGTCCCATAATCCCTGGTCCACCCTCCTCCAAACTGTAGTAGAATGTAGCGTGGGTCATAGGGGCTCTGTGTGCCAAGGTAGGTTACTGTAAATTCAGGCCATACACAATGTCCAATGAGCTGAGGGCTAGTCGGGAGAATCAAGTTAATGAAGCCTTACTGTCAATTCAGAGCATAAACAGCATTCCATTAAGTGAGGCCTAGTCAGGGAAATTAAGTTAATGAAGCCTTACTGTCAATTTTGGGCGTGGTCTGTGATTTGTAGGGGTGTAAATTTTCTGTGGGAAGTGAATTTGGTGTTTGTGTTTGTGCCTCAGCCCTTTGCCTTATCCTCCTCTGACAGTTTATTATGGGTCGGAATGTTCATGTTGGCTGGCCAGTACAGGAGTTATGCAAATCCGCCCTTATTGGCAGCCAATCATGTTGTCAGAATGTAGAGGCTGGGAGAGTTGTTGGCAGCCCCGGAGGATGCTGGGAAATGTAGGTTTTTTAACTCGTTGTTTTGGGGGCCTTTTAGGTTTTGGGGGGAAAGTTTCTTTGCTACAAACCTACCTTGTCTGAGGCCTATTTCTGTTGGCAAGTTTGGTGTCTCTGCGTTGTAAGGTTTCTCTGTTTGGGACGGTCGTTCCATGACGACTCTTCCTTTATATATATAGATGGTCAGTGATCCTAACAGGTCACGATCCATTCTCCCCAATTCACTCCAACCTTCTCAGCCCCTACTGAAAAGGGGCTGCCTTTGTCCTATGTTCTGCTCTGCCCCATAGTCTCCATCACGACCCCAGTTGACTCACCAGGTACTTCTTGGATACTTACCCATGTAGCCAACTGTTCCCACCCGGCCTTTTATCTTCTGTCCCTCCGGAACATATACAGCAAGCCCCAGATCAGAAATGCGGATGTGACCTTGTGAAAAGAAAGTGAGTCAAGTGAGTGTTCAATTTACAGAGTCTCCTCAACCCAGAATAAATCCTGCTATAGAACCTAAAGTGCATCAACTTGCTGATAGATGGAGCCATAGGATCGACTGCAAACGTTTACTCACCATGGTCGTCCAGCAAGATATTCTCTGGTTTCAAATCCCTATAGGGGAAGACAGATTTCATAAGATCAATCCTTTCCTGTTGCTCATGCTCACGAAGAACTTCAGAAAACCGCGAAGCAAGAATTCCAGTTGTCAAAAAATACCCTACATTTCAAAATACAGAGCTCTCCCATACAGATCTTCTCTATGGAAAGATCTCAGCTTCAGTTGGTCCCTGTATCCCTGGATTTATATATATATATATATATATATAATAATGCAAGAGTTCAGTTTGAAAATATTTTTTTTTAAATCTAATTTATTTATTTATTTAAAACATTTATATTCTGCCCTTCTCACCCCGCATGGGACTCAGGGCGGAGCACAACATATATACGGCAAACATTCTATGCTGGGACATAAAACCATGAATGTATACAAACATTAAAATCACTTATATTCACATTAAAATTTGCTTTAAAACTATCTCAGGACACCATTTTGCTTCAAAACTTTGCCTCAGGAACCATTTTGCTTCAAAACCGCAAATATTGATTTTATTATTTATTTGCTGCATTTATATACCGCTTTTCTCACCCCTGGGGGGACTCAAAGCGGTGTACATCAAGTAATGGCAAGATTCAATGCCAACAGATATACAAAACCAAAGCATAATAATTAAAATGATAACATAACTAAAAATTAAACCATCGACATGAAAAACAATTAAAACATAGAATTAAAACATCTTAATATAACATTAAAATCACATTTTATACAAGAAAACACAATTTTACTAAGCCATTATATGTTATGAGACACGAACATCCATGGATTTTGGTGTCCACAGGGGGCCTTGGAACCAAACTTCAGCAGAAACTAAGGCTCACTGTACTTTAAATAAATGGTCCATTGTTCAGGGAGCACCACTCTCTTGGCCCTTAAACCTTTCTCCACACCCTCCACCAGCCTGAGAATCAAAGGGTACCAGACCTTCTTCAGTTTCAGAACAATTCATTCACAGTACAGTACATTCAAGTTGCACCAATCACTGCTGGCTCAGAATGCCAACCTAATTTCCAGCTTTGCCTAGGAGAGGGTCCAATTCTCACCTGTACACTATCCTCTCATTGTGAAGGTCTTCCAACCCACAGCAGAGTTCAGCAGCATAGAAAGCAGCTCGTGGCTCCTCAAAGCCTGCCTCCCCCATGTGGTAGATGTGGAACTTCAGATCCCCGCCATTCATGAGAGTCAAGACCAAGCAGAGGGCATCTTTAGTTTCATAAGCATAAGCCAGGCTCACCTGTAATACAGACAGACTGGTCAGACTCTAGAAAAGAATCAAGATAGCCCCCACAGCTTAGCATTCCCCCACCAAACATATGGCATGGCTGCGCCAATCTTTACAAACACCAGAAATACTCTGAACAGAAAGGATGTGCAAGCAAATAGTTATAAGGAGAGTTATAATATAGTAATGTAATGTTAAGTGATAAAGGGGAGATGAAAAGAATGGAGGAAGCAGCAGCTAAACAGAAAGAGACTGGGCATTCTGGAAAGGTGTAAGAAAAAAAGAAAAATGAAAGAGTTAGGATCTAACTCTCAGACCAGGAATACAAAACGCCCAGAGTTTACAGTATGGTCAGAATAATGCCAGCACCATCTACATGTGTAATGGTCAGAAATCACTAGCATGTCCATACTGTCAGAGCTTCCCCAATTACTAGGAACTGCCTTGTTTTATAATCAGATTCTCTAGGCACAAATTGAATCTGGAAGGACAGAACATCAAGATGTCTGATCAGAAGGAATGCAAACTTTGAACAAACAGAAAACGAGATGCAGAAGGCTGGACATTTAACCCAGCTCTTCTGGGGATTTTTAAAATGGCAAAAACCACCATAATACTCATTTCCAGTTGGTACAACCCATGTGTGCACTAAATATAAAATATTTGATTGGCACAAAAGGCTCACAACCAATTATTTCCTTTTGTCCTAATGAACTTAGGTAAAAAGCTATGCATTATTTTAAACAGATTACGCTGCCCTTGAACAGAAATATTTTTAGCCCTTAAGGTCTCAATAAAACTGGCGCGCCCATCAGGGATGGACAAGATGTGGCCTGGAGGAAACCTGGTGGAGGTCTTGGAAGCCTCTATCCCTTCCCATACTGTGGTTGCAGTAACTACTACATCTAGAGTGCTCTTTCTGGCCTGAAATGTAAACTGCCACTGTTAGAAGCTTTAACAGTCTGTATGTCAACTTTTAAATAGGTTATAGCTCCCCTGCACTATTTAATTTAAGAAAATATCCCTACTCCTAAACCAAAGGTGGATTTCCTGCAACTTCTCTTTACTGAATTGGGAAGCATTTTTAGCTGTTCAAGTGATCCTCCAAATGAGCCTAAAGTCAGAAAAGTGGCCTACAGTTTGCCCACAATTCCCAATCCTTAAATGCTAGAAAGGCTGCAGCTTTTATGAGAACACCATTTAGAGTACTAGAGAAATTACTATTTGCCTTTTATCTTTAATAATAACATAAAAATCCAGCCAGACTCTGGGGCTTCTGTGCTATCACAGTACTTGGGGTGGGACTGAGAGAAGGACTTCCTCTATTGATCAAAGAGCCCGGGTAGGCTTGTACAAGGAGATGTGGTTTCCTAGATAGGCTGGACCTGAACTGTTTAGGGCTTTATAGGTAATGACCAGCACTTTGTATTTAACCCAGAAGCGAACTGGCAGCCAGTGGAACATGGAAATGGTTCTCTCCCTGTGCGGAGCACTGGTCAAAAATCTGGCAGGTTCTGTAGGTTTGTTCTTAAGTTGAAATTGTTTGTAAGTCAGAATAAGTATATTTTTAAAGTGTAACTCCAGCCATACATACATGCATACATATCTGCTTTGGATAGCATAGGGAAGGGTTAACACCCCTGTGGTATTTGTTTTGCTGTCTGTGCACCTGTTCAGAAAATTTCACCTCACTTTCTGTCCCTGTGAAAATTAGATTTTGATAATTTTGGCTTTTTGTGGAAACAAAGATTGCTGATAAAGCTTCTGTGGAGTCACCTTTCCCCCCATAATAACTCTTAACAGGAGTGAATTTCCCCTCCTAAGGGTAAACTTCTCCCACTTCCTGTCGTCTCAACCCTGTTCTTAACTATGAGTTGTTTATAAGTTGTGTGTTTGTAACTTGGAGACTGCCTGTATTACATTTTTAAAAAAATATGTTTTTATTGTAAACACAGGTAGAATAGTGTCATAATCAGTCTCAATTACATATTGAATGTTATTTTCTTAATATTATTAATCTTGCCAATTCCACCTATATCTCCCACTTGTGTCTACTGATATTACACCCCTCCCACCACCCTCTAGGGACAGTACTTTCCTTCATTCAGATATTATTTTAACTGATCAACCATGAAGAATGGTTCAGTTATTAATATTTTCCTTCTCAATCTTGCCTGTATTACAGTGTAGTATGAGATGAAGCCAGAGAAAAGCAGCTCCAGCACTACTTTGTTGGTAAATTAACAAACTCTACATGAGGTAATGCAGCTTGTAAGACTGCATACACTCCTGTAGACTAATATCATCCCCAACTGACTTCCAAGAATTAAAGATCCTATTTAAGATCACTCTCAGAGGGACGGCAAGTCAAGCTAGCCTTCTCCTTCCACTAAGTGTAACCTCCTTAAGATCATTTCATTGTGGTGGGCAAGGGTCAAGGGCACTGCCAAGCCGTTCCTTCCAACCCCAGTGCAAAAGTAAAGCATTTCCTATGTACTTACTACAAACCTACTGTTCACTTTCTCCAGTATCTGCTTCTCATTCAAAGCCATGGATTCCCCCTTCCGTTTTTTAATCCGCTTCTTCTCAAGCTTCTTGCAGGCATACATTTTCCCAGTGGCTCGCACCTGGCAAGCACACACCTTGAGGGAAGCAGGAAGGAAATTAAGTATTACACAACTGACAACTCTGTTTTATCAGCTCTTTTGATATTGCTGGTATTCCACTATATCTGAATCTATAAAAAATAAATACAGGGAAAGGGATATAATGAGGGGAAAATCAGACCTGAAAAGGGAGGGGTGGGTGAAAGCAAGGAAAACAACCTGCCTCTATTAGGGATATAGTGCAAAGCCAGTGGCAAGAGGCAGAGGCGAGAAGTGCTCCCACCCCATTACCCTGCCTTTGACAGAGAGATAGTTGTCTCTCCTTCCTCACCTCCATTTTCTGCCCAAACTGTGCTCAGTAGCAATGTGTGGGAGCCTAACAAATGTGGCATGCCCATCATTTTGGACGCTTGGAATGGAGCAGAGATTATATTTTAAATAGGAGTTTATAGTAGTATCTCCAAGTTGAGCAAGGCTTGCAGAGAGAGACTGCCAACCTCATGAGGCTTATAGAGTAAGAGTGTCTACTTCAAGTCTCCAAAATGGCAGGGAGAACAGAGCATTTCCATTATTGACCCATTAATATGTATATCCAGGTTTTGGGGGTCATTTTAATTTTGAAAAATCGATTAACACATAGTATATACAGTAGTTTCAAAGATATGTTTTTAAGATGAGCAGAAATTGTTTTCTCATCATCTTTCTCTGGCGTAGAAATATATTTCATGCTACGGGCTCTTAAACGTATGCAAGGGAAATACCTCCTCAAGACTGCTTCAGTAACATACCTCTCCAAAACCTCCTTTCCCCAGTACACGGTACTGACGAAATGTGCTCTTGGTCACGTGCTGCCTGAGAACAGAAAGGAGTAGAGTAGTGTGAACTGAAACTCACCCACTAAGAAGGATAAATAGTTCCTTATGCATTTGCTTCACAATATATACAAATAAAAACAATACCTATCTATGCTCGATGGGAAAGCGGACCACTTAGTATTACATCCAAAGAAATAGGCTTCTATACATGAAATATCATGCTAAAGTAAAAAACCAATGAGTACTGTGACATTTTTCCTCCTCCACTTGCCTCCTTTTTATTAAGTAGGTAATGAAACTTGAGGGTTAGTGGGCCTCAAGGTTAGTAACAGCAAAAGTGTGAACATGTCCTCAAGAGAACACCTTTCCCTGCATGACCATCACTCAAGAGAGAACAAGTATTAATGGCATGCAATCTGTTCTTTCTGACATATGTAAATCTGCTAGATTGAATTAAATACGCTGCTACAAACTCATGACAAAACACAAGGGTTACCTTTCTAGATATTTCCATTGCAGGAAACGGTTAAAATAAATGCTATCAAGGTAGTCAGCAAAAGGGGCCACACTCAGATAGTCATGGATGAGCCTAGGAAAAGAAGAAAACATTATTAGTGAAATCAAAGTTAAGTAAAGGTAAAGGTTTCCCCTGACATTAAGTCTAGTCGTATCCAACTGTGGGGGGTGGTGCTCATCTCCATTTCTAAGCTGAAGAGGTGGTGTTGTTTATAGACTCCTCCAAGGTCATGTGGCCAGCATGACTGCATCCAGCGCCGTTCCCTTCCCGGCGGAGTGGTACCTATTAATCTATTCACTTTCGAATGCTTTCAAACTGGTAGGTTGGCAGAAGCTGGGCCTAACAGCGGGAGCTCACCCCACTCCCTGGATTTGAACTGCCAACCTTTCAGTCAGCAAATTCAGCAGCTCAGTGGTTTAACCCACTGCACCACCAGGCAACTAATCAAAGTTAAGAAGGACAATAAAGCAGAAAAGCCCTGAGATGTTTCTAAACAAAATGCTGAATGCAAAAAATCCCCCTATCATGTCCGTCCCAATGATAGTTCTGTCCTCACGACACACTTTCCCTTATCTTTAACGAAGGCTCAATCCCATTGTTCGCCCCTTCTGAGCCCCCCCACAGACACATACTTCTCAATTTACTTATATCACCCAGGGTTTTACCAATCTTACTTTATGCATTTGGCCTGCCCACTGTACTTTTATTTTATTTCTTCATCACATTATTTTGCATCTTTTTGATTCGTTTTCTGTTATTTTATGTATTTTATTTTGATGTTATTATTTGTTGTTTGTATTTTGTTTTGTTGTACTGTAATTCTGAGCTTGGCCTCATATTAGCCGCCCTGAGTCCACTTTGGGGAAATGGTGGTAGGGTATAAATAAAGATGATGATGATGATGATCTCTTGGATCATGAGGTCAGGACAGCAAACATCAGGCAATCTAAGAGTCAGTCTGGAGAGCAGAATCAAAAGTGACTGCCTGCATCAGTTTCTGCCAAAATAAGCAAGCCCGAACCAGGAGCTCTCAGTTCATATCATCACTCATTGCTTATTTCTGGAGGGAGGGAATGCATGTAAGGGGGACTGCTATTTTTATGGACACCAGTCCTCCTGGCTGAGATACTTCTGGGAATTTACAGTTAGTTTTTCAACTTTGCCATGCTTTGTGGGAGCCTTTACTGAGACCAGAAATGGAAACTACGAGATTGGCCGGTGCAGAAACAATAAGAGTTCAAGGTGGGTGCCTGAGCGAGGCCTGCTCTGAAGATTTCATTTTAATATGGTCACAGCTTCAAGCACAACCACTGCCACCAGTGGCAAGGAACTTCATAATTTCATTCATAGCCATCCAAATTTCCAGAACTGATACTTAGGGGGGACAGGGTGGTCTGCGAAAATGTACATTATTTAAACTGTTATGTTTATTCATATCATGATCTGATCACCATGCTCATTTTCCCACATTAATGGGGTTATTTTATTTATAGACCCTCTTCCACCCAGTCTCAGCCCCCCCGAATCAAAATCCTGGCTACGGTCCACATGAAAATGTGTAATACTGGACAGAGGTCTTTTATTTCTTTATTTATATTCCGCCTTTCGTCCACTGACAGAGAGGCCAATTCATGTGGCTTTTACGCAGTTGCCCATTCAGGACAGCTTTCTCCTGCAAAGGCCACTACTCCATGTACATTCAGACATTTTTCTTGAGGGAGGCAGTGCAAGTCTAAATAAGGTTGATTGCTCTGGAACATCACACTTGACTAGATTAAACAGTGGTTCCCAAACTTTTTTTGACCAGGGACCACTTTGACCAGGGACCACTCTCCAACATCAGGTTTTGGTCAACTTTAGATTTGGTTTGGTTATGTGGGGTGCTGATTCAGAACATCAGCTCTAGTTTCTGATACAGAACATGTGCCATCCAGTATTATTTATTATTTTAAAAACTTTTATACCCCGGCCTTCTCACCTCTGAAGAGGGACTCAGACCGGCAAACAGCAAGTATTCAATGCTAACATTTAAAATCTAAAAGCATCATAAATTTACAATAAAATTTACAATAAATACATAAATACATTTAAAAAGCCTTTCGCCAAAGTATGTAGTTGCCATTTGCTTGCCCACAGAAAACCATATTTAATAATCTAGAGATAATGTGGTCTATTCAATGCAATTTTCTGAATCAGCACCCCAAATAACCCCATGAACAGACCTAAATCTGAAGACACCAAAGCACCCCCATTTCCAAGCACCACATGGAATGGCTCCACCCAGGGAGAAGGAAGAGGAGAAGCAGCAGCCAAGAGGCTTGTTGTCGCGCCTTTCTTGAGTAGTCAGCCTCTCCCTTCCCGACATCCCTGTTGCCTCGGCAGTATAAGAGGGTTTTGTGAGATCAGTCACTCTAGTTGCAACGGTGTAGTAATGGTGGGGTTGCGAACCATATTTTAGTTCTTGAGGGCCACTGGTAATCCATAGACCACAGGTTGGGAACCACTGAACTAGAAGAATTGCTCTTCCATTCTTCCCACCATGAGGTGTTGCATAAGACAACTGTGGTCAGCCCTCCACATTTGCTGGGAAGTGCAAGACCCCCACAAAAGTGGGAAAACTGCAATTAGAAAAAGCTATTTTTTAAGATGAGAGAATACCTCTGTAGGAATCTATTGGTTCTCCAGTATGACTCGTTATAATTGCACTGGAGCACCTAGAGGGATTGTCTCAATGAAATCCGCCAGTTATTGAATCTCCAAATGTTAAACCAGAAATGTGGACTGACTGTAGTGAAACAAATATTATAAAAATGACACGGACAGGAATACACTCAGAGATACAAACATCACCTTCCCAGTACACAGTGTCAATTGCCTCACCTGCATCAGAGAAAGAAAGCTAATGTATCCAATTCCACAACTTGCCATTAAAAGACTCAAATACATTAGAAAAGAAAGCAGTTGTTGATAGTGACTACTGCCCTGAGAAAGGTTCACGTCATGACATAAATTCCCTCCATTTCCCCCCACTCACTTGGTGGATTCCTTAAAGAGCTCTTTACCCGGTTCCGCCTCCTTCAGTCGTTCAGAACACAAAGTTACCAGCTCCAAGGACACTTCAGGCACATGGTCCTCACTCTGAGGAAAAGGGGTCAAACAAGAGAATGAGATTTTTGCAGGTACGACTGATATAGTCAGAACCAGGGCCCACAGCTGAGGCAGACCCAAATAAGCAGCAAAATCCTGTTACAGTCAATCAATCCATTTTATGCCAGACTCAAGACCACAGATGATTATGTCAGGTTAGCTAGGCCCCACTGTTGCAGATGTGGCACAAGTGTGGGGCCAACATGGAAAGGAAAAGAATGGCAGGTGCAGAAGTCCATGTCTCCTTATTTCCAAAGCTGCACTGCTGTGTCAGAGCAAGATGCAGAAGAAGATGGATACAACCTGGCTCAGTGTCTCTCCTTTCACTGCCAGGCCTCTATTTGCACACACAGAGAAAAACAGTAACAAATTTGGTTGGCCCACTGAGGGTCTGGCATTTGCCCATGAATCCTTGGCACAGATGGTAATATTCCATGTTGTTAATATACAGGCATATGAATTTCGCAACACCTGTTCTTTATCAATACTGTATCTCTCCCCCTCCACAAAACTAGCTATTCTCACCTGAGGATTAAAGTATGTCGCAATCAGCTCCTGCCCACACTCTTTCCGTTTCTCATCAGGGGTCACTTCATATTCTGCCTATATCAAATGAAAAGGAAACATCATGAATTTGCTCTATGGACTTCTTTTAGGAATAAGATTACAGAGAGGATCCAAATCAATCGTATTTTCTTATTGCAAGACAAGAGAGTCCACCCCTTTATTTGGGGAGCCCCCAAAAGTTACTTTTTAAAACTACAACTCCCAGAACCTCACTCCCAGCCAGCAGTCAGCTGATGGCTAAGGGAATGTTGGGAACCATAGTCTAAAAGAACTGCTCTAAACTCTTCATCATATGTGGTAGTATTCCCTTCTGTGGGATTCACTCTCCCAATCATTTCAGACACTGAACTTCAAAACTCATCTGCTTTGAGAAGAATATAACTGCTGAACAGGATCAGAGCTATAGATTCAGCTGTGAGAGAAAGCAGGATGTAGTGTGTTGTAGTTCAGCCAGCTGATGAAGGTGAGGGGTTTGTGGGTGCAAGGCCTAATGGTTCTGTGGGTGTCCAGACAGAGGGGGGTCTTAGAGCAAGATGGTTCTCCAGCTAAAAAAGAACAGAGGGGCTTTTGGAGAAAGATGCTGTGGCTGAGTCAAAGTGTGAGAGTGAAATTGATTTGGAAGCCAACAGCCAGGGAGGAAGCAACTGGCTTCTGAGGGGGCAGAAATTCAGGTGAAAAAAACATGGGACAGAGAGGCAGAAGTGGGGCTCTCAAGGTCAAAGGAATTTTGCAGCCCTTAAATTAGGGAGAGAGCTGTTAGGATTTTAGATCAAGCAACGTCGCTACTGGAGTGAGAAACTCCTGTCTTGTTCCTGGTTCATGCTTTAGCTCAAGGCCCAAGATTTCTGGTCAAGTTTTGCATCTGGCTTCATGGATTTACCTATGGATTCATGCTCTTGTTTTGTTCCTAGTTTCCTGGATTAATGTTCATGTTTTAACTCTTGTTTTTTGGATTTACCTATTGTCTTTGGGATTTGCTTTCTTTATTACCACTTTTTTACCCTATTTGCTTAAGGCCCTTCCTAATAGGTGTTTTATCAATAAACCGTTTATTACCATGTATGGTTTCCTGGTGAGTGCTGTGAGCAAGGTGAACTCCTGCTAAGGTGCAACATAGTGATCCAAAAAGTACAGTTAGTTAGTCACTATGTCCTACGTGCCCAGGAGGAGACAGGGATCTCATAAAGTTATACTGACCACAGCATCCAAGAAGTCGACACAGCGCATCAGCTCAGGCCGCGTTTCACAGAACTCCCGGAAGAGCAGGCAGCCAATGGGTTGCTTCTCACACAAACTGTGGTAATCTCCCTCTGGAATGGAAACAAGCATTAGTCAATTCTTATTAACTCTTTTCACACATAATTAACCTGTTCTGTTGTGTCATCCAAAACTTTTACTGCTTAGCAGGACATTAAAAGAGCTGATACAAATGCTTCACGGGTGACATAACAGAATCTCCAAGCACAGGAAGAGGGTGCCCATTATTGCTTATTCTAGGAGCCCTTGTGCTGGCAGGACTGCTGACAGGTCAGCAGTTCAAATCCGGGGAGAGCGGGTAGAGCTCCCTCTGTCAGCTCCAGCTACCCATGTGGGTACATGAGAGAAGCCTCCCACAGGATGGTAGAACATCAAAACATCCGGGCATCCCCTAGACAATGTCCTTGCAGATGGCCAATTCTCTCACACCAGAAGCGACTTGCAGTTTCTCAAGTCGCTCCTGACACCAAAAAAATGTTTATTCTCTCTCCTGTTGGTCCTCGAGGCAGTTTTGTTTTGTGAGAGAAGAATCAAACTAATTAATCAATTTGCAAGTTTGAGAAATGAACTGCAACGTGGGGCATGTAGATCACACCCCAAGGAGTATCTTGCTATGTAACTGTTTGAGTCTAGACTTGTTTTTGATGTTGACTTGCCCTTCTCGTTTAAAGATGGGCCAACCACTGTCCACTGGAACAGTTGCTTCACAAAACTACAAGTCTAGCTCGCCATCCCGTCACTTTATTTTCCTTGCTCCTCTCTCCGCCCCCACCCTCAGTCTGATATTTATATACCAGGGGCTTTGTTCCTTTCTCTTCAAATCTGAAGGACAATCTCCTTCCCGACTGTGCTGTGATTGGAGGGAAGAAAAGAGGAATGACATTCAGTTCCCTTATTAAATTACCAAGCTCTTTGTTTCTCCGTGACTCACTGATCTGGGCAAGTCTCCCAAGTGGAAAAAGAGATTTAGAGCAATGACTTCTATGGAAAGGCAACCAGGCAGCCTCCTCAGAGTACAGGATTCTATGGCCTAAGTGTGAGTTAAGTAATCTATATCACTCAACATGCAGAGACATGGCAGAATTGGTTGTTTTCTTGGCAGAGATTAAGTAAAGGCAGGAAGGCAAGAACAGTGACATCACACAGAGAAGCCAGATGTAGCATCCCATATAAATGCAGAGCTGGGGAAAGTTACTTTCTTGAATATCAACTCCTGGGATTCTGCTTAAGCAGTTTTGGGAGCTGTCTTCCAGAAAAGTAACCTCACCAGCAATATTCAGCTATCTCAGGCTTGCCTTATATTCAGGAGAAGAAGCCTTTACCAGAGCAGAATATGGAGAAATGAAACGGTTTCCAATGAATAGAGTCAAGTCAAGCCTGCATTTATCACCCTGATTAATTTGTACTCTGAACATATCATATGAAAACCAGATTTAGACTTGGAAGATGGAGAAAGGAAAGGCGACCATTTAAGATCTGCAGATGGCACGTTATTACTACAAGAAAATAGGAAAGACTGGGAGCAACTATTAACCAAAGTGCAAAGGCAGTGAACATTAAAAAAACCCACAAACAATAACCACAGGTAACTTATCAATTTTAAATAAATTATGAAAAATACTAAAATAGTTAAAGTTTCCCCATACCATCATGTTGACATTAACCAAAATGGAAATTGTAGACAAGAAATCAGAAGAAAACTAGGACCAGGAAATGCAACGAGGAAGGAACAAAACAATATTCTCAAAAGTGTAAATTGAATGCTAAAGTACGGATTGTCTATGCCAATCTATTTCTGATTTCTATGTATGGTCGTGAATACCAGACAGTGAAAACAATTGGTATTTAGAGAAGCAGCTCATTGAAGTGTGCTGCTACGGGTATTCTGTGAATACGGAGAAAGCTAAAACAAAAAATAAATAGGTCCTTAAGGAAATCAAGCCTGAATTTTCTATAAAAGCCAAGATGACTAAGCTGAGACTATCATCCTTTGGACATATAATGAGAAGACACGACTCACTAGAAAATACTTCTTTCGTGTCAGGAGCTACTTGAGAAACCGCAACTACCTTGCCCAGGGGACGCCCAGATGTTTGATGTTTTACCATCCTGTGGGAGGCTTCTCTCGTGTTCTCAGATGAGAAGCTAGAGCTGAGATGGGACCCGGATACGAACCACCAACCTGTCAGTCAGCAGTTCCGCCAGCACAAGACTATAATACATTGCACCACCGGGGGCTCCTAGAAAAGACAATGATGCTTGGCAAGATTGAAGGCTATAGGAAGATGGGAACACCACCTTTGATGTGGACAGACTCTGTCAAGGAATCCATGGGCCTGAGTTTGCAAGATTTGTGTAGGGCTGTTGATAACATGGCGACTTGGAAGTCTCTTGTTCATAAGCCCGTTACTATAGGTCAGGGCTGTCCAACTTCATCCTTGGCGGGGTCTTCATCCTTGGCGGGGAGGGTGTTGGCGGCAGGCTCCAACATGGCGCCGAGCTCACTCTGCTCGGCGTCTTTAGCCCCACCCCTTCTGCCTACATCACTCAGCCCAGAAGTGCCGAACACTGATCACCAGAGCCTGCCAGAGCAGCAGCAGCAGCAGCAGACCTCTGGCTCTCCACCAGAGGCTCTAAACATCTCCCAGATCCTGGCAAAGGCCCCCGGGGAGCGGCCCAGGCGTCGCGCCTGTTGCCTCCCAGCAGATTTGCCGTCCCAGATTGAGCGGCAACATCCTATATTGCTGGATAACAACCAAAGAGGCCAAAAAGAATCGGCCGGGTCAGGCCAGACGAAGACGGGCCAAGATGAGGCGCAGCCGAACCACTGGTTCATTACACCAATTATCATCCCCCAAAATGGCCCAGCCTAGAGCCTTCGAGGATACCAGTACCCTAGGGCACGTGGAAACCTCAAATAACGGAGACCCAGCCCTCAATCTGGGCCTCCAACATCTGGCCCCCTGTTAAGCTTCCATCTACTGCCCAGTCAGTGCGGGACCAGTTTCTCTTGGCCCATTGCCAGGTGCTGGAGCCCCCAAGGGTCGACCTCTAACTAGGAAGCATGGGAACAGTAGGAAGCACCATCCGTCCCCCTTCCTACGATCCGTCCCCCAACAAAGCTCCTCCCCGACACCACCTCCCACCTGCTCATCACTCCTGCTCTTCAATGCCAGATCCATACGGAATAAGCTGGCCACCTTGAATGAATTCATCACAGAGCAAGATGCAGATATAAACTGCATCACGGAGACCTGGACACAGAATGGAGACACTATACCTCTTCATGAGCTGTCCCCTCCGGGTTTCGAATGTTCCACCAACCGAGAACTGATGGCAGGGGAGGAGGAGTGGGTATAGTAGCTAGGGATGATATTCGGTGACAGTTATGCAGGCCCGAATATCACGGGCATGGAGTGCTTGGGAATCACTCTAAAAGCCAAGGAGTGCTTAGCGATTCTTCTAATCTATCGCTCCCAGGGACCCCGAAGGAGAGCTTACTCAATCTGCTCGATCTTGCCGCGGACTGGACACTCAGATTCCCAAGACTTATTGTTTTAGGAGATTTCAACATCCATGCAGACACTACTATGCCATCCCCTAGCGAAGGAGTTCATCCGTTCCATGGACACATTAGGTCTCTTCTTGATGGAGTCCGGCCCCACACCAGGCCGGACATACCTTAGACCTAATCTTCGGTGCGGGTTGAGAGTTACGCAGCAAGTAACAATGAAGGTTCCTGGTCGGATCATTTTACTCTGAAGGTCGACATCAGAATTCCTCTACCAGCAAGGCCAGAGCCAAAACCCATCCTAGCCCGCCAGAAGAGGTGTATGGACCCCAGTTGTTTTGCAGCAGCCCTTGAGCGATGGAAGTTCGGGGACCTTGAACCAGCGGGTGGACAGATGGAATTCAGTTTTGTCGAAAGCCATCGATCAAATAGCCCCCAGATGCCTGATCCGTCCACGAAGAGTCCACTCTCCATGGTTCACGGATGACCTGCGAATGCTGAGCGAGGCGGAAGCAGCTGGAGGCGCGTGGTGCGGAAACCAACTCAGGCGTCAGAACAGCCTTCAGAGACATGCGCAGGACATATGAGCGGGCGGTCAAAAGGCCAAGAAGATTTACAACTCCTCTCTAATAGCGGCAAGATCGCGCCCGGCACGAATCTTTAAGATCGTTCGAGACCTGGCTACGCCCAATTCACTACCGAGAGACAATGAAGACTCAGCTATTACAGCGGAAGATTTTTCAAAGATTTCTTCACTGAAAATAATTGCTCTTAGGCGTGATTTACCCTCTATATCTGAGGAGAGGAGCGGGATGGGAAAGAATCCAGCCCCATCGTCAGCCAGAAACTCGACCAGTTCAAGGCCCTGAATCAGAGGAGATCAGCAAATCCTGGCGCAGCAAGAGGCAGCCACCTGCTCTACAGACCCCTGCCCGTCCCATCTGATTAAATCCTGTTCGGGAGCCTCTCGGCCACTCTGACAGGGTTGATAAATCACTCATTGGAGCTGGGAGCTTTTCCCCGACGCTCTGAAGGAAGCTAGAGTCCGCCCGCTGCTGAAGGCGAATCTGGATCCAGCTACGCAGAAGCTACCAGCCGGTCTCAAACCTACCCTTCCTCGGAAACTGATTGAGCGGGCAGCAGCGATCCAATTACAGGAATTCCTGGAAACTTCAGGAAGCCTGGACCCCTGCCAATCGGGTTTCCGCTCCGGACACGGAACTGAGACCGTTTTGGTGGCCATTACGGACGACATCCGCCGCCAATTGGAGAAGGGAGGCTCAGCGATCTTGGTGCTACTCGATCTCACCGCGGCGTTCGACACGGTGGATCATGACCTGCTGTTGCGGCGACTTTCAGCCTCTGGGATTCAAGGCACAGCTCTGGCCTGGTTCGATTCCTTCCTACGGGGCCGCTCACAGTGTGTTGAGTGGCGAGGCCAAGTGTCCAGAAATCCACCCTGGACTGCGGAGTCCCCCAAGGCGCCATTTGTCTAGCTTTTTAACATCTATGTCCAACCCTTGGCAAGCATAGCCAGAAGTTTTGGATTTGGGTGCTATCAATATGCAGATGACACCCAGCTCCTGCTGAAGCTTGAGCCAGGCGTAACATCAGTGCCTGAGAACTTCAGACAGGACTAGAAGCAGTGACTAGATGGCTCCGCTCATACAAACTCAAGATCAATCCAGCAAAGACGGAGATTCTATGGCCGGGACACCCAGAGCCACCCATTCCGCTACCTCTCTTTGAGGGGGGCCGCTTATCCCGGCCCCGTCTGTGAAGAGTCTCGGTGTGATTCTGGACTCAAGACTCTCGCTAGAGGCCCAGGTTGCTGCGACAAGTAAGGAGCTTTCTTCCACCTCGTCAGGCACGTCAACTAGCTCCCTACCTTCCATCAGATGCGCTGGCTACGGTGGTCCATGCCACAGTGACATCGCGGCTGGACTACTGTAATGCCTTGTACGTGGGGTTGCCGCAGTCAACCACTCGCAAAAATCCAGCTAGTGCAGAATGCAGCCGCCAGACTCCTCACCGGGACACCGCTGAGATGCCATATCGCGCCATCTTTGCAGTGCCTGCACTGGCTGCCAGTCGAGCTCAGAGCCATCCATAAGACCTTGTCGCTCACCTTCAAGGCTCTCCATGGCGCTGGCCCAGCTTGTAAAGACCGCCTGCTCGAACCAGTCCATTTAAGGCCGCGCGTCAGTGAACAGGGACCTTCTCCGCATCCCAGGTGTGAATGAGGCTCGCCTCGACATCACAAACGAAGAGCCTTCTCCATCGCGGCCCCTGTTCTTTGGAACTCGATGCCGGGCGAACGAAGCTATCCTGGACATGCCCCAGTTCCTGACCGCATTGAAGACCTGGCTCTTTCGAAGGCCTATGGCTAAGGTCACCTTCAGACTTAGCCTGAGTTATTAGACCTTTTAACCACATTCTTTTTTAAAATTTAATTTAATTTTTTTAAGCAACTATTGAACTGTTTTTATGTGTTCTATGTGTAAGTCGCCCGGAGCACTGACGTGGAGGCGACTCACAAATATTAAAATCAATCAATCAATCAACTGCCGCCCCCTGCAGGTGTTTTGGACTTCAAATCCCAGAAATCCTAACAGCTGGTAAACTGGCTAGGATTTCTGGGAGTTGAAGTCCAAAACCCCGGCCGGGCCGGCAGTTGGACAGCCCTGCATAGGTCAAAGCCAATTTGAGAGCAGTTAGCAATAAATATCTGGGCCAATCTGGTTACCTGCCAGCCACAATTTCTGAGTACAGTTCTAAGCTGGAGTCTTTTGGAGGAAAGAAGCAATCCATTCTGCTAAAAAGCACCACATAGGACAAGTAATTGGCTGCATACTCATTTTGAAAGAGAAATATTTTTGCAATAAAGTATTTGGCAAGAACTGTGATTTTTTAAATGATTTGTCCATTGCCTTAAGTGTACAATATCTCAACTGAGCCAACAGTAGCAACTCATCGTCCTACCCATCATGCTGCCACCAATACAGTCACCATTTCCCGGGAAGCCTCTCTGCTAAAAGTCCCCCAGACTCAACTCTTTTACAGTGCATGTAAAAGAGTTGGGTGCATGTTGCAAGCACTTTCCTCCTCTGTGCAGCCGTTTCTTCTAAGGAAGCTGTGGTTTCCTGATTTGTGAATACACTCAAAGAAAACAACCCCAACACTGAAAGGGAGGAGGGTGGGGAAAGAGGCAGCATGCAAGCTGCACTATTTCCTTTTCTGACAGGAAATGAGTATATTGAATGAAGGAAGGTGAAGGGTTCAGAGCAAGGCAAGATGAGAAAAAGTCTTCATTGCTCTGAAGAAGAGACTTTATGCTTACTAGATCTAACTAGGCTTACCCCCCCCCCCCCCGCCCCCAAGAACTCTGAGGGTCTACCAATCAGAGTCAGGTGTAAAGCAGTAGCTCAGGAAAGCAGACACAACACAGGCGATGCTGAGTATATGCCAGACCTGGGCAATTGCCGGCCCTCCAGGTGTTTTGGACTTCAACTCCCAGAAATCCTAGCCAGTTTACCAGCTGTTAGGATTTCTGGGAGTTGAAGTCCAAAACACCTGGAGGGCTGGCAATTGCCCATGCCTGGTATATGCTGAAGGCTGTCTTTACTTCAGTATTGTAGAAGAGGAGTGGAAGTAGCTTCCTGCTAAACTGCAGGGAAGTGAAAACTCTTGCTGGTCATTGCCAACTGTGGATTGCAGTAGATCCTGCTTGGCCTTCTGCGTAACCCTATTCCATTGGATCAAAGGCACAGGGGTAGAGGGACTCCTGATCAACCATGTCTGCCAAAGGCAAGAACTGTGTATCAGGCAAAGGAACTCTCATTGAGGTGGCTGGCTCATAAAAGTTTTTTTTTAATGTAAAGAACATTTTTCACAGTTTGCTATTCTAACGCATCCCCATAGGAATACGTCACACATTACAGAAGGCAGCTGTTTGCATTCCAAAGAATACTCCAGCCAACTAAACTAGTGTCTCCTTGACCAGCACAGATGTCTGCTTCCCCTGCACGTCACAGCTTTATCACGTGAATCGGCGGTATGCACTAAAAGCTGTGCTTAAAGTGGTTTTAACTGTGGAGGCTACACTTTCTGGCAGTATGCACTAACCAGGACAAAGAGATCACAGGAAACTACTCCAGTAACAAGGACAAGGAGAGAGGAAAGAAATCTCTGCTAGGTCAGGCCAATGACCTAGCAAATGGCAGGCTATGCATAAAATACGAAATTACAAGAGCCAGGACCGGAATACTGGCAAAACATCAGAGGTGAATTTTCAATTGTCCATCAGACACAAGATAATGTACATCGGAAGAAAGAATTAAGTGAAACCACTCAAAGAAAAAGCCTGGGCGTCACTGGGGGCAGCAGTAGGAACCCCTGAGTCTACAGCTGTGATCTCCAAGGGAGAAAAGCAAAGGGCACAGAAGACAAAATGAACTGAAAATATTTAACCCATTAACGGGAAAGACTGTTAATAGCTCAGAGACCGAGAATAATGTGCTTTATACATGAAAGGTTCCAGATTCAATATCCAGCATTTCCTGATACTGCTAGGAAAGACTACTGGAGAACCATTGCTAATCGGTACAGACAATATAAAGCAAAAAAGATCTGTTGTCCAAGTAGGTATATGGCAGCTTCCTATGTAGCAAGGTTTCTGCTTCACGGGTAGTAGCACAGGTATTCCTGTGGCTAAAATACACAGCAAGTCATTGATGTTTCGAACATCTCACTACATTTCCAACACCTCAGTAACCTTTTGTGCTAATGCCCAATTGTATCACATTGAACTTCTCAAGAGTGTTAGAATGGAATGGATCTCTCTCTCTCTCTCTCTCTCTCTCTCTCTCTCTCACACACACACACACACACACAAAACCAGTGCTAGATCTTCCATTTCCCATACTTTTTTTCTTACTTTTTTTTATAAAAAAAAGCTTAACATGCACAATTTGAATCACAGGGGGTAGCACCCTAGACTGTTGGCATATTAGACATCAAGAACTACACAGAACCCCAAATTCAGAACTACAATTGCAGTTTTCAAGGTGGTAAGAAACGGCAGAAATGCTGAGCAACAGAGATTCTCACACCATTTCTTCAGCACTTTACACACTGCACATGAGAGATGTCCCTGTCAGTGGCAATCACAATGTAACCCAAAACAACACTTATGATCCCCTGGTCATTCAAATTACTTGCTTTTATACCTCTTCCTTGACATGGCTTTGTCACTAGAAAATGTATTAGATTTTTTTATTTAAAAAAACACATTCTAGACCAAAATAAATATGTTTTTTTAAAACACTCTGTAAATCTGAAACCAAGTCAAAAAATCTTGGTTCACTAGACAAACAATTCCCCAACCTTTTAAAACCAAAATGACACAAAAAGATCACTCTAACACAGTAATACATATAGATTTTAACCTTTTATGCACATTTTTTACATTTACAAAATGGGGCACACCACCAACCAAAATGACACAAAAATGACACTCTAACACAGTAATACATATAGTTAATATGTTTTTAAATGTATTTACCTGTGTGAAACCTGGGCCTGTTTCAATGAACACAAAATAGATATCTTGGCAGGAATGGTAGAAAGACATCGTCGCATCCCCGGTGAAAGTGAATCCAAATGAAAGATAGCTTTCGCTGTATTGCCTCGAGTTCACCGTCTTTTCTTTTTTCTTAAGTCCACCATTCATATTAGGGCCTTCATCTGTGTCATAATTTTGTCCAGGGTCCTGTTCGGCATTTGCATTTTCCCTTCTCAAAAACTTCTCCATCACTGTCACTCGTTTGTCTTGCTGTGATCCCAAATTGCTACTGTCACTTGATGGCAGCTGCAGCACTTACTTAGCCGCGCCTGAGCGAATCCAAGATGGTGCGACCATAGCACTCTCTCGTCACTTCTTAGGTGATGCGAGAGTGCTATGGTTCCATTTCTTAAAGGGACAGATGCGCCTTATAGTTTATATATGAATGAAGTTCGAAAATAATTTTCCACAGCACACCTGATGATCTCTCAAGGCACGCTAGTGTTCCAAGGCACACTGGTTCAAAATCATTGATTTAAAGTAAAGGTAAAGATTTTCCTTGACATTAAGTCCAGTTGTGTCCGACTCTGGGTGGTGGTGCTCATCGCCATTTCTAAGCCGAAGAGCCAGCATTGTCCATAGACACCTCCAAGGTCATGTGGCCAGCATGACTGCATGGAGAGTCATTACTTTCCCGCCAGAGCGGTACCTATTGATCTACTCACATTTGCATGTTTTCAAACTGCTAGGTTGGCAGAAGCTGGGGCTAACAGTGGAATTCACCCCGCTCCCAAGATTCGAACAGCCTACCTTTCAGTCAGCAAGTTTGGCAGCTCAGCAGTTTAACCTGCTGCGGCACCAGGGGGCCCTATCATACATTTAACAAATTCAGAGGTTCTAATAGAGACATGGTTGAACATTTTTTGGTCAGTGATAAGGGCATGCTGTCATTGAGCTGAATGACTGCACTATGCAAAATCCCTTTACACATTTCATGCACTTTGCATATACCTGTAATCCCAACAACTGTGATTTTTTAATTTGATTTTTTAAAAATCTATTTCTATTTTATTTTAGTTCTACAGGACTGAGGAACATGTGGTCTTTCAGATGTTGTTGGGCTGCAACTACCACTGGCACTGTTTATTTGTTTATTTGATTTATAGACCGCCACTCCCATAATGGCTCGGGGAGGTGTACACAATACATACATTGTTAACAAGAGGATGGGAGTTGCAGCCCATCGATTTCTTTTCCTCATTGAAAGGAGAGTCCTAGAGAAAAAATTAGTGCCTTTCACGTTGAGTAATCCCTTGTCTGACACACTGATTGCAAGAAAAACCTTAGCTCTCAAGAAACCGAAGTAACGGCAATCTAGGTATGAAGCTGAGCTTAGACTAAACTAAACCATTTTATAAAAACAGCAAGGGAAACTTTTTGGAGAACAGATACAGAACAAGAAGAAACAAACACTTTCACTTCAGGAACTTCAAATAACTCTAGAATCAGGGAAGGCACAAAGTGATATTTCCCAGAAAGAGTCTGAATAATATAAAGAGAAAGTAGCTGGAATCATTATCCCTAAAAAAGAGAGGAACAGATGCTTGCTCAAGCTTTTTTTTTGGTTGGAACAATAAGTCATCTGCTTCAAACTAGGCAAGAGGCCAAGAATACTTTGCAAAAGAAAAGGATGATCATGAACCCATGAAAATGCCTTACACTGGGGCGGTCAAACTTTGATTCAAAAACAAGATATGGCTTGACTGTTTACACCTGCAGCTCATGCGCCAACGAAGATGTCCAGACATTTTGTATCTCCTGACAATGTTTCTAAAAGACTCATGGACTGAACAATCTATGCCTCTTAGGGTCACTACATCTGCAGACACCATGAAAGGGAGAGGGAGAGTGCCAACTGAAGAACATGGAGTGTGTGCAAAATAATAAAGAAGGGCAGAAGCTCTTGAAGAAGCACAGAATGGATATGAGCAACTGCTTAAACAGTGAAAAAACAGAGAGAAGGAGTTACTGGGTGCCAAGAAGGGTAAAGAACATGGAGAGGAGAGAGAAGGAATGAACACAAGCCTGTTGACAGACAGAAACAGGGGAAGATTATTATGGCATGGAGAAGGGGGAAAGACTGATCAGTGTTGGCCCTTTTGGGTAGCCATTGCAATCTTTCAAAAGATGGACATTCTGCTGCCACTTTCTTTAGGAAAGGGAGCGTAAAAGCTGATTCAACAGTGATCTCCCCGCTTTCACAATTTAGCAGATGAAGAGGTGAGATTAATCTGTAGCTCCTTTAGGCTTTCATTTCCACACAAAGAGGCCCCGGTGGCGGCAGAACTGTTGACCGAAAGGGCAGCAGTTCGAATCCAGAGAGAGAGGGGTGAGCTCCCTCTGTCAGCTCCAGCTCTCCATATGGGGACATGGGAGAAGCCTCCCACAGGATGGTAAAACATCTGGGCATCCCTGGGCAACTTTCTTGCAGACGATCAACTCTCTCACACCAGAAGCGACTTGCAGTTTCTCAAGTTGCTCCTGACACACACAAAAATAATCTCCAGACATGCTTAAAGTTCTCATCAAAAATGAATTCATATAATCTGTGAAAAGCTTTCCCCTTATCAGCAAGAATGCAAAGGATTTACAACCAGTGCAGAAACTAACAAAGCCTTGGACCAAATAACCTGCAATATGGGATGTATAACCCTGAAATAACTTCTGTAAACATTATTCTTAATTTATTTTATTAATTTTATTTTGTATATTTCTATGCCGCCCTTATCCCCACAAGAGGACTCAGAGCAGCCTCACATAAGCATCAGAAGATGCAACAATATAAATACCAAAAAAATTTCAAATCACAATAAAATCATTTAAAACATTGTCCAACATCAGTAAATTTAACAATAAATTAACGTGCCAGTAAAACCAAACCAAGCCGGGAGAATCCATGACACAAAATCCAATTTCCTTCCTATTGCCATTGGCCTCTAATCAAACGCCTGGCCCCAGAGCCAGGTCTTCAGTTGTCTTCTAAACTTAAATGTCAGGAAGGAGGTGACCATCCAGATGTCCTTGAGGACGGGGGCCACTGCCGAGAAGGCCCTGTCTCTCGTCATCACCAAACACATTTGTGAGAGTGGTGGGATCGAGAGCAGGGCCTCTCCTGATGATCTTAGGCTTCTTGATGGTTCATAGCAGGAGATATGTTCGGACAGGTAATCTGGGCTACACTTAAGGCATTAATGCTCTCTGTGTTTATTATATATTCTATCTTGTGCGTTTTAGAAGATTGTGATGTGTGGTTGAGAGGGTCTGTAATTCTAGCTATCTCTATTTTGTGCTCAGTCTAAGCACTGTTCTGTGCAGGCTAGTGCTCTCTGCAATGACCAGCAGATGCTTCTCAAGATCACAGGGTAAAGGTTTTCCCCTGACATCAAGTCCAGTCGTGTCCGACTCTGGGGGTTGGTGCTCATCTCCATTTCCAAGCCAAAGAGCCGAAGTTGTCCATAGAAACCTGCAAGGTCATGAGGCTGGCATAACTGCATGGAGCACCATTACCTTCCTGCTGGAGCGGTTCCTATTTATCTACTAACATTTGCATGTTTTCGAACTGCTAGGTTGGCAGAAGCTAGGGCGAACTGCAGGAGCTCATGCCACTCCATGGATTCAAACCTGTGACCTTTCAATCAGCAAGTTTAACAGCTCAGCGGTTTAACCTACTGTGCCACCGAGGGCTCCTCAAGATCACAAGCAGGGGTCTTTCCTAGTCCTGCTACCTGAGACAGAAGGCATGCAAAGTACATAATATTCAGGAATGAGCAAACTTGTTTCCTGCTGCTCCAGAAACTTCCTAACAGTAAGAGGTGTTCTAAGGTGGAATACGCTGCCTTGGAGTATGATGGAGTCTCCTTCTCCAGAGGCTGGATGGCCAATTGTTGGGAAGGCTGATTGTGTGTGCCTGCATGGTCTCTTCCTAGTCTATGATTCTATGTGCTCTCTATTAAACTATGTCCCCTCACAAGGTTGCCAGCAGGGTGTGGTAAAATAAATTGTGCTCCATATCAAAAACACTACATAACAAAATTTGAAAAAATGTTCAGTTCCTGGTTTGAAAGTGTTATTTCTTGTTGAATTGTGCAGTACTTAATTTGAAAGCAGTTGTTATACACCATAAACTTTGGTTTTGTGGCTACCACAAACTATGTTGAATTGGTTGAGACTCTATGAGATATTCGTTGAAAAATGATAGCAAAATGTGCTGCAGGGTATCCCGCAGAAACAAAGTTTTTGCAGTTTAATAAACATTTTCTGTGTTTTTATGATAGAACCTATTAGGAAATGATATTTATAACCCAGAAACAAAAAATGCGTTACATAGGATCTCATCACACTAGAGAATGAATCCACTTTAAATCCTCTTGCTGTCTCCTGCAGAATGTTTAATTTCTGTGTGAAAAATTCATTTTTGTTCAAAGCCAATTTATACCCTATTAATTCTTCCATTTCCTTCTTTACCTTATTATAAAAATCTTGTACTTTGACACATTCCCATCACATGTGGAAATAGAAACCAATTTTCCCGCATCTGTGCCAACATAGTTTTGTGGTAGTTTTTGTTATGTGGGCTATTTTAATTGGGGTTCTGTACCATTTAGTCAGTATTTTCCTTTGTGTTTCTCTAATCTATATATGCTTAATATTTTTGTTCCATCTGTGTCTCCTTCGGCCTACTTGTGGCTATTAGTTAATTGTTCATAATAACTGTAGGAAAACTGTAGATACCCACTAGGTAATGAATCATCAACAATTTTGTTTGTATATCAGGAGTGATTTGAGAAACTGCAAGTCGCTTCTGGTGTGAGAGAATTGGCTGTCTTCAAGGGGAACACCCAGGTGTTTTGATGTTTTACCATTCTTGTGGGAGATTTCTCTTATGACCCTACATGGGGAGCTGTAGCTGACAGAGGGAGCTCAACCTGCTCTCCCCAGATTTGAACTGCTGACCTCTTGGTCAGCGGCCCTGCTGGCACAAGGGTTTAACCCATTGCGCCACGGGGGGCCTCCATCGTCCACAATGAAATCTATGATGATCTGGCACAGATTTGAACAAGTCCATCATGGAAAGGTTCTGTGGCAAGCACTCCAGGCTTCACCGTGCACACCTAAGCCATTGCCGACACCCAGGAGAGTGAGACAGAGAACGCAGGACTTAACCTCCTGCCACCACAACCATGGTCCTCACCCAAGGTATGCCGAAGATCTTCACACTGGCTGATATGGGGAAACTGCAGCATTTGGCGCCATTTCTTGCTCTTGCCCTTTCGATTTCCGCCTCCACCTGCATGACACATAGAAAGAAAAGAAACAAGCAACGCTGTGAGAAAACTAAAAACAGAAACTGACCAGAAGATATGCCTCATGATGACCTTTAACCAGCTGCTTCCAGCCATCAAACTCAATTCCAATGTGGCCTGGAAAAGCGCGCCCAAAATTTTTCCCCCTTTCTTTGTCCATCAGAAAATTTCAGAAGCCAATCCACCTCCAATCACAAATTAAAGGTCAGAATGTGGTGAGGAGCTTTGTTAAGGGCAACCCTTCACTGAATAAATATACACAATGCACTGAAATATGATCTCCAAGATTATTTTCCATACTGCAATTATAGGTGCCTGTCAGAGTATAGACACTCAGTGCCAAGTCTTTGTATATACTAAGAAAAGGAACTTGCTCTAGAAAAATAAGTGTCAAGACCCAACCATTCTATGCTCCTACATAGCGCTGAAGCTGACTCATAGGGCAACCATAAATTAATAAACAATAAAGTAGAATACTACTTTCCTTCTCCTACCCAAGGGATAGAAATACAGCTAATTAGCATTCTGGAAGCAGAAGAATACGCAACATTCACAATTTCAGAACAATAACAGGAGGTCTTGGGGTTAATCACTCAGGCATTCCAGCCTACCTCTCAGGCTCGGTGCATACGAGTTCTATAGGGACCACCTACTTATCATGCTACGTCATGAGATAAAAACTATAGCAAAAGAAAATGATACAGGGGAGTAATCACCTTCTTTCACTAAACCAGGGCACATAATTGGACCTTTTCACTGCCCTGATTAAGCCGTTCCAGACGGCCCTTGCCTACACAGGATTTTTTTTGTAGCTTTCCTTTTCACAATAACAAAAAAGGGAACAATGCAGTTATAGTTTTACTATACACTCATCAAAAGGTGGAGAGCAGGGGTGGGTAAAGACAACCCAGATGTATGTTTTTGAAACTGCCAAGAAACCCTAAAGGGCCAGATTTTTTTTCAAAAATAGGTATTGCTCCAAAATGCATTTACAGCACCTTTGCAATCCCTTCCCTACCCCACTCTACCCCATGATTTCCATGGTAAAACAACAAAAAGTTTTTGTCCAAAATTTCACTATGTTTTAGAGGCCTCGGGCAAGTTTTTTTGGAAGCAGGAAGTGCATAGGAAGTGACCTGAGCTTACTTGTTATTACTAAAAAAATACCTCTTCTGCGTTCAAAATAGCCATGATAAAAATCACCACGATATCTTATTGAGGGTGCGGAAGGGAACATTTTGACCCCCCCCCCCCCTTTATCTGATGTTGTTTCTTTGCAGGAGTGGGTACAAAGGGCAACTGGGATCCTAAGGTCACCCATGAGGCTACTGGAACCAAGCACAGTCTCCAAAATGCTGAAGATGGGAAAGCCTATATACTGTATATACTCGAGTATAAGCTGGCCTGAATATAAGCCGAGGCACCTAAAAACTGGGAAAACAGACTTGAGTATAAGCCAAGGGTGGGAAATGCAGCAGCTACTGGTAAATTTCAAAATAAAAATAGATATCAATAACATGATATTAATTGAGAAATCACTGGGTTAAATGTTTTTAAATATTTAGGCTACATAAAACTGTAATTTAAGATAAGACTATCCAACTTTGATTAAACTATTATTCTAACCTTCTTCCATGTAAATATGCTTAGGTGCTAATATTAAAGAGAGCAAAATAATAAATGTATAATAATAATAGAGTAAAATAATGTAAATGTAATAATAGCGTAAAATAATGTAAATGTAATAATAGAGTAAAATAATAAACATAATAAAATAATAATAGCGTAAAATAATGTAAATGTAATAATAAATGGAGTAAAATAATAAATGTAATAATAATAACAACAGAGTAAAATGATAAATAACTTTGACTTGAGCATAAGCCGAGGGTGGCTTTTTCAGCCTAAAAAGGGGCTGAAAATCTTGGCTCATAGTCAAGTATATACAGTATACCTCTTTCTATGTACAGCTGTGTAGCACAGCAGTTCTCGTTTGTGCCTGGGGGGCAGGGGCCAGGACCGGGGGTCCCATTGGCATTGGGGCCTGCAGCAGCAGAGCTAGATTTTGAAGAGGATTTAGAAGGGTTAGCAGAAGGAGAGTTTCCCATGCCTCCTTCGCCCACAGAAAGTTTGGCATGGGAAGAAGGTTGGCCTGACCCTTACGATGAGACAGATAACCAGGTGCAAATGGAAAGCAGTGATAGCGAAACTTATGAACGGCCGGGAGGGAGAGGTTCACAGGATCTTTTGAGTGAAAACATGGAAGAGAGCGGCTGGGAAGAATCTAGGGAGGAGAGCTCTCATGAAGATAGAGACCCAGGTGCTGGGAGGCAAGGCCGAACCTTTGATAGGAGACGAAGCATCGAGACTAGCAGGAGGGGATGGTTCCATAGCCTAGACAGGCCGAGGTCCGTCAGCAGAGATTGGAGACGACGAAGCCTAGAGCGTCGGGGACCTCGGCCAAAAGATTAAGTATAGGATCCGTGGGAACGAATCCCCAGTACTTCGGCCACGTCTCTTCTGGGTAGACGTGAAGCGAAGCGGGTCCACGGAGCTAAGTTGGCTAGTGGCCTATCAAGTTTGCCTTGCATCCTGTGCTTGCCTTGTTCCTGAATCCGCATTGCTGTGCGGAACTTTGCCAAGTCTTTTGGATTATTAACCAAGCTGTTTTGGACAATTGATTGTTTTTTGCCTTTGGAATTGCTTTTGCTATTTTTATGGACATTATTCCTTTTGAACTGTTTTATATTCAATAAAGTAGTTAGCCTTCAGTCTGTCTCCGTGTGTGTGATTCAGGGGCCGGTCAAGTCCGTGCATCGTGACAAGCTGTCTGTTTTGTCAGTGTATAACCAATGTAATGCAGGTGGGGGTTAACTAGTGTACACTTCTCCAAGCATGGAGCAAACAATGCGTAGTAACCAATGCAGTTTTATTTAATACAACTGCATTGGTTACTACGCATTGTTCGCTCCATCCTTGGAGAAGTTGTCAGTGTATAACAGCACTGAATGTTTGCCATACAGGTCTTCTGTGATCTGCTCTGAGTCCCCTTCAGTGTGAGAAGGGCGGAATATAAATACTGTAAAAAAATAAATACTCTGCCCCCCCCCCCTTGCCTTCCTAGCTGTCCTGGCCTAGAGGCTGAGAGAGGACCACTTGTTGAACTTTATAGCTGGACAAGGATTTAAAGCTGCTTTCCCATGACCCCACCAACTAATCTCTCTTGCCACATTTAAAATGTAGTGGCATCTGTTAAGGAGACAACTGAAACAACTCCGCAAAGCACCTGTGTGGTAAAACTGTGCTTTGTCATGTGTATTTCCTCTTAAAACCATTTATAACTAACTATTCAAATGAGGCTGGATGAGGAGCATAAGCAAGCTCCTGAAAAGAAGCAGTTGGTGAAGCTTGCAATATCTATGGAGACAAAAAACAATTTGTTTCGTGACTGGTCATAGGAAATCTGCTAACTTTTTAAAGGGTTATACTTTTACAGATGCTCATTTTTGAATCTCAAACTCCATTTCAACTAAAGGAGTCTAGAAAACAAGTCTCCAAGTTTCAAAAATATAGAAAAAAATAACAGAAAAATATTATTTTTTGGAAATAAGCGGATTAATGCTGCTTATTGCTGGGATTTGGGGAAGATGGTCGGTTTTTAATGTAATTTTAATTGTATTTCTTTTAAAATTGTATTTTACCTTTATATCCTCACATGGATATTTGTTTTAAATTTTTATACCTGCTTTGTTTTAAATTGTCATTAGATAGTGCGGTCCCCTGGTGGAGAAGGGTTAAACCACTGAGCTGCTGAACTTGTTGACCGATAGGTCGGAGGTTTGAATCAGAGGAGCGGGGTGAACTCCCACTGTTAGCCCTAGCTTCTGCCAACTTAACAGTTTGAAATCATGCAAATGTGAGATCAATAGGTACCACTTTTGCGGGAAATTAACAGCACTCAATGCAGTCATACTGGCCATATGACATTGGAGGTGTCTACGGACAATGCTGGATCTTTGGCCTAGAAATGGAGATGAGCAACACCCAGAGTCAGACACGACTAGATTTAATGTCAGGGGAAGCCTTTACCTTTACTAGTGTGGGTGTTAGCTGCCTTGAGTACTCACAGGAAGAATAAGTACAGGGGACTTCCGGTTTGGCGCTCATGGCGACTGGTTGGACTCACTGAGCACTCAGCGAGTCAATCCCTAAAGTGTGATCTGAGGTGACGAAACCCTCACCCAAGAGCTGGATCGAGTAGCTCAAGGGATCGCAAAACCCATCACCCCTCTGCCAACGGTCTTGAGTGCGCCCCCCCTCAAGAGGGTCAGCCAAAAGACCCGGTAAAGAGGTGGCACGGGTGCAGATTGCAAGGGGATCACAGAGCCCAGGTCACTGGGTCTCGGACTTACAGCTGACCGAGCGCCCGCTTTTAACCTCGAAGACTAAGATTCTACTGTTTTTAATTGTTTAATGAGACTGGTATATGTTTATTATGTTTTTAAATATGCTTTTTAATTGGCAAACTCTGTTGTTAACCGGGCTTGGTCTGACTTGTAAGCCAAACCAAATCCCTTCAGGGAAATGGTGGGGAGATATAAATATAAAGATATTATTATTATTATTATTATTAAATTATACAGGTTTTGGATGTATTTTTGCATGTTGTTTAGGTTTTTCAGCCTCTCTTCTTACTTTCTGGCTATATGGCTGGATGTTCTGTTTTATATTGTTGTTATTAAAGAAATGTTGGTTTTATACTTCATTTTATAAACCGCCCCAAGCCTGCTCCTACATAAAAATGAATAATAAATATAAATAAATAAATTAGCCATTTCTGGGTAGGTGATCTTTGGGACTTGGTTTTTTAATCAGTAGCATCCTCAGAGGCTGTGACCTCACAACCTCTAAGGATGCCTGCAATAGATGCAGGCAAAACGTCAGGAGACAATGCTTCTAGAAGATGGCCATACAGCTTGAAAAACCTACAACAACCCAGTGATTCCAGCCATGAAAGCCTTTGACAATACATTCATATATGTTTTGTATACAGTCTTACTGTACCCATTTTGCACTGCTATAGAAGGCTTGGAGGGGAGACAAAGACTACATATTCCATGTACATAGCAGAATCTTCCCTCTTCATTAGCAAGCAGGCATTGCCTAAAAGGGGCCAATAATTGTGCCATAACTTTGTCTGTACAAACCTAGGAAGGAAGTGAATCAAGGCACCGGGCAGCCAGCTGCACAATACTCCTGGCTGCAGCTATTTGGAAGGGAGGAACCAAGTGGCGAAGGAGGGGGTGCGGAGGTCTGGCAGAGTGGTGCCAGCGATGGAAGGCTCCCTGGCTCTCCCCTCTTAACAAAGGCGGAGCTGATCCCACCTTTGGAAAAGACAAATCCATCACAAAGAACAAGAAGGGAGGCAACAGCTCAGCCCTTCCCTGCGCCTTATCTTCATATTCCATGCGCTGCTACCAGAGGAGAAGCACTTTAAAAGGAGAAAGGCGGGTGTTCCTTCTTGTGCTGGGCTATCCACCCAACAATAAAAGCACAACACCATGCCATGCACAAATATTTGAAAACGAGACTAAGTACACGACTGAACATCCAACAGGTCATGTTTCAGAAAATAAATAACACGAGTACAGCACAAGACTTGATTAACCCTTAAGGTCAAGATCAGGTTTTCAAATTTCACCAGCTTAAAAAAAAATTGGGGTGTCTCTGGAAACAATGTCCTCCATTCACCTTAACATCTTTGATCAAGGGTGCCTCTAAGACAGGCCTCTGCAAACTTCGGCCCTCCAGGTGTTTTGGACTACAACTCCCACATCCCTAACAGCCTGGCGGCTGTTAGGAATTGTGGGAGTTGTAGTCCAAAACACCTGGAGGGACGACATTTGCCCAGGCCTGCTCTAAGATGAAGGATGAATGTTGTTTGACATTACTTTAACTGCCATGGTATCATGGGAGCTGTAGTTTTACAAAGTTTGGCCAATAGTGTTGTGTCTCACCAGGGCCGTAGCCAGGAGTTTGATTCTGGGGGGTGAGTTTGGTTTGGGGGCTGAGACTGGGTGGAAGAGGGTCTACCCTACCAAACCTTTTGTATTGTTATCCCAATGACCCCATGAATGTGGGATATAATGAGCATGGTGATCAGATCATGATATGAATAAACATAAGTTTAAATACTGTACCAGTAAGGCCTTCTCACGGACCACTGTGAGAATTTCGGGGGCTGAAGCCCCCTAAGCGCCCCCCCCCCCGGCTACATGCCTATGCCTCACCAAACTAAAACTCTCAGCATTCTACAGCATTGAGCCATGGCAGTTAAAGTGTTGTCACACTGCATCCATTCTACAATTTGGGGCAGGCTTGAGCAAACTGTAGCCCTCCAGGTGTTTTGGATTTCAACTCCAACAATTCCTAATAGTCTACCGGAAGTCTTGTTTGTTTATATCCAGGATGGGAAGTATATGGCTCTGCAGATGCTGAGAGATTGCACCTTCCAGTCTCTCTGCATCTGCTATGCTGGCTGTGCTGCTGGGACTTAGAGCCCAACAACCTCTGGAAGGCCACATGATTCTCACCCCTGGTTTACATGCATAGAGTAGCCCTATGTTCAAGGTCATCATTTCAAAGCTAAGCTATCTGTTTAATATCTGCAAATGATGTTATTCCCTGTCAGTCTTGGCATTGTGACACAAGATGTCTTCCCTAAACACTATTGTGGTGTGCCTTCAGGTCAATGTCTGAATTATGGTGACTCTAGGGCAGACCTGGGCAATTACCAGCCCTCCGGGTTGTTTGGACTTCAACTCCCAGAAATCCTAGCCAGTTTACCAGCTGTTAGGATTTCTGGGATTTGAAGTCCAAAACACCTGCAGGGCCGGCAATTGCCCAGTCTGCTCTAGGGTCATATGCTCAAGACATCTTTGTGGCTTCGCATGGCCAAGCAGCGATATGACCCCTGGTTTCCAGAGTCCTGGTCTGGTTTTCTTATATGTAGCCCTGTAGACCAAAGAATCTGAAAACACGTTTAGTACTGAGTGACACTTCAAATGGAGACTTGCTATACAAAGAAGTACTGCCCCGCAAGAAGCACATAAATTGTGCAAAAAGCCACATATATGTCTATACTTCATTCCATGCACATGTGCTGCAAAGTAATGTCCAAATACAGGAGTTTTTAAAAAGTCCATGTATATTTAAAGAAAAGTGTGTGTGTTTCTGTTAAACTCAATAGTCTTACAGGCAGCACACATACCATTTTACTCCACAGAAGTGGTTTGCACATAGGAAATCTGTCGCATTTGAAGTGGTTCTCAGAGGCCATCATGGAAATTTATGGTAAACTCAAGAACTCTGTTTCATTTACATAACTATTTAAGATCAATGACAAAATGGTGCATAAAAATGCAGGAAATTTCAGGTCTCACGAGCCATGTGATATAAATCACTTTTTAAAATGCAACTGTGATCATTTCTGAGGCGTTCAAGTAGTAGTTATGACTATGAGACAATGCAAGAACCTTCCCATAGTAAACGAATGTCAAACTTTATCCAAACGAGTAGTTTATTGCAACAAAACAACAAAGTTGTGTGGCATCCTAAAGCCTAAACGTTATGGGACAAGCTTTCCTGGGCTACTGTCTATACCGGTGGTTCTCAACCTGTGGGTCTCCAGATGTTTTGGCCTTCAATTACCAGAAATCCTAACAAATGGTAAACTGGCTGGGATTTCAGGGGACCCACAGGTTGAGAAGCAATTGTCTACACAATGAGGACATAATTCCTGTGAGAACCGAGTTTGTCAGCTCTCTGGAGTGATCAGGAACTTTAGTCTGTGTAGTTTCATTCATTTGTAGTTTTGAAATTGATTAAAAATCATGAAATCTGAAATCAGTAAACTCTTAAGTTCTTCATCTCAGTACAGCAGAGTCTCGCTTATCCAACCTTCACTCATCCAACATTCTGTATTATCCAACACAGTCTGCCTCCCACCCGGATCCACATTGTTTCAATACGTTGTGATGTTTTGGTGCTAAATTCGTAAATACAGTAATTACTACATAATGTTTCTGTGCATTGAACTGCCTTTTCTGTCGATTTGTTGTAAAACATGATGTTTTGGTGCTTAATTTGAAAAATCATAACGTAATTTGACATTTAATAGGCTTTTCCTTAATCCCTCTTTATTATCCAACATTTTCGCTTATCCAACATTGTGCCATCCTGTTTATGTTGGATAAGCCAGACTCTGCTGTATTTCAGTCCTTAGGACTTTCTGCTCCATATTTGAAAAGGGTATATAATATTTCTTTAAGGGTGCAATCCTATACATAGTTAACTGGAAGTAGGTCCCAATGACTTCACTGGGCACAGGACACTGTTAAAGAGTAGAAGGCAGTATCTCAGGACCATGGCAAGCACTAATGTACTGCACATAGCTGTCTGGAGCCACAGGCCTCTTAGGCTGGCCAATGTAATGGGAAACATTTAATGGGTTGAATTGAAATTGTACCCAAGTCCATTTGGGTAATGGCAGAATAAGAGACATAGAGAAGAATCCTAAGTTCCTGCCAGAAAATATTTCAGACCTAATGGTTTCATAGATGCTTTAAAGTAGTCAATACATTATGGCAAGGAATTCCTAGGAGTTCGCAATCTTGAACACAGAGGAACTCTTCCGTACGTCTTTATAACAGCCTTAAATTGACCAGAGCTGACTTATATTTCCTTGGCCTATCATGGAAGCCAGTAAATGATTAAAAGTTTCCTTCATTTAATATCTCACTATACCAGTGCATTCTTACTCCCCAATTTTTATGATTCAGGGCATCTGTGCATGATTTAACCCATAAATTCTAAAAATTAATATTTGGAATATTTGTTTATAGCAATTCGAATTCAGATGTTTCTTTTTAACAAGGGGAATGGTTGGAAATCATTTTATATAGTTTCTGTACCTCAATAACGCTAGCTAATAACCAGGAAACACCTGTTTTTCTGGATTAAAGAAATCAAAATTCCCTGCCAAAGAGTCAGACCACAAAGCTCCTAAAAGCTCTCCTTTGGGTGGCACTACACGATAGCTCTTCCATGCTTGGGATGCTGCCTCCGTAAATATGCTTCTCAGTTCAAAGAACAGGCTGAAGCCCTACTCCCCTTTAGCTGAAAGTAAGCCTATCTGGACATACTTCCAAAAGAAAGACACCCAAGTGTAGGCTGCTACCAAAGCCTGGACATATTGGCTCTCGTTTCACACACACTCACAGCACATCAACAGCATTTCCAGTTAAATGGGTTGTAATGGTGGATACGCATGGGAGAAGATGGGAAAGTGGTGAATTTATGGCATTTTTCCTCATAACGTGATCCTAAAACACCTCAGTCAGTCAATCCATAATGAAAGCCTGCATCACAATTACATCATAACATGTATATAGAGGCAGGCAAGTAAAAGTGCATTTTGCATCCAACCAGTAATGACACCAGAAAGGAAATGTCTCACACACAGCATTTGATGCAGAGTCATCACTTAAAGAAGTTAAAGAAACCAGAGATATCCATTGTAGGCATGCCATTGGACTGTATAGAAGTCTGAATTCCAAGGCAGTTTGGTTTTATTCATATGTGAATAATACCTAGGAAAATATCAGAGCAGTGGGACTTTCACAACCAGCTAGTAACTTCAGTACTCCATGTTGTCCCTCGTCCCTTCTTCAGGCCCAGTATTTATTTATTTATTATTTACCGCATTTCTATCCCGTCACTTCTCAACCCCCGAAGGGGGACTCAGGACGGTTTACATAGTGCCCCATTAAGAGGCTATTACAAGCAATTACAATAATAACATCACAAATTAACATATCATAATTAAAACAATACATAATTAGTAACCATACATAAGCCAACATTAAAACAGTAAACCAGTCTTTACCACCTTCTACCAACAATAATAAACTGTGCCCATCTTCTACCAACAATAATAAACTATTAGAAGAATACGCCTACTAACAGCAGGCTCCATCCAGATCATTGCAGGTTAGTTTAAAAACAAAGAACAAAGACCTTTTCACTAACCAGTTTTACCCTGTTGGATAGAACAATCCATTAGAGCAGGCATGAGCAAACTTTGGCCCTCCAGGCGTTTTGGACTTCAACTCCCACAATTATTAGTGGCACTTCAACTCCCACAGTCTTGTTAGTCGTATCGTCATTGCAATTCGTCCCTTTAAAGTGCTGCATTACATCTATTGACCAAAAGCCTGGTGCCAGAACCATGCCTTGAATTTCTTTCGGAAAGCCAGGAGGGAGATGGCCGATCTTATCTCAGTTGGGAGTGTGTTCCATAAATGGGGAGCCACTGCCGAGAAGGCCATGTCTCTCATCCCCGCCAGGCACATTTGAGCTGTTGACAGGAGCGAGAGCAGGGCCTCCCCAGATGATCTTAGATTTCGAGGTGGGACGTAGGAGTAGATGCATTCGAATAAGTTTATGTACAAGAATACATAAAAATAAAAGCTATACAGATAAGTATGACACAAGATCCTCTCAAGTCCCTATAAAGGCAAAGGCTTCCCCTTGACATTAAGTCTAGTCAAGTCCGACTCTGTGGGGTGGTGCTCATCTCCATTTCTAAGCTTAAGAGCCAGCATTGTCTGTAGACACCTCCTAGATCATGTGGCCGGCATGACTGCATGGAGTGCTTTTACCTTCCTGCAGAAGCAGTACCTATCGATCTACTCACATTCGCATGTCTTTAAACTGCTAGGTTGGCAGAAGCTGGGGCTAACGATAAGAGCTCACCCGGCTTCGCGGATTTGAACCACCAACTTTTCAGCAAGTTCCGCAGCTCAGCAGTTTAACCCGCTGCGCCACTGCGGCCCCACAATTCCTAAACAAGGATAGAAATTCTGCCAATACGTCCAAGAGACAATTAAGCACAGGAGCGATAGTAGCACATGTACAATAGTAAATACATATGTTTCTATCTGTCTTGTCAGCAGGTGCTCTACTTGCTAAAATATAAAACTCTTCTAAAAGAGTTGATTGAGAGGTTGGGGAAGCAACACTGCTGGAGGATGGCATCTAAAGCTCTGGAAAAGAGTACATTCACCAGGGCAAGGGGTGCCTGTCTTCTACCAACAATAATAAACTTTTAGAAGAATACGCCTACTAACAGCAGGCTCCATCCAGATCATTGCAGGTTAGTTTAAAAACAAAGAACAAAGACCTTTTCACTAACCAGTTTTACCATTTGATAGAACAGTAGGCTGTTAGGAATTGTGGAAGTTGAAGTCTAAAATACTTGGAGGGCCAAAGTTTGCCCGTGCCTGCATTAGAGTGTCATCCACACAGAGTCAAAAGATAATCTATGTATATAATAAAAGAGAATGTTTGCGGAGGTGCAGAGGTGCGGAGGGAGGAATATGTGCCAGCGTTTCGATTGGTTGCCACTGTGGGATTATTTGCATAAAGGACACTGATTGGCCAGCCTCAGAACTCCAACATTCTACAGCCCCAGACAGAGGAGATTGGTTGCCACTGAAATGGTATTTGAATAAAGGGCTCTGATTGGCCATTTACATTCCAACATTCTAAGAGGTGACGCAGAGGGAAAAGTAAAGGCCTCAGGCAATCAGTCACTGCAGCCCACAGCAATAACGGATCAGGAACAAACTTGGCACACAGGGGCCCAATGGCCAATTCACAAGCTGGTGTGGTTTAGGGCAGGATGGGCCACGAACGATGGGATTTGCAGTACCCTCACCAGATTCACTTCTCAAACAACACTGTAGCCCCTATAAATCACAGACCAGGCCCAAAATTGAAAGCAAGGCTTCCTTAACTTGATTTTCCTGACTAGGCCTCAGGTCATGGGATATTGTTTAGGGCCCGAATTGACAGTAAGGCTTCCTCAACTTGATTTTCCTGACTAGGCCCCCAATAATGACAGAACAAGACCAAACTTGCCACACAGATTTCCCAAGATACACTCTACATCCTGGTGCAGTTTGAGGGAGGATGGACCATGGATGATGGGACTTGCAGTACCTTCACTCACTTCCTGAAAACAATGCGACCCTCATCCAATGACCAATACAGACCAAAATTGCCACACAGAGCCCCCTTGACCCACTCTATACCCTGGTGCTTTTTCAAGGAGGATGGACCACAGATGATGGGACTTGAAGTACCTTCACTCACCATCCGAGACCGCTGCAACCCTCATCCAATGAATGATCAAGACCAAACGTGACACACAGAGCCCCCATGACCCACTCTATCTTCTACTGCAGTTTGGAGGAGGGTGGACCATGGATGATGGGACTTGAAGTACCAAAGACCAACCTTGGTACACAAAATAACCCAGGCACCGCAGGGTCCCCAAGCTAGTTCCATAATATTTCTGCTGCTCTATGGCAAAGGAACATTGTTCCTATAGTAAAACTCACACCACAACATAACCTTTTGATGCTAGAGTTAACCTGTATGGTGTGTAGGCCCCTCCAGAACTCAAAAGGGTATGCTTTAAAGCTCTGTCACTGAATGGAAGGAGGCCACACTCCTAAATGTTTGGCTTACTACTTTTATAACTTTTTTTAAGAGCTAAGGAATGCAAACTTACCATGTAACTGATGCTGGATTCCAAAGAGGAAGCAAAGGCTTTATCAAGGCACAGTCACAGTACTGCCAATAAAGCAATATTCTGCTACAACTGGCCCAACCGACTTGTTTACCTTTTCCAGTAGATGGGCTCCTTTCCAACTTTTTGGCATACAGCCCCTTCCCAAATCTCTATAGATTATGATTTTAAACCTCTGCAGCACTTTTACAAAGATTACAAACTGCGAAATGCTCCAAACCCCAAAGTTATTGACAAGGATGGTTAAGAAAATGACTCCTTTGCTTTCTGTTGGTTTCAATGCACACAAACTTTGCTTCGTGGACAAAGTTACCAAATAATATTAGCTTCAGTCTATGTGTATAAGGCAGGTATGGGCAAACCTGGGCCCTCCAGGTGTTCTGGACTTCAACTCCCACCATTCCTAACAGCCTCAGGCCCCTTCCTTTTCCCCCCTCAACTACTTAAGAATGTTGAGGCTGGCCAATCAGAAACCACATGCAAATTAGTAGGGCAAGATAGCTCATGCATGGGCAAACTTGGGCCCTCCGGGTGATTTGGACTTCAACTCCCACCATTCCTAACAGCCTCAGGCCCCTTCCTTTTCCCCCTCAGCTACTTAAGAATGTTAGAATGTTGAGGCTGGCCAATCAGAAACCACATGCAAATTAGTAGGGCAAGATAGCTCATGCATGGGCAAACTTGGGCCCTCCGGGTGTTTTGGACTTCAACTCCCACCATTCCTAACACCCTCGGGCCCCTTCCTTTTCCCCCTCAGCTACTTAAGAATGTTAGAATGTTGAGGCTGGCCAATCAGAAACCACATGCTAATTAGTAGAGCAAGATAGTTCATGCATGGGCAAACTTGGGCCCTCCGGGTGTTTTGGACTTCAACTCCCACCATTCCCATTCCTCACAGCCTCAGGCCCTTTCGCTTAAGCGGCTGATGGGGAAAAGGAAAGGGCCTGAGACTATTAGGAAATGTGGGAGTTGAAGTCCAAAACGCCCAGAGGGCCCAAGATTGCCTGTACCTGGTATAGGTATATAAAACATACATGAATGTCATGTTTAGACTTGGGTCCCACCTCCAAAATATCTCATCAATTGGAAGAGACCCCATGGGCCATCTAGTCCAACCCCATTCTCCTGTGCAGGAAGACACAATCAACCCACCACATCTTCCACCCCCGACAGATGACCATCCAGCCATTATGTATGGAACTGGAATTCCAAAATGTGTGTGTGGGAGAGGGGGGGGGGAGATCAGAAAGCAAGGGTTCATCCACACTGCAGAACGAATGCAGTTTGACGCCACTTTAGCTGTAATGGCTCAATCATCTGGAATGATGGGAGCTGGAGTTGGGCAAGGCTCAGGGATTAATACCATTTCGCAAAGGAAGCGAAAGACCTTGTAAAGCGATGAGGTTCCACGGCACTGAGCCGTGGCACTGAAAGTGGTATCGAATTGCATTAACTCTACAGTGCAGATCCACCCTTAGTTGCAAGTCCTAAAGTTCCAGAAGCATTCTCTCCTGACGTTTCACCTGCATCCTCGTAGGATGAAGGGACCATTGGAAACCAGGAAAGTGGGGATTCCCCTAGGCTGGAAGCAGCCAGACCTTGAAGCTGCAAGGCCATTCCATGCTAATCAAGGTGGCCAATGGCAACATTCACACTTGCCTCAAGCAGGCAAGAGTTCTTTCTTCCCACCCTGGACATTATTCCACTTGCCTAGTTTCCAACGTACCTCACAACCTCTGAGGATGCCTGCCAGAGATGCAGGCGAAACGTCAGAAGAGAATGCTTCTGGAGCATGGCCATACAGCCCAAAAGGCTTAGAGCAACCCAGCACCTCCTCTCCTTCTCCCCGCCGCCCCTCCCAGGGCTGGCTCTGGGCTCTGAAGCGGAGGAAAGACGGCGGGCGGGAGGGAAGGGGATGCCCGGGAGGCAACGAGGTGGCCGGGAGGAGGACCCAGCCCCGGTTCCTTACCTTCTCGCGCCTTGAGCAGCACCGTGTTGGCCGCCCCGCCGCCGCCGCCGCCCGCCCACTCCGACTCCCAAGCGCCGCCGCCAGCGCCGCTGCTGCCGCCGCTGCCGCCGCCCGTACAGCCCGACAGCTCGGCTGACTCCACTCTGGCCCCGCCCACTGCCTGCGCGACTGAGCCAACCCACGCCCGAGAACGGCCAGCATCCTACCCTCACTGGCTCGGCCGTCCCCTCCCTTCGGCTTCTCTCCGCCCCTCGCTTTTCATTGGCCATCTGAAAAAGGGGGAAAAACCCACGGAAGGCGGAACGGAGGGCTCTCCTGCTCCGGGGATTGGCTGCAGGAGGCTCTGAGGGCGGGGAGAACGGGGGAGGGGGCGCCGTCGAATAGGGAGCTGCCAATCAGGTCGGGAGGGTAAGGGACTGGCCAAGCCCCAGCTCTCCGTCCTCGTTGGGAAACATCTCCAAGGCCGAGCCGTCATTGGAGGAGAAGTCGCTGGTCAGCGATGACGCAGCAGACGTCATAGGCAGCTCCGGAGGGGCAGGAGCAGGATTCCCGCACGTGCCCGGGCCACTCAGGGATTCGCATCAGGGCTTCTCCGGAGCAACGTCGGGGGTCAGCGGGCAATCTAGAGCCCCCCGGCGACGCAGTGGGTTCAACCCTTGTGCCGGTAGCGCAGGTTCGAGTCCCAGGGAGAGCGCGGATTGATTTATTTCGTATCAAAAGCATGGCATAAATTAGTATAAAACTGATAGAAATAGAAGGAGTGGCTCAATGTCTTCTGACCGAAAACGGGCAACAGCAACGGCATTGTCTGTAGCGTCCAACAATTCTTCCTCTGTACATGAGGCAGGGCATAGTGGACAAGCATACAGGTGCGGAGTTGTCTGTTCTGCTCCACAGTCACACAAGGCGTGGGATTGCCATTTTGCCAGGTTGTCTTTTGATCTGCCCACCTCGGGGGGTCCAATTGGGATTTCCTGGTTTAGCTGCACAGAGGGATGCCCTTGCTGTTGATGGGGGGGCGCCAAGAGGAGTGGTGGTTCTCATGAAGCTCTCCCTTGATTTGAGTCTACTGGGGGGAGGCTGGTAGCCATGCAGTGGGTGGCCTTATTTCTCTCACAGTTAGCAGCAACTTTGCACTGGCTGCCGATTGAGCACCGGATTACCTTCAACATGTTGGTTCTCACCTTTAAGGCCTTATATGGCTCAGGGCCGGCGTACCTGAGGGACCGCCTTACCCCCTACCAACCCCAGAAATCACTTCATCCAGAAGACCAAAACTTGCTTGAAGTTCCCAACTTTAAGACCTTCTACCTGTGGCCACCAAACACAGAGCCTGGGAGTTGAAGTCCACAACACTTGGAGGCCCAAAGTGTTACAAAGTGGCAAATGCATTTTAACCTAAACAAGTGTAAAGTCATGCACATCGGGGCAAAGAACCCCAAATACACTTATCAACTGATGGGGTCAAAGCTTTCTGAGACAAACCAGGAAAGGGATCTTGGGGTTTTGGTGGACAGCTCAATGAAGATGTCAACCCAGTGCGCTGCAGCAGCGAAAAAAGCAAATTCTATGCTTGGCATGATCAGGAAGGGAATCGAAAATAGGTCGGCAAATGTTGTATTGCCTCTCTACAAATCCATGGTGAGGCCACATCTGGAGTACTGTGTACAATTCTGGTCACCGCACCTCAAGAAGGATATAACGGAACTGGAAAAGGTACAAAGAAGGGCAACAAAAATGATCCAAGGGATGGAGCAGCTCCCTTATGAAATCAGGTTGCAACGCCTTGGTCTTTTCAGCCTTGAAAGACGGCGTTTAAGAGGTGACTTGATCGAAGTGTATGAAATCATGCATGGGATAGAAAAGGTGAATAAAGAAAAAATATTTTCTCTGTCACACAACACTAGGACTAGGGGACACTCCCTAAAGCTCCAAGGTAGGAAAGTTAGGACTAATAAAGGGAAATATTTCTTCACCCAGAGGGTCATTGGGTTATGGAACTCACTTCCAGAGGAGGTTGTGACAGCTGTCAGCCTGGACAGCTTCAAGGCAGGATTAGACAGATTCATGGATACCAAGGGAATCAGTAGCTACTGAAATGGACATCCAAGTGCCACCTCTGTGTTGATGGAGGCAGGCAGGATTTCCCGGGTACTGGTTGTGGGGGTCGGGAGCAGGTGAGGGTTCTGCCCTCCTTTCTGCTAGAGATCCCTGTGTACAACTAGTGGGCCACTGTGTGACACAGAATGCTGGACTAGATGGGCTGAGGCCCGATTCAGCATGGCTCTTCTTATGTTCTTATGTTCTTCACGATTGTGGCTCCATATCTATGGAATGCCTTGCTGGCAGAAACCGGAGGTCTGCGAAGCTTACCTTCCTTTCGGAGGGCATGTAAAACATTCTTATTCCGGCAGGCATTCGAATCCTGCTGTGTGGTGATTTCTCTTTGTTTTAATTTGTTTTTTATGTATATTGTTCTTGTTCGCACTGTAAACCGCTCCAAGCCCTCGGGGAGTTGCGGTATATAAGTTGGAATAATAAATAAATAAATAAACTTCCCATCGCACATAAGGGGGAGCAATGTCTGTTTATCAACAGGCAGGCATGTAGCTGAAATTCTCAGGGTGGTCCGCGAGAAGACCTTACTGGTACATTATTTAAACTGTTATGTGTATTCATATCATGATCTGATCACCATGCTCAATATATCCCATATGCATGGGGGTATTGGGAGAATGATAGAAAAGGTTTGGTAGGGTAGATCCTCTCTTACTCAGACTCAGCCCCCCCCCTTAATCAAACTCACACCCCACCCCAAAAATCAAAATCCTGGCTACGGGCCTGTCAACAGGAGTAGGTTTAAGATATCCTGTGATTATTCTGCATGTTTAGTTCAATGCTATGTTCACTTGCTTTGCGTGGGCAGACTTATGCCAAACAGGGCAAAGCGTGGATGAGCTCTCTCTGTCAGTTCCAGCTCCGCATGTGGGGACATGAGAGAAGCCTCCCATAAGGATGGTGAAACATCAAAACATCCAGGCGATCCCTGGGCAACATCCTTGCAGATGGCCAATTCTCTCACACCAGAAGTCGCTCCTGACACCAAATAACAAAACAAAAAACAGCCAATTTTAACGACATGGTGCAATTTGACACCACTTTAACTGCCATGGAATCTTTGGCAAGGATGGTTGAAGACCTCACAACCTCTGACGATGCCTGCTATAGATGCAGGAGAAACATCAGGAGAGAATGCTTCTGGAATATGGCCATACAGCTTGGAAAACTCACAGCAACCCCGTTGAAGAATTTGTAATAATACCCTTCTCATGATTCCATACCATTGAGGCGTGGGAATTAAAATGGTGTCAAAACTGCATTAGTTCTACAGTGTATGTGCTCCCCATGTTTCCGTTCCTCCATCCCTGGCTAGTGTTGAGGAACGTTGTGAGTTGTAGTCCAACGGAAACCTGATGGCCATGCATATGTTGTTCCCTATTGGCTTTCTCTTTCTGCTGTCCTACAATACAAGTCGCTATAGAAAAACATTCCTCTATAACAGGCCTGGGCAAAGTTTGGGCCTCCAGGTGTTATGCGGCTGAGGGGGGAAAGGAAGAGGCCTGAGGCTATTAGGAATGGTGGGAGTTGAAGTCCACAACACTTGGAGGCCCAAACTTTGCCCAAGATTGCTTTATAAACTCATTTGCAAATCATGTAGAACAGGGCTGTCCAACTGGCGGCCCCGGGGCCGTACACGGCCCCCCAGCCTGTTGGGCACGGCCCCCGCTATGCCCCCAGCCGCCATTTTTAATTTTTTTTTTAAAAAAAATGGCGGCCGGGGGGGGAGGGGGAGGCGGGGCAGGGAGGAGGAAGTGAGCCAGCTCCTCCTCCCTGCACCACCCTCTTCTTCCCTCTCTCGCCGGCGCCAGTGAGAGAGGGACAAGGGGCGGTGCAGGGAGGAGGAGCCAGGGAGGGAGGAGGCGTGCCTAAAGAGGAGGAAGGCCAGCGCGTGCCGTCCTCCTCTTTAGGCCTGCCTTCTTCATTTCGGCCTCTCCCACTGGCGCCCTGATCGGTGCGCCGGTGGGAGAGGCAGAACAGGGGAGGGGGCTGGCGTGACACTTTAGGAGGGAGGGAGGAGCCATGGAGGGCTCCCCTTGGCTTTGCCCTCCCTCCTAAAGGGTCACGCCAGCCTCAGAAGTGAAATCGCCGCTTCTGAGGCTGGCGGGACACTTTAGGAGGAGGGGCTGGGGCGGGGCTGGGGGCGGAGCGGCCCCCCAGGTCATCAGTGACTGGAAGTCCGGCCCTAGGTCCAGTAGAAGTTGGACAGCACTGATGTAGAACTTGAAAAATCCTACTTCTTATTTTGCGTACTGTTCCATTATCTGGGCGGAGGCCACTAGGGGGCGCTAGAGAGAGAAGGATAGTCCATTTAGTGGGGCTGGAGGATGGGTTGAAAGAGGAAAACCATTTCCACCCTTCTTCTTATTCTTCCCAATCATGTCCCCATCGTGGAAACATTCGTCATTTATGATATGTGAAAGGGGGGGGAAATAACCAGCCAAAATGGGGGAAATCGTTTTCCTCCTTCAACCCACCCTCAAGCCCCATAACATGGACTATTCTTCTCTCTCTATTGCCCCCTGGTGCCCTTCGCTAGGATACACCGGCAATGTGGTGCAGCTGGCTGGGTGTCAGCTGCATAAGATCTCTACTGACCAGAAGGTCATGGGTTCGAGGCCTGCCCGGGTCGAGGTGGGCTCTTGACCTATTGTGTAGCCTTTTGTCGATCTTTGCAAGACGAAAGACATTTGCATGTCAAGTAGGAAATTAAGGTACCACTTAGTGGGGAGGCTTAATTTAACTGATTTACGAGGCCATAAAAAAATCTCCAGGAAACACGTTGAGGAATGAAGGAGTGCGACAGCTCCACCTGGTGGCCAGAAGTTAAATTGCCTCTGTTTGTCTTGTGTGTTTGTGTGTCTAAATGTAATGTGTACATTGTAATCCGCCCAGAGTCCCCTGTGGGGTGAGAAGGGCGGAATAGAAATGAAGTAAATAAAATAAATAAATACTGAAACAGTACCTTTTAATGTTTGTAACAGCTGACAGGATGAGCATCCGAGTTGGAGGCTCCTTCATTGGAGGCTTGTAAATAGAGGCTGGGTGCTTTGAATGCGATTTTCCTGCTTCTTGGCAGGGGGTTGGACTGGAAGGCCAACGGGGTCTTTTCCAACTCTATGATTCTATGAGTTGTTTTCAATTCATCCACCCCTTTGCCTTCAAGCCACTTCTGGTTTATGGTGGCCCTAGCATGGGGTTTTCTTCACAAGCTTTATTCAGGGAGGATTTGCTTTTGCTTTCCTTTGAGGGTGAGAGAGTGCGACTTTCCCAAGGCCACCCAGAGGGGGTTTAAATCCCTTCATAGTTTCCAAGCGGAGGGAAATCTAGTCAGTGTATCCACAGATTTTATATCCACAGAATCAACTATCCAGGGCTTGAAAATGGCTTTTTTTTTCAATAAAAAAGTGGACCATGATTTTTTTGCCATTTTATATAAGATAAACCATTTTACTACACCACTGTATATAATGGGACTTCAGCACCCATGGATTTTTGTATCCACGGGAGGCAGGAAGGTGTCCCTGGAACCAAACCCAAGTCGATCCCAAAGGCGTCCTAGCTACACACTGTTCTGTGTTGATCAGGCCTCCTTGGAGAACTGCAGTCCTGGGTGCCACATATTAAGAAGGATATAGACAAGTTGGAGCAGGTTCAGAGAAAGGCAATGAGGATGCCACAGAGAGGAAGATGCAGGCCTGTTCTCCGCTGTCATAGAAGTTAGGACCAAATCGCATTGTTTGAAGTTGCAGCAAAGTAAATTCCCATTGAACAGTAGAAGAAACTTATTGACCATAAGGGCAGTGTGGCAGTGAGAATAATTGCCTAGAGGGCTGGTGAGTTAGATTGTATTGCACCACCTGCTATCCGTCAGGAAATAGCAACCTGTAATGAAAGGCCCAAGGCATCTGTTTGGATATCAGCCAGCAAGCCAATGCCTTAAATCAGGGCTGTCCAACTTCTACGGGCCCAAGGGCCAGAATTCCTGTCACTGATCACCTGGGGGGCCGAAGGGTCTGCCTCCGCCCCCGGCTCCGCCCCTCCCCTGGCTCCGCCCCTCCCCCCCCCCGGCTCTGCCCCTCCCCCAGCTCCGCCCCTCCCCGGCTCCGCCCCTTCCCGGCTCCAATTTACTTACAATTGACCTTGAGTTGTGGAGTTGTAGTTCACCTCCATCCAGAGAGCACTGTGGACTCAAATAATGATGGATCTGGACCAAACTTGGCATGAATACTCAATATACCCAAATGGGAACACTGGTGGATTTAGGGGAATGTTTCCTAATACATTTGAGTTATTTGAGTCCACACTCAAATTGGGACACACCAAAAATACCCCAAACACCTCAATGCCGTCGCAGGGCTTGATGGGGCCTCCTTTCCCAGAGGTGGGTGGAGGAGGCCCAAAGAGCTCCCTCCCTCCCTGAAGGGAAAACAAGCCGTGGGGGCAGGCACAAAGGAAGCCACGTTGCGCCCTGCTTGCGGGGGAAGGCGCGGAGGAGGGGAAGGAAGCGTCGCCAAGGAAACCGCCGCTGAGGGACCCCTCCCCCCCTCACCCAACGTCCCACTGTTTTTAGATTGATTGATTCGAGCCAGGCCCTTCCTTACCCATACTGCGGGAGTCCTGCCACAGGGCCGAAGCGCCAACGCCGCCGCCGTGCCCGAAGAGCCCCGCTGAGCCGAGGCCAAGCTCAGGCCGGGTGCGGCGGCTCTCCCATCTGTGGGCGGGAAGCGAGGGCCCTCCACAGGAAGAGGACGGAGCCAGGAGGGGCTTTCCCTGCCTCACTCCCTCCTCCCTCCTCTCTGAGGGAATGGGGCTGGCCTGAAACAGCCACGAGGGAGGAGGAGGCGCGCGCCCAGGCCGGCCGCAAATCCCGCAGGACCCAAGATTTCGGCAGCTATCGCGAGACTGCGCAACCACAGACGGGATTTCGACCTCCCTTGAAATCCCATCTGTGGCTGCCGTAGTCTCGCGATGCTTGCCTAAACCTGGAAGTAGGTATTTTTGTTTATTTATTTATTTAATTTGTATTTTATTAAAACAGGTTAGAGGGCCGTAGGGAAGGGGCTCGGGGGCCATGTACGGCCCCAGGGCCGCCTGTTGGACAGCCCTGCCTTAAATCAAGAAATAGCTTCTTAAGATCTTCAGAGATACTCGCAGGGTCACCTCATCAAGCAAGAGTCCAAAAGTGGCAGGTTAAAGCCTTTAACCTCAAGCAGTGGCTGAGACTGGATGAGAGACTCCTCCTTGGGCATACAGAAGACTGGGCGATGTGAAAGGCGCTGAACAGACTGTGCTGTGGTACCACGAGGTACAGAGCTGATCTTAAGAAATGGGGCTATAAAGTGGAGTCCACGACATTCAAAATGTTTATTTGCTTATGTAAAGCTTAAATATTTAAATATGGGCTGAACGCCAACCTTAAGAACTGCGGCATAGTCACCGAGAACTGGGAAGCCTTGCCCTTGAGCGCTCTAGCTGGTGGTCAGCTGTGACCAGCAGTGCTGTAGAATTTGAAGAGCCATGAATGGAGGGTGAAAGAGAAAAGAGCAGACCACTTACTACAATGCAGCCTGAGCACTACCACATGCACAATGGAAGTCCTTACAGCAACACCAGAGGCACTCCAAGTGGCCAGCTTCTGGTGAAAGGATATTCAGGATAATGCCAAGTTTTTAACTTTCTTTGTGGTTTTTCTATATAACTGTTCGCTTCTTACATGATAAATAAATTTTCTAAATCAGAGCTTCTTAAACTTTTTCCTCCCCTTTCATGACCCCTTTCAGCTCAATTTTTTTTACTCAACCCTGGGAGGTATATAAAATAGGTATAAAAATTAAACATTGATTGACATGTGCAAGGTTCGCTAAAGAGGCTGTTTTTCCTCTTTATGATGTACAGCTGGTGAAGCATTTTTGCAGAGTCCACTATAAACGCTGCACATTGTTGCTAACAAGTTCATGTCAATGTCTAGTGATCAAAAATCTTTTACCATTCCCAATTTTCTCTCAACCCCAACATTGAGCTAAGGGAACCCATTTGTGGTTGGGACACACAGTTTAAGAAGCTGCAATCTAGGTATCTTTAAAAGGAGGCTTGACTGCTTCCTGCCTGGGAAACTTTAGCTTGGGATCCAGCACTGAGCAGGGGTTTGGATTCAATGGCCCATGAGACCCCTTCCAACTCTGATGCTATGACTCCTGTTACCCAAGTTGAACCAAAGACTGTCTACTTGATAGAAACTTCAGCCAAACCAGCAGACATGCAACACTGGCAGATAGTGAGTTCACACTGTGAATTTGCCAGGTTCCTATTATACATATGTGTTTTTGAGTGAGCTCTTTTGCTCATGGTGTAATGGCAAATGACGAGTCTGCGAGCTTGTGCAATCTGTATTCTTCCAAATAAGTTGCTCAATACGGCAGTTGCTGCCAGTGCTGGCGACTGGCACAACCTTAACTGCGTATGCAATTTACAGAACAATGCTCTGGCTCCTGATTCTTGGCTCGAGCAATTACAGTGCCCCAAGGGCAGAGCATACATCATGCAAATGCACAAAGGCAAAGCGCACGTCCAATTCTTGGGAAAAGAAAACCTCTGAGTTTAACTTTGGGTGGTGGAGTGGAGAGCATTTGCCTAATAAAGAACAACTAAACCAATTCCAATTTTGGCGCACACGCACATACATACATACATACATACACACACACACACGGGATTCCAACTGTGAAGTGAATAATTATACAGTAATACTTCTGATAACAAAGTATGTTTATGAGCCTTACTTCTTTAGCATAAAATTTGGTACCAGAGGCAGAAATAGCATAGAAGGAAGAAAGATAAATTCCTATACTACAAAAATTTAGATAAGTTGAAGAAGTTCCAGCAAACTTTTTGTCTAAAACATATTAGCAGACCAACCGAAATCAAATGATCAGATTAGGTAAACCTTAGAGAAGTAAATAAACATTTTGAATCTTTAAAGAAGACTTGAAAACTTCTTCCAAAATGCACTCCACTATTCTATGGGCTCATCTATACTGATCACTTAGGTCAGTGTGTACCTGGATCAGCCCTGTGGTGGTGTCTATGGGGAGAGAGCAAAGATGAATGCTTACACCATCATCATCATTATCAACAACAAAAACAAAAACGTAGTAATGTGGTATATCTTGCCCAGGGCTAATGTAAAGAGAATTACTTACAATGCTCCAGATTTCTCCATACGGCAGAGGGCGTTCTCTGTGGCCGCTCCGGCTTTGTGGAACTTGCTCCCTGCCGAGATGCGAGCCCTGCGAGACCTGATGGTGAGACCTGATGGCCTTCCGCAGGTCTTGCAAGACCTGGTTGTTCAGGCAGGCCTTTGGCAACTGATGGGCACCTGATCTGATAACCCCCTATCTAGCTGTGTTGCCTCTGCCTTGTATGAGTCAGCTCGTTCTGACCCGCCATGATTGATGTATATTTGGTTAAGATTGTTTTATAGTGTTTTTATGATGTTCTAATCTTTTATGTGTTTTTATATGTTGGAAACCGCCTTGAGCCTCGGGAAGGGTGGTTAAGTAAGTCGAAATAATAAAAAATAAAAAATAATAAATTTATATAACACCCACAAAATGCTTTCCACAACCCTCGCAGTCCCCATCTTGAAGTGCCTGATGGGAATCCATCTTGTAGAAGCTGTGCTTCTACTGGAAAAAGGAAACTTATGGGAAAATGCAGCAAATGACCTGTGTTACTAAAGGCACTTCCAGACAGCACGAAAATGCGGGTTTTAAAGGGAAGCCAAAAAACCCCAAGATCCAGGATTTCTTCCCCCGCCGTCCTCATAAGCTTCCTTTGTATTGGAACAAGATGGATGGCAGACAGGGGAAATCCGGCAGAAGGATTTTTAAAAATCACTGTTATGCACTGGGCTGTATATGCACACAGGTGACTATCTTAATATAAATACAAGCAGGTTTGCATGTGTTCATATGAAGTTCAGCACATAATGGAGGGATTTCTTTTAAAAAAACAAAACTTCTGCAGGATTTTTCTCTTCCCCAAATTGTTTATTCAAGCTGTGTTTTATATTACATATAAAGTTTAAAATACAACATTTCAAAGAGTTCTAATTGCTCTTAGTTCATGCTTCCTTCAAGTCAGCTGTGTGTCCGTTTTACGACCCAATCAGCTGATCAGCTGTTTTGAGCTTTTTAAAAGCAGACATGTGCTGGAGCAATCTCCACGAGGGGGGGGGGGGGGAGAAAATCATGTGTTTTTCGTGAGTGCAGGAATATACAGTGATGCAACTATTCACATTTTCTAGCCAGAATCTGTATTCAAGGGGAATTTTATATTCCGTGTTTTTTCCATTGTACCAAATCAGTGCAGATTTACCGCTAGCATCATGTAGCCACCCACCCCGTTTAACTCGGAAAATCCCGTGTTTTAGGTGCTGTGTAGATGAGCCTTGAGTGGTGGATTCCATGGAGAAGAGATAATATTCTGGCTATGCTTTTCTGGGGTACCTACCACCCATATGAGAGGTGATACTGCCAGCAGTGATCTAGCTAATGCCAGTAACAGAAGCATGGTCCCTCCTCTACCATCATCCCATGGGACTCAAAGTGACACGGAGCATAAATGGAAGGAAAAGGGACAATGGACAATTGGCTACACTAGGGTTAGTGACTAGGGACCTCATCACATTGAGATCCACATGGTGGGTAATAGTGATGGCTTCACGATGCATCATGGTGACACCAGGAGGCAGCGTAGGGAACCTGTAGCCCCGCACCACCTGAATAACCTCTTACCTATCTCACAGAGAGAAGTGTCGCCACCCAGCTTACCCCCATTCCTCTCAATGAGAACACAGTAAGTCTGTGTTCTCGTTGCTCCCTCTTATGACACTTTCACCTCAGTTCAGGAACAGAGCCCCACCGTTGCACAGATATGTAGTAGTTTTAATGGAAAGTTGGTGAATAGGGCTCAATGCTTTTATGGATGGAACACTGTTTTTAACATAGGTGAATGCATAGGATGTGTGAATATAATTGTATTTTAATGTATTTAGTGTCGAATGATGGAGGGTTTTATATTGTGTTTTATACTGTGATTGTGATGTAGGCATCAAATTATGCCTTTTGGAAGCCGCTCTGAGTCCCCCCTCGGGGGTTGAGAAGAGCGGGGTAAAATGCCATAAATAAATAAATATGTACATTGTTTGATGGGATCCAGCAGGCTCCATCCCTGAACTGTGGTGAAAATGTAGTAGGTTGGGCGAATTTACCCATGTGATGAGACAGTATGTTTTAGATCCTCCAGATGCTGTAATTCTCCTGGTCTTATCCCTAGTCAGTGTTGAGGGATGTAGGGAGTTGTAATCCCATGATCAAGAGGGATTCAACCCTTGGTCTCCAGAGTCTTAGTCCAATCCACACACTGCTGGGTGGTTAGGGAGTTTCCCATGGATCACACCAGATGCCTGACAAGGCCTTATGCCAGTGTTTCCCAACCTTTTTTGAGCCACGGCACACTTTTTAAATTTCCTAAATCCGGGGGCACACCACCAACCAAAATGGCCCTGAAGGGAGGCGGGTTTCGCCAGGTTGCGGCTCCCGTCGGAAGACGCGACCCGGCCGAACTCGCTTCCCAAGCAGGGCTCCGGCCCTGAAGGGAGGCGGGTTTCGCCGGGTCGCGGCTCTCACTGGAAGACGCAACCCAGCCGAACTCGCCTCCCAAGCAGGGCCCCGGCCTGCAGGGAGGTGGGTTTGGCCGGGTCGCGGCTCCCGCCGGAAGACGTGACCCTGCCAAACTTGCCTCTCAAACAGGGCCCCGGACTGCAGGGAGGCGGGTTTGGCCGGGAGGCGGCTTTCATCAGAAGACGCGACCCGGCTGAACCCGCCTCCCAAGCAGGCTCCCTGAGGTGCCCAGGTTCCCACCTCCGGAGGAGGAGAGTGTTGCCCAGCCCCTCCCCTCCTGAGCCTCCTCCGCCTCTCTAGGAGTTTCCAAACCGCTGCTCCGCGAACAGCTAGTGTGCCGCGGGAAAACCTCAGAGGGGGAGGAAAGGGGGGGGAGAGGTTTTCTCGCGGCACACCAGCTGATCGCTTACGGCACACTAGTGTGCCACGTCACAGCGGTTGGGAAAGACTGCCTTATGCAATCCAAAAGTTACACATATTCATATTTACTTGAGTCTAATGCACAGTTTTGGCTAAATGACATTACTAAAATTGAGGTTGTGCATTAGATTTGATAGTGCAACACCTTTGCCATTGATCCTGTCACCAATCAGGCAGGCAGTTGAACAGGGGAGTTTTTGAGGGTCATTTGGGAACTGGGTGAGGCTGGCGAGTTTGCAAGCCAAGGCCTGACAGAGGGATGTGGCTTCCCACCAGCCTTCATGCAACCATTGCATTACATTCGACAGCAAATGCTTTTTTGTAATGTGTAATGTGCACCTTGAGGATGCCTGCCATAGATGCAGGCAAAATGTCAGGAGAGAATGCTTCTAGAACATGGTCATATAGCCCAAAAAACCTACAACAACCCTGCACCTTCAAAGTTGAAGTGCACATTACATTCAATGGTGCATTATGCTCGAGTAAATACGGTATCTTATCCTAGATTTATGAGCACCATAATGTATATCTACAAATGTGGACTCAAGACTAAAGCCCTTTGCCCTCTCAGTCTTCATCTCCCACCCATCCTAATCACTCACAACATCTAATCGTAAAATGTTTTGGAAGACCAAAATGCAACCAAATTATCAATATCACACCTAGTTTGGAATTTCATAATGGGGTCAAACTAAACTATATTAGGAATTTTTTTTAGAAGAGGGACTCCCTGAAGTGGTGAAAGATGCCCGTTAGTCTTGTGATTTTCTTCATGTACATATCTTCCATCTAGCATGTGTGTGTTTTTTCATTAAAGGTCTGCGGAAGCCCAACCCAGTGTTCATTTGCAAGTCTTGTGGTTGATGCACATATATCAGGAAACTATGTTCCATAAGTGGAAACCCAAAGGGAGGTCAAATGAAACTAATACTCCTCCCCTTTAATGTCCAAAGCTTGCACAGACTGAAACATTAATGAAATGCATGCATTGCTGTGGCACAATAAGAGCACCAGGCGGCACTGCAGGAAAGCCCAAAAAAGGTAGCTTTCACTGGCAAATCATTTTCTTAGCACTCTCTTGCAGCCCGCTTGCTCCAGGTTTAATTCTGTTAGAAGTTGTTTGCTATAATAAGCTTAATGTTCTTCTGGGTGATCTATCAGGGATACTCTAGTCTAAAGGCTACTGTGGCAGGAAATGCTTCCTTTCAGGACAAGGGGCTATTCCAGAGATAAAGACATTTTCTTGGAGACACTGGCTGGAGGGAACGATAAGCTGCTTTTAAGTGGAGTCCACAACATGCGAGTGCAGAGAAGAGCAAACCACAGACCACTTGCTACATTGCAGCCTGAGCCCTGCCTCCTGCACAATGGAGGACCTTCTTACAGCGACACCAGAAGCACTCCAAGTGGGCAGCTTCTGGTCAAAGGACATTTAGTAGAATGTCAAGTTTGTAACTTTATTTCTGGTTTTTTCTATACATTATAACTGTATTCTCAATTCGCTTCTGACACGATAAATAAATATCCCAGTGTAGAGGAGAGGACAAGAAAAGGCAAGGAAAGGAATAGCTAGATAGCCACAATAGCTATATAGCCAGGATCGGGGACAGCGTGTGGAGGGGGGCGGGATGGTCTCCAGGCGGCTCCCACTTAATTGTGGGGTCCCCCAGGGGGCCATTCTCTCCCCCTTATTATTCAACGTTTATATGCGCCCCCTGGCCCAGCTGGCCCGCGACTTTGGTCTGGAGTGTTATCAGTACGCTGATGACACCCAGCTTCTGCTGCGAATGGACGGCAGGCCGGATACCGTACCCGATTGTTTCCATCTGTGCCTCGAAGCCGTGACTGGTTGGCTGCGGGCCAGCCGGCTGAAGGTGAATCCGTCGAAGACGGAGATCCTATGGCCTGGTCGGCCTGGCTGGGATGAGTGCCGGTTGCCTACTCTGGACGGCGAGCAATTAAGCACGTCGTCAATTGTTAAGAGCTTGGGTGTTCAGTTCGACTCCCTGCTGGCCATGGAGACCCAGGTCTCCGCGGTCAGCAGAGTGGCGTTCTACCACCTACGTCAGGCTAGGCGACTGGCGCCCTACCTGTCCAGGAATGACCTGGCTACGGTGATCCAAGCGACGGTCATCTCGAGACTAGACTACTGTAACGCCCTCTACGTTGGCCTTCCCTTGGCGACGATTCGGAAACTCAAGCTAGTGCAGAATGCTGCTGCTCGCCTGCTGGCAGGAGTGCCGGTGAGGCAGCATATTACGCCCATCCTCCAGCAACTGCACTGGCTGCCAATTGAGTACCGAATCACCTTCAAGGTGCTGGTGTTGACCTTTAAGGCCTTGTACGGTCTAGGGCCTGCGTACCTCTTGGACCGCCTTGCCCCATACGATCCCCCGAGATCACTCCGCTCAGCAGAGCAAAACTTGCTGGAGATTCCATCGATCCGCCTCTGCCGCCTATCATCAACTAGGCAGCGCTCTTTCTCTGTAGCAGCTCCAATGGCTTGGAATGCCCTACCGGAGGAGGCTAGAGCCATACGGGAGCTCGCCCCCTTCCGTAGGGCCTGTAAGACCTTCCTTTTTAAGCAGGCCTTTGGTTGATATATAACGCCTCTTGCTTCCAATTTGACTTAGGACTCTGTGTCACAGTTTTTGTCACGTAGTGTAATTTTAACAATGTTTTAATGTTCTAATGATGCTTTTAGTACCATTTTTGTTATTTTTATGGTTATAGTATTGTTTTATTTTGTTCGTGAGTCGGCATGAGTGTTGCCTGCTGATCACTATGTATGTCTTGTAACCCGCCACGAGCCCTCGGGAAGAGGCGGAATAGAAATGCAAATAATAAATAAATAAATAAATAAATAAATAAGTATGTTGCAGAAACTGGAGATTACAAACATTGAGAGAAAGTCAGCATGATATTATGTGTTTATGGTATTATACTTAACCATTGTCTTCTTTTCTTCAACCACTCTCAAAAGCCGACTCTGTAATCCATTATCCATGTTCCATGCCCCAGGTTTATTAACAAAGAGACCTATTGCTCATCTCCAGTTTGAGAAAAAGTTACATGGGCAATCTGAGCGAGTTTGATGCCATGACTGTGGCATGATGGTGGTGGTAGTGATGTTAAAGGATGAATCCTAGAAAGGATGTGGTTGGGATACACACAACCACATTAATTGTATTACTTTTATTAATTTTATTAGAGAACAAATTCACAGCATTTGATAAAATGACACAGATATTGTGTAATGGCTAAAAACTTGATGTTTTCTTTAGTTTAATTGTAACCTCATGAGTCCTATCACATTACATTATGATAGCACTACTTTTCCACTTTAACTGCTATGCCTGCATCTTGTGGACTTCTGTAATTTGTAGTTCAGTAAGGCCTAAGAGCTCCTGTGGATTCATTCCCAAAATCTCTCCCTAGACTGCAAATTCCAGCATCCCTTAGGATGTTGTCAGAGCAGTTAAGGTGGAACAAGCTGCTTTGAATCCCATTTGGGGTGAGAAAGCCAGAATATAAATAAAGTAAATAAATAAATGGTATCCTTGAAGTGACTGGCTGGACTCTGAAGGAGCTGGGGGTGGTGATGGCCGACAGGGAGCTCTGGGGTGGGCTGGACCATGAAGTCACAAAGAGTCGGAAGTGACTGAACGAATAAACAACAACTAACTAAATAAATAAAGAAATGGTGTTATAAAGCATAATATGATAGCGCAAGAGATTGAGGGAAGTCATGTTCTCTGAGCTATAGCCCTTTATCTGCTAACACTAATTTGTTGTGCATTATGTTTCTATAGCTGTTTGACAATTGATGGAAAGTTGCTCAAAGAGGATGATGGACCTTCTTCTGCTTCCTCATCATCATAATGGCTATGAGAGCAGTTATGGGGAAATGCTAACGAGGTGGTGATATTTCAGTCAAAAGGTCTCTGGAAGAGATGTTAGAGGCATTTTCACCTGAAGGTTAAAAGGAACTATTCAAGGTGTGCCTCTTTTAGGAGACAGATCTCTACATGTTTCATTGCCACTTTGGGATTTGGATCACCACTTTCAGCTTTACCGCTCCACTGACCCTTGAGCTCCTAGCCCGCAGAGGCAACTTCTTGGGGGAAAGAGCAGTAATCACGGATAGAAGCTGCCGGTCTCCATAAGAAAGAAGAACAGCTTAGATTCTCCCCTCTTGTCTTTATCTTTCTTCCAACATCTGCTCTAGAGACCTTTTTGAACTGAGAGTTCTAGGGGCAATTTTGTGGAAGACTGACTAGTGCCTTTTCTCTTGATCGGAGTTTGAATGTCAACACGTCTTCTCAGAACAGGAAATCCAGAGCTGAAGGACCCCCAACAAATGCTTTTTCATCTACCATCTGCTTGGAAACCCCCAGAGAGAAGTCATCAATCCTCTAGTACAGTGTTTTTCAACCTTTTTTGAGCCGCGGCACATTTTTTACATTTAAAAAATCCTGGGGAACACCACCAAACAAAATGACACAAAATGACACTCTAACACAGTAATACATATAGTTAATATGTATTTAAATGTATTTATACACTCAGTGTGAAACCTGGACCTGTTTCGATGAACACAACATAGATATCCTGGCAGAAATGGCAGAAAGACACAAACTTCCCACACAGAACTCCCATAACCAAAAGAAAATAGTTTGGTGGGCATTGACCTTGGGTTTTGGAGTTGTAGTTCACCTATATCCAGAGAGCACTGTGGACTCAAACAATGTTGGATCAGGACCAAACTTGGCATGAATACTCAATATGCCCAAATGTGAACACAGATGGAGTTTGGGGAAAATAGACCTTGACATTTGGGAGTTACAGTTTCTGGGATTTATAGTTAACACACAATCAAAGAGCATCATGAACTCTTGCAACAATGGAGTTGAACCAAACTTGGCATATTGAACTCTCATTACCAACAGAAAGTACTGAAAGGATTTGCTTGGGAATTGACCTTGAGTTTGGAAGTTGTAGTTCACCTACACCCAGAGGGCACTGTGGGCAGGAGGGGGAAGGAAGGGTATTGGAGGTTCCAATTTCCCACGGCACACCTGATGATCACTCACGGCACACTAGTATGCCACGGCACACTGGTTGGGAAACACTGCTCTAGTACAGTGGTCTCCTAACTAAGGTCCACGGGTCAGATGTGGCCCTCCAAGGCCATTTCCCCACCTCACCCTAAACTTTAGATTTAGGGTTGCCCTAAGTCTGAAACGACCTGAAGGCACACAACAACAACAATCCTAATTAACTTGACTACCTCATCAGCCAAAAGTAGGCCCACACTTCCCATTGAAATACTGGTAAGTTTATGTTGGTTGAAATTGTTCATCATTTTAAATATTGTTCTTTACTTCCCCCTTTCTCTCCCCCCCCCCCCTTTGCACTACAAATAAAATATATTTTGACATTCTAGCCAAAATATATAACCTTTCTCTAAGATCAGGCACTGTACCCGAGGACTGGAGGGAGGCAAATGTAACTCCGATCTTCAAGAAAGGATCCAGGGGTGATCCAGGAAATTATAGGCCAGTTAGTCTAACCTCAGTTCCAGGCAAAGTGATGGAAACTATTATTAAAGAAAAAATTACCAAGCACATAGAAGAACAGGCATTGCTGAAGGAAAATCAACATGGTTTCTGCAAAGGCAAATCATGTCTTACTAACTTGATAGAATTCTTTGAGGGTGTAAATAAACACATAGATAAAGGGGACCCAGTCGATATTGTTTACCTTGACTTTCAAAAGGCTTTTGACAAAGTCCCTCACCAAAGGCTCCTAAATAAGCTCTTCAGCCATGGAATCAGGGGACAGGTCTTGTCCTGGATTGGAACCTGGCTAAACTGTAGGAAACAAAGGGTGGTAATAAACGGACATTTCTCTGGGTGGAAAGAGGTGAGAAGTGGCGTACCCCAAGGTTCAGTTTTGGGTCCGTTACTTTTTAATTTATTCATTAATGACCTGGATGTAGGAGTAAATTCTGAAGTAGCAAAGTTTGCAGATGACACTAAATTGTTCAGGATAGTTAAAAATGAAACTGATTGTAAAGAGCTCCAGAAAGATCTCTCGAAATTGAGTGAATGGGCAACAAAGTGGCAAATGCATTTTAACCTAAACAAGTGTAAAGTCATGCACATCGGGGCAAAGAACCCCAACTACACCTACCAATTGATGGGGTCAAAGCTTTCCGAGACAAACCAGGAAAGGGATCTTGGGGTTTTGGTGGACAGCTCAATGAAGATGTCAACCCAGTGCGCAGCAGCAGTGAAAAAGCAAATTCTATGCTTGGCATGATCAGGAAGGGAATCGAAAATAGGTCGGCAAATGTTGTATTGCCTCTCTACAAATCTATGGTGAGGCCACATCTGGAGTACTGTGTACAATTCTGGTCTCCGCACCTTAAGAAGGATATAACGGAACTGGAAAAGGTACAAAGAAGGGCGACAAAAATGATCCAAGGGATGGAGCAGCTCCCTTATGAAATCAGGTTGCAACGCCTTGGTCTTTTCAGCCTTGAAAGACGGCGTTTAAGAGGTGACTTGATCGAAGTGTATAAAATCATGCATGGGATAGAAAAGGTGAATAAAGAAAAAATATTTTCTCTGTCACACAACACTAGGACTAGGGGGCACTCCCTAAAGCTCCAAGGTAGGAAAGTTAGGACTAATAAAGGGAAATATTTCTTCACCCAGAGGGTCATTGGGTTATGGAACTCACTTCCAGGGGAGGTTGTGACAGCTGTCAGCCTGGACAGCTTCAAGGCAGGATTGGACAGATTCATGGATACCAAGGGAATCAGTAGTTACTGAAATGGACATCCAAGTGCCACCTCTGTGTTGATGGAGGCAGGCAGGATTTCCCCGGGTACTGGTTGTGGGGGGTCGGGAGCAGGTGAGGGTTTTGCCCTCCTTTCTGCTAGAGATCCCTGTGTACAACTAGTGGGCCACTGTGTGACACAGAATGCTGGACTAGATGGGCTGAGGCTCGATTCAGCATGGCTCTTCTTATGTTCTTATGTTCTTATGTGTATAGGAATTCATTCATGGTTTTAAAAAAACTATAGTCTTATCCCCAACATCTGAGGGACCATGAACCGGTCCTTGGCTTTAAAAGTTTGAGGATCCCTGTTCTAGTACATTGATTAGTTTGGGCTCTACCCAACATCATCCAAAGATGGCGGGACTCCATTTAGTCCTTTGCTTCTAGCAGCAAAATGTATTGGGCCTACTCTGATTCAACCCCTGCAAAACGGTATTTCAAGCTGGGCAAAATCAGGGTGCATCTAAAAAGAAGTGGGCAATGGCAGCTGTAACAGCTGTTGTTGGTCTGCAATGTCAATGCAGCTTTTATGATCCCCACAACTATTCATGCTGATTGGGTTTAGTGAAAGTTGTAGATGTGGAACAACATTTTTTTGCTCAAATCTATGTCAGCCAATGACACATCTATCTGATAGCTGGAAGGGGAGAATCACAGTTAACAAATTAAGGTCCATGCTGAGCCTTAAATAGTGAAGGCCAAACAGTCTATGAGCTAGAGAGCATATACTATAGCAGATATGGGCAAACCAAGGCCTGGGGGTCGGATGCAGCCCCTTGGGATCGTGTTTCAACCCCCCCCTCACACTATCCTATCATTCTTTCCCCCTTTCCTTTCTCCTTCCCTTCCTTCCCTTCCTCTTTCTTACTCCTTCCTTCCCTTCGTCCTTCCTTCCCTCTTTCCTCCCTCTTTCCCCCTCTTTCTTTCTTCTTCCTTCCCTTTTGTCTTTCTTTCCTTCCTCCTCCCCTCCCCTCCTTCTCCCCATCTTCCTCCCTCCTTCCAGCCTTTCCTTCTTCCTTCCCGCTTTCCACTCTCCTTCCCTCTCTCTTTTTCTCCTTCCTTCCTTTTTATTTTTCCTTCTCCTTTCCTTCCCTCCCTCCCTCCCCTCCCTGTACTCCCTTCCACCTATCCTTCTCTTTTTTCCTTCCTCCTTTCCTCCTGGGGGTGTTTACCTGGGAGAAGAGAACATGAGAACCATGTGTCAAGATTTAAAAGGATGTCCCATTGTGGAAGAGGGGAAAGACTGACCTTCTGCTGCTCTAAAGACACGGGAGCAATGGTTTCAAATGGCAGGGAAAGAGATTCGACTGAAAAAGATTAGGAAGAACGGTTGGAGAGTGGCATATGCTGCTTGGGAGTGTGGTGGAGTGTCCTTCTCTGGAGGCTTTTCCACAGAGGCTGTCTATTGAGAGTGCTTCGATTGTGCCTTCTTGCATGGCAGGGGCTTGGACTGGATGGCCCTTGGGGGTCTCTTCCAGCTCTAGGATTAGATATCAGGAGGAGGCAATACGGGGACTAATGTTTACACTTTTTTTCTCCCATCCACCATTTCATCCTGACCAAGGCTAACCCTTTTGGGATCCAAACCTTTCCCATCTTCCCTTCACTTCTCTCCGAAAGAGAAGAAGAAGGGGAGGAAAAGGCAGGGAGGGGACTTGGGGAGAACCCCCTTCCTGGCCCACCCACCCTATTCCGGACTGCCATGCAGCCCCTAAGTTAAAAAGTTTGCCCATGCTTGCACTATAGCGTCAGCATTTTGAACCTTATCATGGTGAATGCCCAAAATAAAATGTAGTGCAACATTGTGCAATTCAAGGCCAAAACAGGAAACAGGGAAGGACTGATAAGGTGTCTACAGTATTCTGCCCCCCTTGGGTAATTGCTACATATTCATTTCTCCACAGGCTCACAGAACCAGTGAAGAAGCAGGCATCCCTCTGGAAAACTGACGTGCTGAAGGTATGCAGGATATAGGTTGCTGGGATTTGTCACTTTGGGTGCATTTGGTGGTTTGTGCTGCAAAGAGTTGGTGGCATTCAGGACAGCCTGGATGCATGCAGTTGCACCCCCCACTAATGATCCAAGTTCAGCAAGTAAATGACAACAGCAAGACAGCAAATAAATTGTGCTTTGAAATGCAGCAGTTCAACTAACTCATCCCTTTGGGATAGATTTACATATATAGAATCCCTTTTGATGATTGAAGTTAGAACCATGGGAAAATTCAGCAAAGAGGTGTGACAACCAAGAGAGGAAATGAGCTGTCAAGTGTAGTTGGGGGAGGGTGGGATAGATTTTGTCGGATGAGGCAGCGGCTTATGGCAATGAACGGACAGAATATATCCTATACAGAGACAGATAGGGGGCCCTAAATCACACAGCTGGGTCATTTAATTAGACCAGGGCTATTTGCATGAAAAAGACAAGGCAATCGCAATTCTTATTTTCTTCTGCTTGAGGCAACTGGCTAATACAATGTCCTGAATCCTTCTGAATCCTTGATATGTGCAGCTTATTGATATCAGGAACCACATTTAAGGTCTTGTCTGCATTGGCCAGTTACTCCGAGGAAGTGCTTCAGACTGGCCCCAGAGGCAGCCATATGCACTGTCCTCAACCCACAGCCAGAAGTCAGAGTCCAGTTGGGCAGATTAGCCCCACTAGACTGTCACCTTACTGTCTGTGTCACCATTGTCACACCCAGATGGCCACATTGCTCTGTGAGAGGTCCTGGCCATTGATGGCACCCTGTGCTAATATCATAGAATCATAGAATCATAGAGTTGGAAGAGACCTCGTGGGCAATCCAGTCCAACCCCCTGCCAAGAAGCAGGAAAATCGCATTCAAAGCATCCCTGACAGATGGCCATCCAACCTCTGTTTAAAAGCCTCCAAAGAAGGAGCCTTCACCACACTCTGGGGCAGAGAGTTCCACTGCTGAACAGCTCTCATAGTTAGGAAGTTCTTCCCAATGTTCAGGTAGAATCTCCTTTCTTGTAGTTTGAAGCCATTGCTCCACATCCTAGTCTCCAGGGCAGCAGAAAACAAGCTTGCTCCCTCCTCCCTATGACTTCCTCTCACATACTTATACATGGCTATCATGTATCCTCTCAGTCTTCTCTTCTTCAGGCTAAACAGCTCTTTAAGTTGCTCCTCATAGGGCTTGTTCTCCAGACATTTGATCATTTTAGTTGCCCTCCTCTGGACACATTCCAGCTTGTCAACATCTCATCAGCAGAGGTGACTGTATGACCAGGAAGGAAAAGGTGGTCTCCCCTCCTTATTCCTGGTTGCCTGGGCGCCTGTGACAAACAGGGTTCCCAATAGCTTTACTGGATTAATTTGACATACAAATAATGTGTTTGTTTTCCAGATGTGGGGAAATGCCACATACCTTCGAGGAAAGACTTCCCCTTTGATGGAAACCCCAAACTCTCATCTTAACATATCAACACAACTGCTGTGTGTTGCCAAAGCGGAGTTCCAGCACCTGCTGCTTCCAGTCACGTATAGCCTGGTTTGTATACTGAGCTTGGGTACAAACAGTGTTGCCGTGTGGAGCTGCTGGGTCAACCGAGCCCAGGCCCCTCCTGTCATGATCTTCATCTACAATCTCATTGTCATCGACCTTATGTTTGCCATGTCACTGCCCCTGCAAGTTGTGTATCATGCTAGACACAATGACTGGCCCTTCGGCGAGGGCCTGTGTAAGGTCACCAATGCTCTTTTCTTGGCCAACATGTTCAGCAGCACCCTTTTCTTGGCCTGCATCTGCCTCGAGCGTTACCTGGCTGTCATCCACCCTATCCGCTACCTGCGCCTCCGGTGGCCCTTCTACCGTGTGCTACTCTCCATGGCAATCTGGTGTGCGGTAGCAATTGGTCTGCTGGTCTTCTTTTCCAGAAGCACTGTGACTCGTCACTTCCCAAATGGGAATACTGCCTGCATGGAGAATTTCCCGACTCGTGTATGGAGCAATGAACTTGCAGCCATGGTCTTTGCCTCTTCAGCCTTGGGTTTCTTTGTGCCCTTTGTCACCATTGCCATCTGTTCAGTTGTGATTGCCCGACGCATCATAAATCTCACACATAGGTCAGTTCAGGCTTCCTCACTACGGAGACATGCTCTCTACACTCTCCTGATGGTGATCGGTCTGCTTACCTTTTGCTTCCTACCATTTCACATCATCCACATCCTGCATATTCTTGTCCGGATTGATGTCCTCTCAACCCCAGGATTGCTGCCTTTCACATGTTCAGCCCAGCGAACAGTCATGGCCCTTGCGAGCATCAACAGCGCTCTTAACCCATTGCTATACTATTTCAATATGAAAGCTGCAAATTGGAAACTGCCCTGCTGTGGCACAATAAGCCAGAACCCCACGGATTCAGGTGAGACTACTAGCCCGACCATGGAGGGCCTCAAGAACATGACCTAGATACTATTGTATACTATAAGGCCTTATTTACAGCAACACCTGACTTGTTCAGGAATGTCATGATCATCTTTGTCTTATTCCCTCACCCCTACTATTACCATGACACTATATTATCTGTGACTTTTGAGCAGGATCTCTACAATAGCTTCCTGACATGACAAAAGAAAGATAATATAATAATCTTAATACCTGGGCAATTTTGAAACACCCTGTGGATCCCTGGGTGTTTTGGCCTACAACTCCCAGAAATCCCAGCCAGTTCACCAGGTGTTAGGATTTCTGGGACTTGAAGGCCAAAACATCTGGGGACCCACAGGTTGAGAACCACTGTTTTAGAGAATCAGATCAGTGGCCGACCTTATGGTAGTATATAGATAATCCAGCAAATGTTTCAACTGAACCTATTACATAGATTATCATGTATTAGTTAGGAGCCCCTGGTGGCGCAATGGGCTAAACCCTTGTGCCGGCAGGACTGAAGACCAACAGGCCAGAGGTTCGAATCTGGGGAGAGTGCGGATGAGCTCCCTCTGTCAGCTCCAGCTCCCCATGTGGGGACATGAGAGAAGGCTCCCATAAGGATAGTAAAACATCAAAACATCCCGGCGTTCCCCGGGCAACATCCTTTCAGACAGCCAATTCTCTCACACCAGAAGCGACTTGCAGTTTCTCAAGTTGCTCCTGACATGAAAAAAAAGTATTAGTTGTCTATGTGTGCATGGGATCATCCAGTATACAGACATTAATAAACTAACATTGGACACTATAGAGATTCCTAGAGAGAACATTTCAAATCAAATTTGCAAAAGTCAAAATTTCAAATGTGGAGGGGCAACTTTAGCCTGGAGCAGAACAAACAACTCCGTACCCATATGCTTGTCCACAATGCCCTGCCTCATGTACAGACAAAGTATTGTTTAAAGCTACAGACAATATGGCCATTGGTGCTCGGTTTTGGTCAAAAATTATTTAGCCGCTTCTTCTATTTTATCAGTTTTGTACTTATGTATGCAATGCTTTCGATATGAAATTTAAAAAAACTGATATTAGTTATACTCAGAGCCAAAATGTCTATGATTAGAGGAAGAACGTAGAGGCAGTGGGAAGAGCCAGTTCTAGAAAGAAGTGCAGTCAGTTAAGGAGTCCAGGCAGTAGAGAGACAGAGCTATGATTTGAAAAGCAACCGTGGAAATATGATTGTGGGAGAGTCAAAGACTGAAGAGATATTCAGGGTGGAAATCTAGACTCAAGCCATGAAATTGAGGAGATGCAGTGTTGTTCCATTTTTAAAAAAAAAAATGTGGTCAGGCTGATGCAAGACATTTTGCTTCTGGAGTACATGGTCTCTCACTACCCACACAAGTCATGTTATAGAGCACCAGAATGAGCAAAGCCATTTGATCACATGAATCAGAAAAGCAGGAGAGGTTGGAAACAGTATGAAGGAACTAGATCTGAAAAGGAAACATGGAAGGCCCCTCCTGTCATGATCTTCATCTACAATCTCATTGTCATCGACCTAATGTTTGCCATGTCACTGCCCCTGCAAGCTGTGTATCATGCTAGACGCAATGACTGGCCCTTCGGCGAGGGCCTGTGTAAGGCCACCAATGCTCTTTTCTTGGCCAACATGTTCAGCAGCACCCTTTTGGTCAAGAGATTTGCTGAAACAAGTTCGTTTCTCTTAACTTTTGTGATGCAGGAGCCTATCCCTATTCTTTGAATGTTACTTCTGCCTCTGGCACCAAATGTTCTGTTAAAGAGTAATGCCCAGGTACACATTTACTTTGTTAATTGAGGTATACCTGTACTCTCTTTTTACATTTGTAAATAAAGCAAACATTACAAATCAGCAGTGCTTTCTGTCTGCCCTTTGAACCTCCCACTACTTGGGGAAACTGAAAATGCAAAAGAAGTGCCAACAAAACCCCAAAGAGCATACACACCCCTATTTTAAAGCCCCACATTGCTGTTTTTTCTATCTCTTCTTGGTTTGAGTGCAAATTATTTTCTCTCCACTCTTGGTATAGGGTAGTCAACATGTTTTGAATGCAAACTACTCCAGCTGTTTTACCAGCTCCTTCAGTCCTCCAGTTGCTAGGGATAACAAATTTCACCAGTAAAATATAATATTATAGAAAACCACACAATGCAATGTCTTTCTCTGTTTTATTCTATTCCCTTCTGGGATGAAAGAATGGCTGTGCTTGCACACATGAAGGGCTATCGATGTAGCTACCCTCCTGAATCACAAGGGACCATCACTGCTGGATCTTGGCTATCCCTACTATGATGGATCACGAGGGTTATACATACAGATCACATTCCTAAACATACATAGCAGAACTATTCTGTAGGACCATATGTTTCTACTTTATTCTGGTCCAAGAAAGGGAAACCCAGATGGCGGAGATCTCTGGAAAGCACCTCTCTGATATGATGGAAGCCTCAAAGTTCCCACCTGGGGATTTCATTAAGAGCTTTACTTCTGCTCTTCCATTCCCACATGGAAAATAAGGTAGAAGAGTTAATTTTAGTGACAACAGCAGTTGTGCAGCTCCTAGTGGGTCCAGATGCTCATGTAATACAATCTCCAAAGCCCAAAATCTTCCTAGTTTGCCCAGTTTTACAAAAAAAAATCCTAAAAATAAAATAAAATGCATTTGAGGAATCTGTGTCAGTCTTCTTGAATCATACCATATATACTCGTATTCATGTATAATTCAACTTTCTGTATAAGTCAAGGGCACCTTTTGAGGCTGGAATTATGGATTTTGATGCGACTTGTGAATAGGTTGAGGGTCATTCTGCAGAGAAGGACATGCCAATGCTGCCTCAGGGCCAGGAGCCTCTAACTATTGCTGCTGTCATTTCCCTACCCAGGCATTCAAAGAGAAGTGGCACCATGGCAAAGAGGGTAGAGTGGTTCCGTGCATCTTTTAGGTTTTCCTGGAATGGACTCTTACCTTGCACAAGGAGGGGATGGTTCCTTTTTTGATCAAAGTTAAGGTACAGCACTTACCATACATTGACCCATGGATAACTCGACCCAGTTCACTAAAATATCTAGATGTTTACATGGTGTACCGTGTAAGAGTTATATTGTTCAACTTTGGAAATGTTTCCACTCACATACTGCCCAGTAATCTGGGGGATTTTTACTCAACACTAGTATAGAAAATGGCTGTAGTCACTGGTTTTGCGATAACTCAAAACAAAGACTCAGTAACTCACAACAGGGCACAACCAGAATATGAAGCAAATGGTCTCAACCACTGGGCATGTACAGTTACAGTCAATGTTTCCATACTATCAGGGTAGACATGTCTGCCAGGGTAATCTCACTTCTGTGGTTTCTTGTGTATCACTGTTGCTGTTTTTTAAGACATTTATTATCTGCATCTTCCCACATCAGAGAAAAAGATGCACAAACATTTTGTTATTTCATGTTCAAAGACAGAGATCATTAGCTGCCAGAACTTAATCTGCCTTGCTTACATAGTCCAGAAACTTCCGCATAGGAAACTGTGCATACCATCTACATATATACAATTGCGTGTGATGAAAGGACACTTGGTTATCTTACTATGTCTGTTCCTGGTATGTCCTGAGTTGGCCTGAGATAAGAAAGAGACTAATAAAGATATGCCTTAACCTCCATAAGGGAAAAGAAAGAGGAAAGTCATGTATATACCATCAGCTTTTATCTCCAGGTAAGGGAATTTAATAACATAAAGTCATTTGATCCCATATTATCTTAGACTTAGAGGCTATGCAGGGTCAGCCCTGGTTAGTTCTTGAATGGGAAATTACCCAATGAATACCAGAGGCTAAAGGCTGTGTTTCAGAGGAAGGAACTGACTAACCAGCTCTGAGTATTCCTTCCCTAAGAAAATCCTATCAAATTCATGGGGTTGTTGTCGAACGGCTGATTTTAAGGGACCCTTCCCATAGGGGGACTGGCCCAGGCCACCCCTAAAATGCGAGGATCAAGGCCCAAATCTGGATGATCTTCCCAGAACTACAAATCCCAAGGTAACCCAGATCAATGCTCACCCAGATTTGGAAGAACGCCAAACCGAGAGAAGAGTCTAATTCAGCTGAATAGGATGAAATGCCACGCCAAGGTTCCAAAGGCAAAACATAGTCTTTAATGGGAATGCAGGCAAATATATAGAAAAGCAGTCATTTACATTTGAATCGGGCGCCCTCCCCTCCCACGTGTAGCTCCAGCTGATTGGCCGAGCTGTCAAGTCAGCTGGGCCAGGAGGCGGCCAGTGCGCTTTAACCAATAGGGAAAGGCGCGCCAAGATTCAACGAGCCAATCCTGGCCGGCTATGCAAGGCGGAAAGGACACAAAGGGAAACGGCTGGGTGAAGGAAGTAACCTGTGGCTAAAATGCCTTGTGGCCGGCGAGCTTCCGATGGGAGACTCAAGCCTTCCTGTCTATTGTTTGGTTTGAGTACCTTAATGGCAGTCTTTTGTCCTGGCCGAAACTCCTTTGTCTGGGAGTTTTGGCTAAGCGGGGAGCATGGTTTCTCAGTTCAAAATGGCAAAATTATAAGTTATTGCAGCCGGTGCGGGGGGTCAAGCCCACTTTGGTCCAGCTATGGTGTGGCTGAGTGACTTGGGGTTGCCAGAGCCCATGGGTCCCTGGGGGCCAAGCTCCGAGGCCAAGGGGAGACACGAGTGGGTGAATCCAGGCCCATAGCGGTGGAATCTATGTTCCACAGAACACCTGACCTTCACCCAATTATTGGTGCAAAGCATCATATGGCCAGAAAAATGTATCATCTGTTTACCAGGGGAACTCTCCGCAAAGGGAGTCCTGGCTAGGCTTGGAAGCATGGTTGCTCAGTTTAAAGTGGTCCTGAAAGATAGCTATTGGGGCTGACTGCGAGGGTCCGAAGCTCGCATGAAACCACCATGTTTTGGGTTCTAATTATATGACCATACATATTCCCTATCATTGGCCAAGCTCCGAAAATGACAGAGACATATGTGGGGAGTCCTGGGCATAAAGAGTGTGGGCCTCACCCCACGAAGAAACCCAACGTCCCTCCCAGAGTTATTATTTGTGCAAGGCAAAATGGATGGAAAAGTGGGTTATTGTGCTCTGTTAAACTCTGGAACTCTCTGCTGAGGGCATTATCTTAACGTTACAGGGACACAAAAGGGGAACACATAGGGGTACAATGTAGACAAGACAACCCATATGCCCCCCCCCCTCCTCATCCCAATTACATTCCCATGCAGCTCTTGCTCCCAGAGGAATGATCTTTAGAACAGGCAGCACAATGCTGCTTTCCTCCTGGGAGTTGTAGTCCTCCTTGTCCTTGGGAACTGCAGAGTCTTTGGGGTTTGGGGTGCAACGGGGTGGCAAAGTCAGTGAGGGTCCAGGGTGCAAAGGGGAGAAACAGGAAATGTCCAACTGAAGAAACGTCCTTGAGGAAACTATAAAGTTTGTGATCAGGGGAGAGAGTCTGAGGGTAGTGATCCTGGGTGTGCCCGCTTGTATGGGGCTGAGCTCGAAGCAGTGGAAGTAGCAGTGAAGAATCCATGATCAGTGTCCTTGGGCGAACTTCAGGTCCCAGCTCGCACAGACCCAGGTTATGAGTTCGAGGCCTCCCTACTCGCACAGATCCCTTCCCATAAACTTCCTGAAGGCGATCTACCGAGGCAAAGGCATCTTCCCTCCCCCCAAAGTCCATGGGTGCTCTTTCGGGCCCCTCTGACAGTTTCCAGCCAGGGAAAGGGACCTTGAGTTCGTTCAGGAAAGAGGTGGCCAAAAGCAGAGAAAAATGAGTTCTGGTGTTACCGAGATTCGGCAGTCTCAAGCTGCAGGTCGTTCCGCGAGTGAACAAGTCCCAACTTTCGCCACGCGCCTGTTCCCGGGTAAAGACCCACACCCTCCCCCTCTAGGACTGTAGGACCCTGCCACCAGGGTTCCTGCCCCTCTCTGACCTTCCTTGTATTTTTCCAGAATTTTTATATTTTTTTTCCATTCCCACTCCCCGGGCGCTTTAAGACTGCGAGGCGGGGGTCCCCAGTTCGAGACCCCCAAGGGAGGAAGAGGGAGAACTCATCTTTTGCTTTTATCCTTTTCCATTTCTTCTTTCTTTCTTCCCTCATCTTGG